>CAKAOJ020000102.1:1800000-2116063 GCA_916701645.2 Sebastolobus alascanus | reverse complement strand
ATTTTTTACGAAATTTCGAAAATTTTCATGAATAAAAGTCAATAACGAGTTTTTTTCCACCAAATTAATCGACAGACTATACTATGCCTTTTTTCATGAAAATTTTCGATATTCAATACTATGACAATTTTTTACGAATATTTTCGAAAATTTTCATGAAAAAAGTCATACGAAAATATTCGTAAAAAAATGTCATAGTATAGAATGTCGAAAATTTTCATGAAAAAAGGCATAGTATAGTCTGTCGATTAATTTGGTGGAAAAAAAACTCAGTTTAAAATTTCGTCAATTTTCAAAAAAAGTCATACTATAGCATGACTTTTTTCTTGAAAATGTCGAAATTTTAAACTGAGTTTTTTTTCCACCAAATTAATCGACAGACTATACTATGCCTTTTTTCATGAAAATTTTCGATATTCAATACTATGACAATTTTTTACGAATATTTTCGAAAATTTTCATGAAAAAAGTCATACGAAAATATTCGTAAAAAAATGTCATAGTATAGAATGTCGAAAATTTTCATGAAAAAATGCATAGTATAGTCTGTCGATTAATTTGGTGGAAAAAAAACTCAGTTTAAAATTTCGTCAATTTTCAAAAAAAGTCATACTATAGCATGACTTTTTTCTTGAAAATGTCGAAATTTTAAACTGAGTTTTTTTTCCACCAAATTAATCGACAGACTATACTATGCCTTTTTCCATGAACATTTTCGATATTCAATACTATGACAACTTTTTACGAATATTTTCGAAAATTTTCATGAAAAAAGTCATACGAAAATATTCGTAAAAAAATGTCATAGTATAGAATGTCGAAAATTTTCATGAAAAAAGGCATAGTATAGTCTGTCGATTAATTTGGTGGAAAAAAAACTCAGTTTAAAATTTCGTCAATTTTCAAAAAAAGTCATACTATAGCATGACTTTTTTTCTTGAAAATGTCGAAATTTTAAACTGAGTTTTTTTTCCACCAAATTAATCGACAGACTATACTATGCCTTTTTTCATGAAAATTTTCGATATTCAATACTATGACAATTTTTTACGAATATTTTCGAAAATTTTCATGAAAAAAATCATACGAAAATATTCGTAAAAAAATGTCATAGTATAGAATGTCGAAAATTTTCATGAAAAAAGGCATAGTATAGTCTGTCGATTAATTTGGTGGAAAAAAAACTCAGTTTAAAATTTCGTCAATTTTCAAAAAAAGTCATACTATAGCATGACTTTTTTCTTGAAAATGTCGAAATTTTAAACTGAGTTTTTTTTCCACCAAATTAATCGACAGACTATACTATGCCTTTTTTCATGAAAATTTTCGATATTCAATACTATGACAATTTTTTACGAATATTTTCGAAAATTTTCATGAAAAAAGTCATACGAAAATATTCGTAAAAAAATGTCATAGTATAGAATGTCGAAAATTTTCATGAAAAAAGGCATAGTATAGTCTGTCGATTCATTTGGTGGAAAAAAAACTCAGTTTAAAATTTCGTCAATTTTCAAAAAAAGTCATACTATAGTATGACTTTTTTTGAAAATTGACGAAATTTTAAACTGAGTTTTTTTTCCACCAAATTAATCGACAGACTATACTATGCCTTTTTTCATGAAAATTTTCGATATTCAATACTATGACAATTTTTTACGAATATTTTCGAAAATTTTCATGAAAAAAGTCATACGAAAATATTCGTAAAAAAATGTCATAGTATAGAATGTTGAAAATTTTCATGAAAACAGGCATACTATAGCATGTCGAAAATTTTCGTGAAAAAATGTCGAAAATATTCGTAAAAAAATGTCATAGTATGGAATGTCGAAAATGCTTATGAAAAAAGGCATAGTATATTCTGTCGATTAATTTGGTGGAAAAAAACAGTTCAAAATTTCGAAAATTTTCATGAAAAAAGTCATACTATAGCATGTCGAAAATTTTCGTGAAAAAATGTCGAAAATATTCGTAAAAAAATGTCATAGTATAGAATGTCGAAAATATTCATGAAAAAAGGCATAGTATAGTCTGTCGATTAATTTGGTGGAAAAAAAACTCAGTTTAAAATTTCGAAAATTTTCATGAAAAAAGTCATACTATAGCATGTCGAAAATTTTCGTGAAAAAATGTCATAGTATAGAATGTCGAAAATGTTCATGAAAAAAGGCATACTATAGCATGTCGAAAATATTCGTAAAAAAAGGCATAGTATAGTCTGTCGATTAATTTGGTGGAAAAAAAAACTCAGTATAAAATTTCGAAAATTTTCATGAAAAAAGTCATACTATAGTATGTCGAAAATCTTCGTGAAAAAATGTCAGTATAGAATTTTGAAAATTTTCATGTAAAAAGGCATAGTATAGTCTTTCGATTAATTTGGTGGAAATAAAACTCAGTTTAAAATTTCGAAAATTTTCATGAAAAAAGTCATGCTATAGCATGTCGAAAATGTTCGTGAAAAAATGTCATTGTATAGAATGTCGAAAATTACTATAAAAAAAGTCATAGTATAGTATGTCGAAAAAAGTGATAAGAAAGTCATAGTACAGTATGTCGAAAAAAGTAATAAAAACTTCATAATGTAGTATGTCGAAAAAAGTGGTAAAAAAGTCATATTATAGTTTGCCAAAAAAAGTGATAAAAACTTTTTAGTACAGTATTTCGACAAAAGTGAAAAAAAAAGTCATAGTATATTGTGTTGAAAAAAGTCATAGTATAGTATATCGAAAAAAGTATTCAAAAAAGTCATGGTATAGTATGTTGAACAATGTGATAAAAACGTCATAGTATAGTATATCGAAAAAAGTGATTAAAAAAAGTCATAGTATAGTATGTCGAAAAAAGTGGTTAAAAAAGTCATAGTATAGTATGTCGAAAAAATTCATAGTACAGTATATCTAAAAAAGTGATAGTATAGTATGTCGAAAAAAGTCATAAAAAAAATCATAGTATAGTATGTCGAAAAAAGTGATAAGAAAGTCATAGTATAGTCTGTCGGATAAAAGTAATAAAAACTTCATAATATAGTATGTTGAAAAAAAGTGGTAAAAAAGTCATAGTATAGTATGTTGAAAAAATTCATAAAAAATTATAGCATAGACAAAAATGTCATGAAAAAAAAGGCAGTCACAGTGGTTCCTAAACCTTTTATTAAGAAAGAAATTTAAAAAAATGTCACGTCAATGTTTTTATAATTTCCCACATATTTAACCACATTATTCCAACTAATATTACAAAACCAAAGTTTTAATTGGTTTACTATTATATAAGATCTTCACCACTCAGAAGCTGTAAATAGTGATGACTCAAACAATTAATTGATTATTAAGACAATTCCAAATTAATTTCCTTTTGATCGACTAATCGACTAATCGTTTACTACCTTAATCCGAATATTCACACTTTCAGCAGTAATTTGCAGAAAGAAAATAAAGGAAAATGTGTTTGTTTTATTTTGATAATACAAAACTGTGAAACTTTAAACCTGAATGAGTTCAACACACAACACTTTTTACAGTCTTTCCTCCTGATGTGTCTGAAATCTCACTATAGAAAGGCTATTTTTCAATGTGTTACAGTATGTTTATGAGCATAAGTTCACAAAAACAAAAGGCAAATATTCCTTGGTGTAAATCGTCCACTTTCTTTGACAGTATTTTAGAGGAACTTGTGCCCTCTCAATGATGTGTCACAATACTTTCACTGACTCTTAGTTCCTGATAAAGCACTGATGCTTTGCCCAAGCAAACAGTGCTATCTGCCCAACGGACAGAGATTACAGCACTCTTGGTTCAGTTTTGCTGGCATGAAACATGATCCTCAATGAGCCGTTAATGTTTTGACACGACTGATTAACTAAGACTCCCCCGATTAAAGCAACGTGCAGAAGGAAGTGGGATTTTGGGGGGTTGGGGGGTCTACATCTGTGACAGCGTGTTTGTGTGAAGGGGTGGTTGAGAGGGTGGCGGGGTGGTCTCAGAGGATAGCCGTTGTCTTTCTCAGAAAAGTGAACTTGTCTCACCCAAGAGACAGATGAGCAATGTGTTAGGGCCTTGTGGTTTATGGACAGAACACAGTTCTCAGGCTGCCGGGGTTTTCACTAGAATAAAAGAAGAAACTCTTTACTCAGAAATAACTGACAGTTGTGCCAGTTCACTGTGGCACATACTGTAATAGTCCAAATGTCAAACTGTCAACACATCAGTCAAACTCAATGCGTATTTAGAAAAGGCTTCATTAGGTAAGAGGAGGCAGATTTGTCCTACAAAAATGTTTCAAACCATTTCTACCTCTTCAAATCCTTTCACTCTTTGAGTCCTAAAATATATATTTACCAGGGCTGTCAAAGTTAACGCGATAATAACGCAAGATCATTTTTACGCCACTAATTTCATCGCATTAACGCACCTTGCAATTTTTAAGTTGTAGCGGGCTCAGTTATAAAGCTAGATTGAAAATACTGGTATAAAACTAGAAAACCTAAGGGATCCATTGGTACCAACCATGACACACTAGCTTGTCGTGAAGGAGGCTAAATAACGCTCCAAATTTACACTAAATTTTGGCGAGGAAAAACTGGCATGGCCATTTTCAAAGGGGTCCCTTGATCTCTGACCTCAAGATATGTGAATATGAATATGTGAAAAAGTTTGGGGCAAGTCATTGTCAAGTCAGCACGCTGACACACTGACAGCTGTTGTTGCCTGTTGGGCTGCAGTTTGCCATGTTATGATCTGAGGAAATTCTTTATGCTAAATGCAGTACCTGTGAGGATTTCTGGACAATATTTGTCATTATTTAGTGTTGTTAATTGTTTTCCAATAATAAATAAATACATACATTTGCATAAAGCAGCACATTTGCCCACTCCCATGTTGATAAGAGTATTAAATACTTGACAAATTTCCCTTTAAGGTACATTTTGAACAGTTAAAAAAATGTGCAATTAGTTTGCAATTGAATTAAATATTTTTAATCGATTGAAAGCCCTAATATTTACACATCAGCTCCTTTCTGCACAAGCTGTGACAACGTAAGCCACCCGGTGACAACTGTCCGAAAGCCTTCGGAGCGATCGGGGTCATGAGAAAGAGATGTTATCTGCGAGGTGTTACCAACTTCATGATTCACTTCCTCCACTGCCTGAATGTCCTCATACGGATGTTAAGTTCCTCTGTTAGGGGCCTATGCGTGGAGGTTACAGTGGACCGTTTAAGGAAAAGTACAAGAAGTTATTGCCTTGTTCTCTACTGATGCTGTACTGATGTAGATCTGGCCTGAATCTGTCCGGGTTTCACAGATACCTTTAAGTTTAGCAGCCAGGATCAATCAATATTATATATAATAATATATACCGACTGATCAACAACACTACATTTGATATTGAAGAGTTTGTTCTTGACCTTGGAAACAACATTTTCATAAAAAATTCTCAACTTTCTTGTCATTTCTAGAGGTTTCAAACATCTTATGGCCTTCCTAAGCGGATGGAGTTGCTCAATTACCATGGAGATGGTTAGGTCACATGACACAACTAAACTATCTCCATGACAACTGAGCAATTTGTTTTTAATCAAACACTAATTTATTTTTTTATTAATGGATTGTAAAAAAGAATAAATCTAAAAATATACATATGGGTGTCAAATTCAGGAAGAAACCTGAGTGGAGCAACATAAGAAATCCAGATGCTTCCATACCGGGCACTAGGGGTCACTGGATGGTTTAATGAGTATGAAAATGGCATGATTCATGCGCACAGTAACGCACGGTAACAGCGGAAGAATCAGCTTACCAAATGGGTCGATGTAGACGAAGCGAAAACACATTTTAAATGTGATCGATTTGTGCACAAATGCAGACATAAAAAGGGAAAGAAACACAAATAGGCTAATAGCAACATCTTTCATGCTTGGTGCTCTTTGGAGCATTTAGGCAAAAACAATTCATGTCTCTGCATTGAATGACATGCTCTCTATGAACGTATCTCAAAATAAAAATTTAAAATAAAACAATAACAGTAGAATAAAACGCTTGGCTGCCTCACTCTTACCGCAGATAACTCCACATTAATAACACATTAAGAACAGTGTTAGTGTATAAAAATAGAAATATAATCTATATTTATGCATCAGTTCATGTCAGTTAAAACATTGTCTGATGTCTGATTCATGTCATGAATAATCTGTAATCCATATAAAGTCAGTTAATTTGTTCCTCCTATTCCACGCTTTATTCATAAAACGGAAAAAACATTTGCAAAAAGTTATCCTGTTCAAGCACCATCCTCAATTCTAATATCTAATATCAAACCTAAATCCGTAAAACAAACCGTTTTAAACAATGTTTGCCGCAAATCATGATATAAAAGGAGAGTAGATCAATCTATGATTTTGTCATCCTGATTGTCGTACTATAATTTTATTGTGCTCTTCCTGAGGTTTCCTGTATTTTTTCCCTGTTAAAGGTTGTTTGGGGGGAGTTTGTCCTTATCTGAAGCGAGGGTTTAAGGACAGAGGGTGTCGTAAATTGTACAAATTATATTTTGAGGCAAATTTGTGATATTGGACTCTATAAATCGCATGGGCTTGACTTCACTAGAGAATAAAATTAATTTCCTCAAGTATCAATCTGTAATAACATCTGGGTGTAAAGTGCAGTTTGGAGGCTTGGTGCACTTTACTTGATCACAATGTTTTTAAGAGTTTTTTTGCCGCAGCCACGCCTCCAAACAGCATCATTTTCAGGTGTGATGAATCTAAACACCTCAGAGGAACGACCGTCTTGTTGTTAGATTAAATACAACAGCCCTCCCTGAGAAAGGGTTCATTCATCTGGATATCAGAGCTGTCGTCTCCGCCTGCAGCAGCTGATGCTGCAGGATGAGTGAGAGCCTCTGCATCGAGGGTCACGGTGGGAGATCAGAACAAGGTTACCGCTGCCCGCTGAGAAGTTGTCACGGTGACGAACAGGCAGAGTGTTGCATCCTCCTAACCAGATTTAAGCTGCATTCATTCATTAGAAAAATGCAACACAAGCTACGGGGGCAGCACTTTCCCATATTTTACCCCTCTCTCCCTCAAGGACTTTAAAACCCACCCAAGATTAAACCACTTTATTTCCTCCCTCCCGTTTCCTTCCTCTTCCATGTCTGTTAGTGCAGTGATGCTGCAGAGGACACACCCATCCATCCACACTCTGCTGCCTCTCTATCTTTGACCCTGAGAAGTTCTCTGCTGATAGTACTGCAGTGCCCACCCAACAGTAGCCCCCTTCTCACTCTGAAGCACGACTGAAGCCAGGAGGAGAAGAAAAACAGAAAGGTTAGCGGACTGAAAATGAACTGAAAGGGTATTTCTGTTCCGTCTTACTGAAGGATGAGAGTAAAAAGAGAAAAGCTGTGAGGGAAGGAATAATGGATGTTGATGAAAGGCAGATGCCCACTTGTCACTGACATCTTCACAAAGATGTTTCTTAATGAGCCATTAACTATATTAGACACAGAGTGGTCACAAAAAGCAAAATGAGCTCAAATGTAGAAGCACATTCAGTGAATATGTAACAGTGACAAATGCTTTAATGGATATTTATCATTATCTGAAAGAAAAGCAAATCTTGTTTTCTCTAACAGCTTATCTTTCATGAGGCTGGAATTAATCTATTCTATCTTGTTCATGTTGGCTCATTAGTGCTTAATGGAATAGTTCAACATTTTGGGAAAAACACTTATTTGCTTTTCTTGATTCTACTGAGCGTCGGATGAGAAGATTGACACCACTCTAATGTTTGTACGGTAAATATTAAGCTACAGCAAGCAGCCGGTTAGCTCAGCTAAGCATAAAGACTGATAATAATAATAATAATAATAAAACCAAAACTAATAAAACTAATAATAATTTACGAAATGAACATCATGCTGTATTGAAGAAGACTTTAAACTAGTGATTGAGACCATAAACTCATGTTTACAATATTTACTGAGGTAATAAATCAAGTGAGAAGTAGGGTCATTTTCTCATAGACTTCTATACAGTCAGACTTCTTTTAGCAACCAGAGGAGTCGCCCCCTGCTGGCTGTTAGAAAGAATGCAGGTTTACGGCACTTCACCATTGGCTTCACTTGTCAGATCCGGATGTAGCCACTGGCAAAAACAAGAAGTTGCAAATAAGTGGTTGTTGAACATTACAAACTAGTCTTGTACAAGCCTGGTTTTATGGTTGTGTCTAGAAGGTAAACCACAAGTTGAGACCCGCTGCCCGACAACCTATCCTAAACTGCTGTGGCTGAAAACGACGCCATGAGAGCAGCATGAGTGAACCAAAACAGTAAAGTTGCGACCCCAAAAACCAAAACAATGATCTTAAAGATGCTAAAATGCATATTGTCAAACTCTTCCTAGTAGCGGAGATAATTTCAAGGAAAACAAACTGCCTCTGTGTGTGTCATTGTGTGTACTTAATCAAGCTGTGAGATCTAAAACGTTCCTCACAGCCTGTCTAGTGGTTGAGCATGAGAAGAAGCTGTATTTCACCGCTTTTCACAGAGAAAAAAGAAGCTTCCTCTCAGCCACCCGGAGACGACGATATGAGATAACAGATCAAACCTGACAAGGCATGTTGTAGAAAACAAGAGTTCTCCTTTTAATTTCTCCAGCCAAAACATACTGTCCATTTACAGTACAGACTCCCAACTTAATTTGATTTTGCACACATCACAGTTTAAAGTTTTCAAATGAAAAATACAACACAACTATGAAAAAATGCACAAATTAAAACCTATAAAAAATATAAACAGTACTCTTAAATCTCATTTCGACAAGTACCATTTCAATAACAAAACATTTAATAATGCACAATAGAGCAGACAAATTAAACTGAACCATTAGTTTTTTTAAATAGAAGGAAAAGACATCATTTATCATGCAGAGGATGTAATATTAAATAACGAATCAAACAAAAATAATATATACTTCTCTATATATCTCTCTCTTTTAAATTTTCAAGTCAAAGCACTCCCATCCCTTATAGAGGGAAAAACAAGTTTAAAAACACCAGAGGATCCACAATGCTTTCATTAGCTGCCATTGTCGCATGGCCTTTTATCGAAAACATTACATCTCAGCAACATCTTTTTGGCACAGAAAAAGACGTTCATAATGGCAGTAGCATTTTGCATTATAAAAGAGGGCGGAGCTGTAGCTCTTTTTCCATTAAAAAAATAAAAAAGCAAAAACATTCTGTGCACCGACATCAGTCAGGAGAGTGGCGTCTCCCCCCAGCAGGGTGTGAGGCAAGCAGTCAGTAGCAGCTCAGTCTACTGCAGCATGCTCTTGATAGTCTTGTTGGTTGATTCATCGTTCAGATGCTTGGTTGTGTACCTGCAGGTGAAAGAAAGAAATCAGTGACCAGATCACATCTTCCTGCACATCCAGTGGTGGAGCAAGCATACAGATAATTTAATTAAAACAATACCTCACCCATTTGTATATAAATTACTCACCCCGTGTAACCTTCAATTCTTGAGAAAAGTGTTTCCCGCATGCCTCCACGGTGAACAAAGAACACAAAAACTGAGAAAAGTCTTGGTGAAATTTATTAAATGGGGGCCGCGTTTAACAACTAAACTTTATTAAAGGTGCTACAAGGAACATTTAACTGGCTATGAAACAGTCTCAATTTAATACTGATGCATCTATTTGACCTACATAAGTAAACAAGACCATCAGCGAGAAGACTGGCTATTTCTAAATAGTTATTCTTAAAAGAAAATTAAGTAAAGCAGAAAACAACTATTAGCTTTGTAAAGATACAGAGGAGTAATGTCTACCTGAGCAGAGAATGAAGTCGCTCTCCCTCTGTGTGTGCTGTAATCCGAGCTTCTCTGTGCTTTGTTTACGTAGCCAGGCTGGCCGCGCATGCATGTTAGCCTCTCTGTTGTGCCTCACTGGCTAGCTAATCGCCGCCGCTCTGCACTGCGCTCATACGGCGGTACACCGACACCGCGCTGCTGGAGGCCCGGGCCGTATTGCTGGGCCCGCTCGAGGGAAGGGAGGCACGAGAGAACCAGAACCAGGACTGCGCAGGGCAGACCGTCAGACCCTGCTGCAGTAAAATGAGAGGTTTTCTAAAGGGACTCTGGTGCTCGGAAATGCTACCGCTGTTGTCCACAGGGGCCGCAAAAATCAACACAAAATTAGTAGTATAACCTCTCAAGTCTCATTTATTCAGTCGTACGCTCACTACTTCCCGAACACATGCACATTAAAACCTTAATATTTAAAACACTTCGGACAAGTATTGCACCTGCGCAAGCGTGAGACTTTTCTCAGTTTTTTGATTCTCTGTTCGCCTTGGAGGCATGCGAGAAAAACAACGTTTTCTTGAAGAATTCAAGGTAACACACGGTGAGTAACTGATATACAAATGGTTATTTTGTAGGTGTAGTATTCCTTTAAGTAAAAGTACCAGTCCAACAATGCAAAACACACAGAACTGATTAGATAGATGGATAGATGGATAGATGGATAGATGGATAGATGGATAGATAGTATCAAATGCTCACATCTCAGAAGCTGCAACCAACAAATATTTAACATTATTGCTTAAAAAATGGCTAAAACTATTATTCAGTTATTAAAATAGTTGCTAATTAATTTTATATATTAGATAATTTGGCCTCTTTGGGCCTCAAACTGTTATTAAAATAAAACCATCTGATGGGAAAGCTCTCTTTCATGTCTTTCAACTCAGACATCTGAAACATGAAAAGGGGCCCAAAATAGACAATGCTTTTTAAACAAGCCAAAAAGGTTGAGAAGCACTGGTTAAAATCTATATCTATGTATTTTATAATCTTATAGGTTTTATATATTTTTTTATGTAAAATCTTAATCTGAAAAATAACAGATAATAACAATGACAATATTCCACTTTGAAATGTAGTGGAATAGAAGTATAAGGTAGCATAAAATGGTACCTCAAAGTTATATTTTTATGTTACGCAAGTACAGTTCTTGAATAAATATACTTATATACTTTCGACTACAATATTTTTTCATCTTCTGTCAGATCAGAGATGAAACCTCTAAAAGAAAAAGACTTCATGTGACCGGGTAGCGCCGGCCTCGGGTCCTGATACAGAGAGAGATACAGATGTGAGGTCACCACAGACATGATCCCGTCACCTCGAGCAGCTGTGAGCGTTAGGCGAGGCGGGAAAAAATTTGGGAGACCGTGAGGGGGACGAGGTGTCAGATGTAATCGGCCTTTCTGGAGAGGCGTCGACACCCAACCCGGATCTGGCACAGAGCGCTCACAGCTGACCGAGTCCCTGCTGGACTGAGCAGCGAATGAGTCACTGTGAAATAAACCAAGAGGTCTGTCTGCTGCTCATGAACAGGCACCGATATCATTCAACTCACAGCATGAGCAGCCTGCTCCTTTCTCAATGAAAGCCCCAACTGTAGCTACAATCCCATTACATGCTGGGTTGTAGGGGGGGAAACACAATTTGATTTCAACATGAGCTTACCTGAGAGCGTTGAGAAGGCCTTCTACGCTGTTCGGAGGCTGATCTTTGAGGACTTTGATGCAGCCTTTCATCTGAGGAAGAAGACACACACTGTCAGCTGTATATAGCAAGCTGTGAAGTGGGATAGTGGAGCGAACATGGCCAATGGTGGTAAATTTACTGTACTAAAGTACAAATCCAAGGTACCATTTCATGCTACTTTATACTTCTACTCCACTACATCAACTACAAATATTGTACTTTATACTATTTTCATACCCATCCTGGCTAGAAAACGTATGAATGATGAAATCATGAATTTGAATGTTTCTGATGCTGAAGGACGAAGTATTTCTTTATGTTTTCCTCTACTTCTTAAGCTAAATTAAATATTTAAAAACCCTCTTGGATCAGCTGAAAAAGCATCATCACAAAGCTGAAAACAGGGCATGAAAAGTTGACTTTTTAGAAATAAATGGTTTTCACAGTGTGGTATTAGTACTTTTACTTCAGTAAAGAATCTAAAATACTTGTTCCACCACTGAACGTGACTGTACTCACGTCGATTTTGGACGACTTTGCAAAAGCTCCTACAGGATGGACGTAGTCGTAGAGGATGATGACCCCGACCATCACCCGGAGGCAGAAAGACACCGTCTCCTCACTGGTGAACCGGCTGCGGTACTCCCTGAAAAGACACGACGAAGGGATTAAACACGAGAACGTGAAGAACGAGAACTGAGGCAGCTCTTGACGATGCAGGAAGTCACTTACGGTGTTTCCAACATGACTTTACAAACACTCGCCATCGTGCTTAAGCAGTCTGTCGTGTTCTCGATGGGCAGGTTCTTGTTCTGTAAAAAAAAAAAAAGACAGAAGAAGAAATGAGAGGATGCTTTCACACATCTGTTTCAAAGTGTTCACTGCTTTCTCCCGTCAGTCTCACCTCCGATACGAACTTCGTCGTGCCGTCACTTAACGCTTTCAGCATGGGCGTGGCATCGGCGTAGAACAGAGATATCCGATTGGCCAGTTCATTGTTGACTTCATTCTCACCATCCGCCTGAAAATCATTCAAAATAATGACATTTTATTGTGAAACTCCTTCCTTTTTTGCAAGTTTTCAGGTCAAAGGTCAGGGTCAGTTACAGGACAGAGACCCTGGAGCTCATGAGGAGCTCTTGTGTCTGTCTTACCCCAAATAAGACACACAAGAGTGGATTGATGCGTTTACAGAAACATAATATATCTTTTCCATGAGACAGATGTCTAGAAAGGCTTTAATAAAGCTGCTGCTGTGAACTGCTCTTTACTGTGAAAAGACAATTCTGTTATTAACATATATAATGAGCTAATTTCATTTGAAACCTCTTAAGGAAGCATGAAACATTTTATGTTGTCTGGAAACACAAGAAGTATTGTTTGGCTTCATGCAGTCATGCAGCTCCAGTAGATTGTACATTAAAGGAATTTAATAAGTGAGAAATACTGATGTAAACCACATCAGCGAGCCCTGCTGCTCCTCCCGGTTTCCCAGCTGACTAACTCATCCTGCTGCTTTATAGTTTCAGACTGAGCGAGACATTGAAAACACCTGGCGGGTAACAAAGAACAAGGTGTCTCTTGAACAGTCTGTTCTAAATTTGTCTGCACATTTAAATAATAAGATCCTTTCTTGCCTTTTTTTTTTTTTTCCACGAGAACACTGACAGAACGGGAATAATCTCCCCAAAAAATTCAAACCAATTCATGTTTTAACAAATGATGACATATGAGCTCAAAGACTTTGTTACCGCGGGGACAGATGTGTTTCATCTCAGATGTCTGAATGATTCAGTTGTCGGAGCGGTGACTAAAATGCTGCTGCTGTGTGAGAGGACGGCAGCCCGAGCGTCTCTCAGCAGTGACAGGTCCTAACGACAACTTGTCTTGGCCCATTTGACTAATGGAACATTTTGGTTTGGAGAATAAAACCTCCTGTCAGGCGGTCAGAACTAAGAGCGGCTCACAGAAACACTGAAATCTCACCATTTCCTGCATTAAAGTATCTTTTAAATGTCCTCGAAGCTGCTGAATAAAGATGTCGATCTGGTGAAGTGCAGCATGCATGATATAGGAGAGTGGATGTGTCCTTGAATTTCATGTGAAAGCTATTGTCTGCAGTCAATAAAGTGAACATTCAACACTTTAATAGTATCGAGTGAGATGCTTCAGTTTTAAGGCACTTTAACCACAAATAATAGAAGATACGCTGACTGGTCTCTGACTTTTAGGGCGCTAATTTGCCTTTTAGATCAGCTGTAAACAGGAAGTCACATGGACTAGCTCGTAAATCATTGATTGGACAGTTTTGGCGATGTTATCCTGCATTATCAGCGCTACATGCATCCATGTGAGGGAATCACAATCTCAATTTAAATGCATCTGAAACACTGACTAGATTAGGGGTTTTATTGTCTTTGGTTACATCTACTGTACTGTCTCCACATTGACCGGGAGTTTCCTCTCTAGAGGGTTTGGGCCACGCTACTGATTTGGGATCAGTTTCTGCCGCCACGCGCCGCTGCCCGACACTTTGTGCTTCGAACTCCCTGAACCTCCCCGCGGGGCCTCGGCTTCATGTTGCGAGACGCTTCCTGCCGCACTCCTCCTGACTCCTGAGGGCTCTAACAGTCTGCAAACTTCATCCATCACTACTGCTGCTGCAGTCTGAACTGAGCCGGGATTATGATGAGAACTGATGGCTTTAATCAACATCAGGTCGTCTGAGTAGAGATGAATCATGAGGACGCACATTTTTTGTATTTGATCAGGGCCAACGTCATGGAAACATTAAAAGGAATATAAAATGACAACCTACTTGAACACTAAAATGCTACAGTTTTTTTAACAATGATCATAGTTCGTATACGAGAAGTGGACGTAGTCGCCCATTGGTTTGTGGACTGCCGTTTTGAAGCCTTGAGCTCAGCATTTTGGCCGTCACCGTGTTGTTTTTTTTGCAACCAGAAGTGACACGAGAGAGTGGAGCATTTGTAGGTGACAAAAAAGGTTATAATTAACTTTCATGAACTGAAAACACACTGTGAAAGGGTTAAAGTTGTAAGAAGAAAATACGGACAACTCCCAGCTGTGGTAGCGACCTGTTAGTTAAATCTTTTACCCTATTCACCAAGGGTGTCATGTAGTTGATCACAAACATTGATTACAGCCGCCCAGAGAGGAGAGGGACATAGTGTGCTCACCGGTACGTTGTTGATCCGCATCCGGCTCAGGGTTCTCCTATAGTAGCTGAAGTCATTCTGAATGGCAGGATTTGTCATCTGCAAAACAAACACAAAATGCATCTTAATAGAGAGACAGAGTTCTCTCTGCATGTCTGTAGGTGGCACCGCCTGCAGCGGGACATTCAGCTCTGGATCAAACACGCCATCGTCATGACAGAACGTTTTAGCCAACAAGGCAGAAACGTAGCTTTGGGGGGGAATTACATGAAAAGAACACGGATACAATTACAGTTTTATTTGCTGAACTGGATTTGAATCCTCTGACACTCATCCCCCCCCCTTTTTTACATCCACGTCCCCGCTCATCCTGTCAGGAACAATTTGGTTATTTTGCGGTTACAGTCGGGCTGCGCGTCAGTATAGTTTGTGACACGAGGGTCAACGATTAGAAAAGCTGACAAAAAGGTATAAAGGGTCTCATTAAGGAGAGGACAAATGTCGGCCCACTGTCTGATATTATTTAAACTTACAGCCTCAGATAAAAGCCACAGGAGTCAGTTAACTAAATATAAATCATCTGGTTTCACCTCAAACAGAAGCCGGCCAACCAGAGAGCTTCTTTCAAACGTCACCACCAGTGAGAGCTCATCATGTGGTTAATTATCCTCATTCCTGTATGAGCCTGTCACAGTCAAAGCTGCACTGGCAGCATGCTAATCCCGCTACAATGGACTGGTACTCGGTCTGTGTCCACTGTGTGCACCGGGAGAGACAGGCTGCCTCGCAAAGGGAGGGGCTGCACGCCGCACAGACACTTTAACTAGGTCAGAAGCCCGTGTATGGGTGTGAAAGATTGATGAATAGGCCTGGCATGCCACCTTGCACCCCCTACCTTCATGTTTTGTATCCTGCCAGCCTGGGTAGTGGGCACTAATTGGGACGTCGCAGCAAATCGCCTGGGGGTGTCGGCCGTGTTTTCTTTTTTTTGTTTAAGTTTTTGTATCTAAGGAGCGAGGGTGTAGGGGAACCAGTTCACCCGCTGTCTAACCAGATCACACAATTATGTTTTTGACAATGGGCATTCGAGCGACTCCCGCGCTTCACTCCTGGTGCTTTCTGGGTTGCACACGAGCAGTTTGTGTCTTAATTCAAGTTCTTAAACTTCCCTCCCTCCATTATTTTCTAAAAAGCTGCCACATTATGCAGAACTCGACTCAGGACAACAACAATTTGCAGACCTCTCTCCTCGCTTTAACCCTTATTAGCCATTTCACTGACATCCACTGTATTGCAAACAGCAGAGCAGTATCTGGATTCTAATTAAATGCTAATCACGCGCTCGCTGGCTGCAGTTTATAATTGCAGGGCTAAAAATCAATTGGGGGGCATCAGCAGCTTGTAGGGCGACTGAGAGGTCTGGTTTGTATCACAGGTTTATATCTAAAAGGCGAGTTTGGGGTTTAAAAGGCAGAAACTGATACTTGGGATGTGTTAGAGAGAGACGCGGTCGTACTTTAAGCTCATCAAAGCGCAGTGTGAAGTGCAGGATCTCGGCGAACTGCTTGGCCAGCGCCTGCTCCCGCTCCAGGTGCTGAGTCGGGTCGTCGTAAGTCTCGCTGGTCAGAGCTCCCAGCAGGCTGTGCAGCGCCGCCTCTGTGGGAAAAAGAAGAGATATATCGGTGTTAGAGGTGCAGCGCTGTCAAGAGGGCGGCCACAGAAACATCAGCCTTTTTGTGGAAAATATATATATATGGTTCATTCTGTAAGGACCCCTATGAACCTTGGACCGTGCTGATGTGTGTAAAGTTTCACGTCATCAGTGAGAGAAGCTGAATAATGTTTCACACTTTTTTGTCATTCAAGCACTCAGTTAACAGCTGAAGTATCAGCTCTACATGCAAAGATGCAAAGGTCAAGAGAAAGAGGAAATACTGCATATAGCATGGAGAAGTGATGAACATTCAGATATACTGTAAAATGCAGAACAGTTAGTCAATAAATCAATTGACTAATATGATAGTGCTGCAACTAATAACTACGTTTCATCATCGATTAATAGCAGCAAATAGTCACTGAAAGGCTGGAACAACATAATGTCAAAAAATGTTGGTTTAAAAAAACTGAAACGATTAATTGATGATAAAAATAACAACTTACATAAGTGACAAATAATCATCATGTCATACATATGCTGGTTCCAGCTTTTGTAAACTGAATAGCCTCAAGTTGATGAAACAAGCATATTGGAGACGTCTCCTGGTGCTCGGGGAAATTGAAACAGACGTTAACAATTTTTTGCCATTTTATGGATTAAACGATAAATGGTTCATTGGAAAAATAATACACAGCTTAAATCGATAATGAAAATTATCATTACTTCCAACCCAAATGCATAATCATTTGGTATAAAATGCATCCATCAATATTGTAGTCTGTGTGTTGGACTAGGGCGGCAACTAACGATTATTTTCTTTGTCGATTATTTTCTCGATTAATCGATTAGTTGTTTGCTCTATAAAATGTCAGAAAATGGTGAAAAATGTCGATCAGTGTTTCCCAAAGCTCTAGATGACGTCCTCAAATATCTTGTTTTGTCCACAACTCAAAGATATTCAGTTTACTGTCATAGAGGAGTAAAGAAACCAGAAAATATTCACATTTGAGAAGCTGGAATCAGAGAATTTAGACTTTTTTTTTCATATTTTTGCATGTCTGTCCGTCCTGGAAGAGCTCCTCTGATGCTCATCCTGAGGCTTCTTACATTTTTTTCCCTGTTAAAAGGGTTTTTTGGGGGGAGTTTTTCCAATGAAAGGTCGTACTGTAAAGCACAGAGGGTGTCGTATCCTGTGCAGACTGTAAAGCCCCCTGAGGCAAATTTGTGATTTGTGATATCTGGCTATACAAATAAAACTGACTTGACTTGATAAGAAAAAACTCCCTCCAAAAAAATTGCGAACACTCATGAAGAGCAGCGGAGTGATTCTTCTTCTACATGTACGACGGATGAGGCCAAAGAATGAGCCCCTAAAGTGGATCATAACACAGTCAGATATGTGATCAGTGTACTGTGTCAGCCAGCTGAAGCATCCTGATTAGGACAGAGACAGATAATGGGACAGCGGTGGTGCCCAAACTGCCCAGGGCCCAGTGCCAGTCTGGGAGGGGGGGTGGGGGGGTGGGGGGGGCAGGGGGAGGGGCCGAGAGGCTTTCCTGCTCAGATGCAGATGAGACATGGGACTAATTATCTCATTGGCATGAAATGGGGGGGTTGGGGGAACGGGATTTCATTCAAGCAGGATTACACTCATTGTTTTGACAATAAGTAAACACAAAGCCTGTGCCATGCCTTGACGTAGCAGCATACCCACAGACCGATAACAAGGCACGCATGAGGAGCACCGGCAGGGAAATGATGAGGAAAGTGTAATGTAGTGAACAACTTCCACACATGTAATAATATTAAACAAACATGTCTTGTTCAAGTTAAAAAAAAAAAATAGAAAATCTTTAAAGCCCAGAGGGAATATTTATTTATAGATGCAGACTGTGTTCAGTATTCAGTCTAGACGCTGAAGAGCGGCTTCAATAATGACATAACCCAGACGAGCTCCACATCTGATGCAACGAGGCCGCGCCACCAAATGAGCGCTTTAGATAGATTTATTCAAAGTGTACTTTATAACTCTTGTTGAGATGAGCATGTCAACATAACCTAGAAAAGGGGCAGATTCAGACAGCGGTCTACTTAAAGATAATCGTGAGGGGACATTTAGGAGACGGACAGAGCGCTGGCGGTGCACTGCAGTAAACTGAGCACGTTTGCCGTCCAGTAATGACTCCCATCTGCTTGGGCCAGCGTTTGCAGCGAAGCGGCTGATTAAAAATGGCCTTAGTGGTGCAGTTTTTTTTAACCCCCCCCTCTACGTCCCAGTCAAAACAGAAGTTAAGATGGAGCTGCTTTCAGGCCTTCAGAAACGAGCCACTCTAGTATGTGGGGAAGTCGGGGCCGGGCGGGGCCGGGCTGGGGGGGGGATGTCTGATCTCATCAGGTCACGGCAGAGCAGGCGAGCAGAATGCGGGCACGTAGGCGCTTTACTCGCCGAGAGGGGAGGGTCAGAGCATGGCGGGACTTTAGTCTGGTCTACAATGTGTGACGGACCAGACCGACTCCATTTCAGATCAGTTTCTTTCAATAACAGTAAAAAAAAATATAATCTTGATCATCAATAGGAGGTCTGTAGCTAGAAAGCAGCAGCAATGTTAAATTTGAGTGTCATTGCAAGAACTAGTAGTTTGAGCAGGAGAAACTGTCCCTTACATAACTTGTATAACTGATTAAAAGTCATTCATCAAGCAAAAATGTCAAATATTTGCTGATTTCAGCTTCTCAAATGTGAGAATTTTGCTGCTATTCTCTATTTCATATCCTGTGAAGTGAATAATTTGGGGTTTTGACTGTTGGTCAGACTACATATGCAATATTAAGACATCACCTTGAATTCTCGGTGGGCCTATTGTCAGGAAATGAATCATTTTCTGTCAGCGATGTTAAACTTAAGTCAGATTTGGATGTCAAGACAAGAACTAGAGGTTGGAGCAGGAGAAATCTGTCCCTTCATGTGATATGCAAAGTTAATTGACCAAGCTATTCAAAACTACACTATTTATATAAGACAAGTCATTTATCAGGCAGAATTATTAACCATTTACAGGTTCCAGCTTCTCAAATGTGACAATTTTGTAGCTATTCTCTGTTTTATAGTGCTGTAAAATGAATACTGAGGGGTGTTACACTGATAAAACGAGCAATATGAGGATAACAACTTAGATTTTTGGTGGTTTTGTAGCTAGAAAATGTATATGGTTCCGTTAGCGATGTTAAATTTAAGTCACATTATGTGTGGCAATGCAAGAGCTAGTAGTTGGAGCAGGAGAAGTCTGTATCCCTTCAACTCAAGTGCAAAGCCAATTGCATAATCTTCCCTCCATAATATCTTCCATCCTCGGTAGTGGAGCTCTGCAGATCCACCAGCCTGTAGTAAAGGACTTTAAGCTTCACGCGTATCAGGCGGGACAGCCGGCCGTGGAGGCCATCGCGGCCGTCTGAAGCCTGAAGTCAAGGCGGTGAAATAGAGCAGCAGCCGAGGCGGTGGAAGGCTGGGAGGCGGCCTACTTCGTTACGTAACGGCCATCGCCGGGCTTCTGCCGCCCAATACTCCCATTGACTACCTTCTCCACCGCCACTGGGATTACGGGGTCGAGGGCGTCGAGGCGTGGCGGGCTCCACCCCCCCCTCCACCCTCCACCCTGAGGGTCGTAAGAAGATCAGGGAGCAGTAGGCCTGCTCCCCCTTCCCCCCTGTATCCATGCTAATTAAACAACCTATAGGCCCATCCTACACAGAGGTCAGTGCACAGTGCAGCGCAAGCAGCATGTTGAGAAATGCACGGCTGTGGGGGTTTTCAAAGCATGTTTATGTAAGGCTGGGGTGCATGTTGTGCGTGTGTGCGTGTATGTGTGTGTGTGTGTGTGTGTGTGTGTGTCGCATGTCTGTTGACTTTTGCAGCTCAGCAGTCAATATTACAGATGCACATGCAAACAATTAAGGTCATGTATGAGGGTTTTGTCTATGTGGCGCTACTACACAAGACCTTTTACATGAAGGACGTCTGCTTTCGTCCTTCATGGCATCACGTCTGGCACTTAAATGATAAACTGCACTAAAACTGTTGACAGCTCAGATTATTGCATATTGGGATTTTGCAGTCACACATACGGTTGCTTGTGTTTGAGGAAAATCTCACAGGACACCTGAGCTTGTTCACCTTGAAACTGTGAGTCTGAGTCTGAAAACCGCTCATGTAATGTTTCCGTGGCCTATAAAATAAAACAGAACAGAACAGACACGTACCTAATCTCTGGGAGAACTGATAGAACTTCTTCAGCCTCCCCACCAGGGGAACCACAGCCGCCCACGCCTGCTCTTGTAAGCCCTCATCGTTTGGATTCTGGATCGCCTGGAAATACAAACACCAAAAAACAAGACTGTTAGTCTAAATCTTACAGTAGATAAAAGTTTGTAAAAATTGAATACAATTTATGGCGCCCATAACTGTGTGTAATGACACTTATCTGGGGGGGAACTCAACCGATTCTACACATCAAAGTCTGTTTACAGGTTTTGGGGAGTACTACTACTACTACTACTACTACTACTACTACTACTACTGCGTATGCTCCAGTAGTGTTAGGCTCCATTTATAGGCCAGAGCTTATAAAGAGACTGAGGAAAGAAGACATTTTTTTAAATCAAGAAAGATCTTCTGAACACAAGGTCTATTTTTAGAGGATGATGTGGCCAAGAAGACACTTTTTAAATCAAGAAAGATCCTCTGAACACAAGGTCTATTTTAAGAGGATGATGTGGCCAAGAAGACACTTGAAATAAGTAAAATCAATGCAACATATGATGCTAATTACTGAACAAAAACCTGGTAAAAAATAGTAACACCTACTCTCCTCGTGAACTCTAAATAAAGTCCCCCTCTGAACTAAAGCAGCATCCCTTCAATGCCCTTTCTGCACAGCAGTCTGTCCCACAGTAACTCTGCAGCGGCTCAGTGTGAGCTCTGTCAGTCGGCGGTGGGTATTTGTATCAGCTGTACCTCTCTGATCTCCTGCCCCGCTCCTTTGTACGCCTGCAGCTCGTCCAGGATCCCCTTAGCGTCCTTCAGCACCACATCCACCTGCTCCCACACCTCTCGCTCTGCATCTGTGGGCTGGGCGTCTGCAGAGGACAACAACAACAACAAGGGTGATTGGTACTTAATCCACATTCACACTGGGCTCAACATACAGTATAAAGGCAGCTCCAGGAACTCCATCAAACCCTCCGATATAATAGAAAGTGTAATATGCAACTTTCAATTATGCAAATGAAAGTTCAGTGAAATAATCTCATCTTCCCAGCGCTTCTCGTTTAGTTTTGACGCCACCCACTTTCCTGGCTGAGAGGAGGAAAATGGAGCGAGATAAGAGAAGACAAGTGAAAAAGGGTTATGCACACTCTCTCTGGGTGTAGAGACGGTTCAGTTTCAGAGTTTTTTTTTTATTTATTTTGGTTTGAGAGAAGTGGCAATGAAGAACAGTATGAACCTTTCCCACCACCTGAAGCAAGAACACCTTGCCAAGTGTGATGACTGTAAACCCCTGCAGAAGAAGCGCCTGAAACACAACTCATATCGGCAGCTACAGTATAGTCTTTGTTACTTTTTATTTTGCATTGTAATTCATTATTAATAATTTAAAAAAAATCATCATTTATATATTTGGTGCGAGCCTCCCTGAGGTCTGATTTCAGGGCGTAACAGCATCCTGAAAATGCAAATACGATGCAGAGAATGTGGTAAATTTAGAGGAAACTTCACAAAAATGAGTGTTGCATAAAAAAGGTACTTGTTGGATATATAATTGTGATGTTCTTTTGATAAAAAAAAAAAAAAAATCACCTGGAAACAGTGTGAGCTGTATGAGGCATCGTTTTCTCTAAAGGTATGACTGAGTCTGCCAAGTGTGAGAACACCACGGTGCAGGATCAAGCCGTGTTGAGGGGCCTTAGGCTACGCAGCAGCTGAACTTCACTGCTTTATATTTGAGGAGGGGGCTCTGCTGCAACTCTGCCCTGATTGATATTCTGCACACATCCCGGCGTGGAAGAGGCAGGTTGATGGAAAGCGGAGAAGCTCTAGTGGTAGATTTGATTCTTTTGCCGCTGGGAAGAACGTAGAGTAGAAGATAAGTGGGGGTGAAAAGACTTAAGAGTTTCGGAGTTGATAATGTTATGGTAAGATATTCATGTGATCGATATCGGGAGAGGGAGCAATTACAGTAAAGAAACTCACTTTCAAAATCGAGGAAAAAATTGGGCTCCTGTTCCAGATCTGTGCAAGTCAAAACTTTCAGTAGGTTCCCCATGTTACGATACCTGTTGAGGACAAGAGAGAGAAACCAGTAAGTGAGAGGAATGCAGCAGTACAGTGAGCAGGTGGTGAAACACTACTGCATCCACGACACCTCGCTCCTGCTCCGCTTCACTGCTCTGGTGAATGGGTGAGCTCGGTGGTGCCCCAGATGTGCCCACAGACACCAGCACTCCCCTTGGACCCCTCTCCCATGTGTGTTTCCTGTGCCAGGCCAAACCAGATGTCAAAACCAAAAAGTCCCCAAAAATAAAAATAAAAACTCAGTTTACATTTTTCTGCTTTTTTTAAACTTTCTTCCCAGCAATCGTGAGCATTTACAGGCAGTCGTATGCAAAATAATCCATTTCACGGGGCCACCGCAGGGAAATCACATCTAGTAAGTAGTTGTTTGCTGCACACAACAGGAAACATCCAATGAATCTTTTATAAAGGACGTTGGTATGCAGATACATAAATATGACCTGTTTATGAAGTGTGTTGTTTGTGAATTAGACCACTTTATCATCTCTGCAGAAGCACAATGACCTCAGGAAGTGCCATGCAGTGTCTTTGTCAGAGGAGCTGAAATATAACATCAATATTTAACATGCCTGAGCACATACAGCACATGTGGTACAGTGACTTATATTCACTGCAAGGGCACAGTGCGTCTGTACAGTAGTCTATATACTATCATCAGAAACATGTTCTTCCTTTGAAATGTGAAAATGTGCTGCTTTTCTTTGACAAATGTGACAGTAAAATGACTGTTGGTCGGCTGGAACAAGGAAGATATTAGACATGCATCATTCATACATATTTGCAGAAACTAAGGGTTTAGATTTGAACTATATTGTAGATTTAAAAATTAAAATATTATTTGTTGGACTATGAAGCCTTTTGTAAAAAAAATAAATAATAATAATTATATCATGATCACAGACCCCTGGGGGTCCCCGGACCCCTCTTTGAGAATGACTGGACTAATCAATAGATAGGAGAGTGTGCAGGGAGGAGATATGATCCTGCACCACAACCAGAGCACAGCCTGAACCACATTAACAACACTGTGCAGTCCTGTGCACTTTCACCCAGAAATGACTAACCAGCCAACAGACCGCCGCTACACAGCACCCGTATTACCACAGTGAGCTCCTCCCTGCCAAACTTTTACTCTTTCGAAAAACTTTTTAACTAGATTTCATTACCGCTCGGCACGATCTGTGCTGACAGCGGCTGCGTAATTGGCCCAAGAACTGTGCTGTATCACTGTACTTTGCCATGTTGTTGTAAATGAGGCAGGTTAAAGAAGAAGATGATGACTGAGGAAGATTGGCGTGTCCGAGCTTTGGATTTCTGTGACTTTACCGTGTCATCCATACCTTCCCCGCTGATACACACATATACTGTATATCTATCACCTCAGCCGTGATGTGAGCAGTGAGAAGTGATAGCGCTGCACAGCTCCCTGCTCTGGTGTTCCTTTCACTCCTAGAAAGCACCGAGCCGATCTTTCTCAGAAGCGAAAGGTCAACGACAGACATACGACGAGTCACAGATCTGTGACAGTTTGTAGAGAAAACAGACTGATTTAACCCTCGGTGACAGAGCGGAGACGTACGGGACGTACTCCGAGAGGGCGGAAGGAAGGAGGGTCGACGCGGAACAGTGACGAGGTTAAACATCGGCAGGCAGGTGTCATCTGAGATGAGTGACAGGTGAAGAGCCACAGAGAGAGAGAGTGAGTGAAGGGCCCGGTGGTGACGGGGTAAATCATGTCTGCACAGGTAATGCTGGGAGACAGCGAGGTGCTGCGACAGAGCAAAGTACACACTCAGCAGTCACGAGCAGAGGGTTAGATGGAGCGCTTTTAAAATGCATGAGATGCACCATCGGAGGGGGGGGGGGTGAAGTGGAGGGTGACATGTCTTGCATCTTGAAAACCTAGCAGCGGGTCATGTCCTTACTCTGACAGAGGAAACATTAGTGACGCATGGACAATTTCTACACAAAGATTTTATAAAAACGACCTTCCTTGTAAGCAGGTACTCCATCGACGGCGTCTATTAATAGATGTTAGAGGAACGCCTTTGACATGTTAATGGTTCCTCACGTTCACTCTGACTCACAACACACTGAGTGACTCTGAAGAAACTAAAACCGACTTCTGACTAGAGCTGAAACAGTGAATTGAACGACTAAAGATTTATAACTACAACTCATTTGAGGATCGATGAATCGTTGTGTCATTTTTTTAACCAAAAAGGCCCAAAACATTTTCCGTTCTCAGCTTCTTAAATGTTTATGTTTGCATAAAGCAAGCATTTGTCCACTCTCATGTTGATAAGGGTATTAAATACTTGATAAATCTCCCTTTAAGGTACATTTTGAACAGATAAAAAATGTGAGATTAATCTCAATTAACTATTTTAATCGATTGACAGCCCTAACTTAAAGTTGTAACCTTGGAAACTGTGAAGGACATTTTAAAGACTAAATGACTAATCGATGAATATGAAAGTGAATCAGCAGATTAATCGATAAGGAAAATAACTGTTAGGTGCAGCCCTGTTTTTGACTTTTATGTGGTCTATTAATACATGAAGTATTTGGTAAGAATTTTACTTTTGTTTTTCATTTACAACCAATGCAATTTACTCATCCTGTAACAGCTTGCAATCAGCTTTTTTATCTTTGTTTTTTACATTAATTTGCTTCAAAAGCCGCCTCAACAACTGTTAGTCCCTCAGTCGACCTACTGACCACCTGCAAAGACCCACCTGCCTTGTCCTGCCTCGTCTTCTTACCCTCCACTAATGTGACCTGAATGTCTGACTGTGCCAGCGCTGGCACCTCACTGGCTGTCGGAGAACGGCACCTGATCCGGCCTCGGTGGGGACGAGAGGCCGTCGCTGACCTCGCCCTGCTGGATGATGTGGGCACTGCCCACCGTCGCCAGGCCTCCTCTGGTCCTCCACTGCCACCTTTCAGCCGCTCGCAGACTGAGCCGACCGGCTGGCAGAGCTGCCCGGGCTCGCAGCGCTTCAACGTGGGCGCTGGCAGCCTCGCAGGGCCCAGCGCCGCTCCCTCGTGCTGCTTGAAATGAGGTCATTTTAAGGACGGGGATTTGCGTGGCGGCATTTCAAAGTCCATCAGAGAATCTTCAAGTGTACCAGAAAAAGAGCCGATTACATTTGTACATTTTGCAGCTTTTTTATGTCCAACTCTTCCACTCAAATTCATCATTTATAGATTACAAAAACTTGAACTTGATGTTGACAACCCTCCCTTTACAGATAAACTCTAAACAATATGTGTTAGGATCTGGTTGCTTAGTGATAGCGTAGTAAGTGAGAGGATGAAGTGCTGGCTGACAGTCCACAGATAGTGTATCAGACAGAGATTGAGGAATCGAAGCCCCCCCTCTCTCTCAGTGGCTGTAGTAGTACCCAGTAGTGCTGGCATGTCGGGGGCACCACAGAGAGCCCGACGACAGCCTTGTTGTTGTTTTGAACTCCCCCACTGTGCCATCGCGTGCTCGCAGCGAGAGAGAGGGAGGGCTGCTTCTAAGGCCAGGGGCAGAATCCGGCAAGCAGGAGCCCGCGCAGCTCTCCCATTGGCTGTGCCGATCTACCCAACAGCTCACTGTATCCATGGAGCCGAAAAAAAATTTGGTGCCATTGAAAACATTGCGGCAGCCAATCGGAGGCGAGCTCCGGGTGAGGAGCGAGTACAGTAGTAGTAGGACTTGAAAGCACATGAATATATTAATACAGATGAGGTAATGCGCCAAAAAACAGCGGATTAGCCGGGAAGTCAACTGGAGACGATGGAGAAATGTTTAATTCCACTAGTGAGCACTTAGTGGTTTAATGTGATTAGATTTTTCTGTGCAGCTCAGCAAATTCATATTATTATCTATTTTTTTTTAGGAAAGAATACTGCAAATCATATGCTGATGACTATGAACAAATTATTACATTTTAATTGATACGATGATACATTTTGTCACTAAAAATATATCGATAAAATAACAAAACGTTGGATTTACGCTAAAAATCAACATCCCAAATATTTGCAGATGGTGCAATGCTTATTTTGGTAAACACACCAAAACAGTGCCACGCCCATGCAGCAGCCTGACCTCTGGATGGCACTGCCTTTAAACGTCTCCCTGCTCGGTGGTGACTCCCCTTTAACAACGAGCAACGCTGTAGAGAAAGCAGGGCACGGCTGACACCGAGCACTGCGGCAACGTCCTGCAAAGACGGCTCGGGGGCCGATGGGCTGGCTAATGTACGGGAGGGATATAGTGCTGACATTCCACTACTCGGCTGCAGCATGAGGATCCACGTGCCCTGCTGCTTTACTATGGGAGGAAAAACAACGCCCTCCCCTCCCCGGCTGGGCGCAGACACAGCACGGAGCGTCACGTGAGCTCCGCCGTGGAGAGGCTGAGACGGAGCTCGCCTGGGGTGTGGAGGGAGGGAGGGAGGGGGGGGATGGGGGAGAGGCTGTATGTGTGTTTATGTCTGAGTGGGTCTAGAAAGGAACATTTTTGGTCTATATGTGATATTTAAATAAAATAGTAATGTGGGTGAGGGCGTGTGCTGAATGTTATCGTGGAAGGAGGAGGGATGGAGAGGCGTCACACTGCAGCAGAGGCGGGCAGAGCTCGGCAGCTTTAAACTTGACCTAGATTCCCTGGGTGACACGCCACATCGCATTAGCCCACTCGGCCAGACCTGGACCCGCCGGAGCTCGCTGACACTGGCCCGATTCGACAGGCAGAAAATGGGGGAGCACTTCCCAAATGGGGCTGGCATGCGTCCCCCTCTCCCACCTTCCCCCCACTCGACTTCTCCTCACCCACACACCATCCCTTGCCAATCCTACCCAGCTGACTAAAAAATGGCTTAGGGGTCACATGGCGTTGAGGAAAGAAGGGGGGTGGGGGGGGGGGGGGTCTGCCATTTGTTTGTTTATGGGGGGTGAACTCCATTACCTCGTAGCCACGCCTCTGTATTGTTGCTAATGCCCCCCTCACCCAGATTCTGGAAAATCAAAACAAACCGCACAGCATGACTAAAACATCGCAACTGACGGCGGTACATGAGGTGACATCCAGTATCAGCTGTCTCATCTTCCTCCCGCAACCACACACACACACACACACACACACACACACACAAGCACACACACACAAGCACACAAGCACACAAGCAGCTAAAAATATTTCCTCTCCAAAGACAACTCAAATCACTGCAGCCGATCAGCACAAATGGAAATGAAACACATGAAACCGGCAGTTAGTCCAGAGAAGCAGATCAGAGGCAGATGAAAGTGGGGAGCGCCTCATCCCCGGCTTAGCCCCGTCTCTTTGGACGGCACCTGATGAAAGTTGGAAACCATGGCAACAGGCACATACACAAGAGTCAGCTAAAACGCTGGCTCCATTGAAATGGAGCTCTATGAAGAGGCTCTCGGCGCCGCTCTTCAGTCGCGGCAATAACGACACTTTATAGCATCAAAACACACAGACGGGTGCCGACGGCTCGGACTGATGTTAATAATTTCAGATCAATGCTGAAACTGGGAAAAAAAAAAAAGGCAGCAGTCGACTTCTACACCAACACCACATGGGGCCTTATATGATCATCTCAAGTGAAGATGCCTTCCGCATCCAAAAAAAGGCTGGAAATATGTTGTGACAGAGTCCCAAAGAGCTGTAAAACCCATGTTTGTTTGCAGGAGCTCTACCCCAAATCTACTACTTCGATTTTCTGCTCCATCCGCCAAACATCTGCTTCCTCGCCCTGCCCTTGAGAGTCCTCTGACTCCTTCCGAGGATGTGTTGGGAAATCATTAAGGGGGCATATTGACTCACTGTCGTCGGTCTAAGCAGCACCTCCCTCGGGGGCAGCTGCCTCCTGAACCCATTCGAACACACACACATCTCCCATTCTTCTGCTAAAACAGCCCTGAAACCATCATTACACGTCTGACCTTCTGACTGACTCACCGACCTCTCTGCATCCTGAAATCTCACTCCGAGTGTTGACAGTGAGATTTAATTATGAGTATTCGGGGCCTTAAATAAGTGGTTGCTGAGCCAAATTTAAATTTAAATCAAAGAAATACACCTTAAATATTGTTCTTGTGCACAGTATTACCCTAACGGGATTTAGGGTGGGGCACAGTGGAGGGTTTTGGAAGGATGATGAGTGTCAGATTGAAGAGTACCAGAATCTTCATTCAGTGGGAAAGGAGTGCCATCTGGAGGATGCAAACAGTAATGCACAACAAGGAGTGAATGATGAGGATGACCACTCCCAAACCTTTTTACTATCACACTGTCAGCTTCAGGAATGCTTCTGCTGAAATGTGCAAATGCAAATGACAGCGGTTACAGTGGAATATCTTTGAAGAGAACCTACCAATTGCAGCAGAATTTTGCAAAAAAATAAAAGCAAAGAAAATTAATTTCTAACTCAACTCTTGGGATTAGAAGCGGCACCGACGCCTGATGCAAGAGCACCATCCAGTGTTCACATGCAGCAACTTCAGGGTAAAACACCTACAATTAAAATGACATTTCTGCAGACTAAATGTTAATGCCATGTTTCATACCAATCTGCCTCAAACACGTACGTCTGCAGCCGGACTGACAGCAGCCTGACGTGCTCCTTAAGGGAACTTGGGCAGGAAGTTATACGGCGTCAGCCCCTCCTGGTGGCATAAATAATAGATAACCGAGGAGAAGCTGGGAGCTTTTAGCTGATATAACAAGCCACTCACATTTATTACAACCACTCAAGACAGATCATCTCAAATTACCTGTTCAGCAGGGTGAGGTCGAGAAGGGCCGGAGCGTCTTCCATATGCTGAGTCATGAGCGGTGCAACTCATATTTCCACACTATTTTAGCAAGCCTTCTTGATAAGTTAAATAGGCTGAACATACTACCGTTTGTTGTGTATTTAACGGCATACTTGCTGATAAGGTTCAAACAAATAACTGACAAGGCAGCTCTAATTCTAGAGCTATAAATTGTACAAAAATCTATATTTTCTGTGCACACAAGCCATCATTTAAACAGTGCAAGGCTTCACCAGATGGGGGCAGTGTTGACCCGGTTATGATCATGGCAACAGGAGAGCCGAGAAAAGATTCACCTCGGGCTCCTGTACCACACCTCCCCCTGGCTTAGCGAGGCTAATCCATCCCGTATATATTCACACAAAACTCGGCCCGCTGCATTAACTCAGCTCCATTCTCCATTTATAATGCAACACGTCTGCTGCTCCCCTGTACCGCCACGGGGTTTGTGTACTGCGTGCTAACTGAAATAGCTTTGCCATTCGGGCTATTCTAGTGAATAGATTTGAATCTTACTAGGGCACACACTCACACAAAAACACACACGACAGAGCTCTCGTGTGGATACACTGACTTAGTGATCCTATATATGAACCACCTGAGGCTCAGCTGTCAAAGCGGCACAGCATTCCAGCGCCGGAGCTTAGCCAATCGAATGATGGCTGTGTGTCATGGTAACAATCTCCAAGGAGACACGGAGGAAAATACAACAGGGATGGGCAGACACGCGAGCGGGGGAGAAGTGATGGGCGGTGAAGAAGAAGTTCCTTTTAATGTGAGCAGGAAAAATGAGTAAAACCCGGCTTAAAAAAATAAAAACGTGCAGTAAAAACTACACATATACTGGTCTAAAATTAGACTAAGACCACTAAACGTCAACGCCACAAAGTAACCGACTATTAAATCAAAACAAAAACATGTAAAATGCACTCGTGAGTGTGATGTCAGAGCTGGCAGTGTGTCGTGTGAGCAGTGACCCTGCTAGCTGCCCTGTAGTTACATAAACACTCCGGCCTTGAGGGGGGGACAGGAAGCTGGGAGCACCTACATTACTCAACTCCTTTTTATGGCCCACAATGCACTTCATTTCCTGAGCAAGCATTACACATACACCCACAGCACGGCACATTACCACTATAATAGGTGTACCACAGGCGTTCTTACATAATGACATGTCTACTTTGTGTCGGTGCAACAAAGCTACTCCTACAGTTTTTTCGATCATGTTTAAACCTCAGATAATTGACAATAAAGTTGTAATTTTATTACACGAGGAGTTTATCTAGGCGAGCGCGCTTCTTCTTCTTCCTCCTCCACACGACAACCTGAAGCTAGAGGCTTTTCAAAGGTTTTAAAACTGTCTTGAAGTCAATAGGATTTTTATAGGTTTTAAGATAATTTTTGGTCCAGTTCCCCTTCATTATTTTTCTTCAGAGTGTGGGAGTTTAAGAGACACAGGAGGGGCAGTTCTGGCGAGGTTTGACTCAACGCCAGCTGGGGCACAATGTCCATAGACAGCAACGTAATGTTGCATTCAAACTGAAGCAGACAGTGTCCTAGTTAAAGGTGCTCTATACGATATTCAGAGCACCAATATAACGGCAAACAACTATTTGCTATGTAAAGATATAGAGGAGTAATGTCTCTGTGTGTTGTAATCAGAGCTTCTCCATGCTTTGTTTACATAGCCGGGCCGGCCGTGCGTGCATGTGAGCGTGCCCCCACTAAACCGAACCCCACGACGGCACCGTTGCGGAAGCGCAGTACATAGGGCTGCACGATTTTGAAAAAATATCTAATTGCGATTATTTTGACTGATATTGCAATTGCGATATGATTTCTGATATTAGAGTGAATGATCATTTTTACATCATTATTCTCATTTTCAACAAAAAACGCATTAAAAATAATTATAGTGAGATTTTTGCGGAGGATCTGTACCAAACAAAGAAGTTTTCTTAAGTCTGTAGAATATGATGTGTAGGCCAGGACATCTCTGCAGCACCACAATATTTCATTTAAAATGGTATTTTGAGACACATTTAGCCTTTAACAAATATTGCCCCTCCTGCGATTTGAAAAGTGCTGTAGGCCATGTTGCATTTTCGATCAAATTTGATTAATTGTGTAGCCCTAGTAACATCCACCCTCTGGTTCCGCCTTAAGGTTACACTGTTAGCTCTGTCAGCACTGTTGCCGTTGTCTTCACCGTTAGCACCGTTAGCTGTGAGCGGCCGGTTCAGCCATCACCACTTTGAGAGCCGTGCGGAGGCAACAGAAATGCTCCCAATCTCGCATTTAGCACCTTGAAAAAATCTGACCCGTGTCTATTTTTCTGGTCAGTCTGAAAACTGTAGGAGCTGTATCTTCTGAGCTCGGGACCAAATGTATGTGAGGTACAAAACTAGAGTCGTGCAACAAGTCACTTGTATTTGAATATTTCCACCAACAGTTATAGAATTTTCCCTCATACCTATACCGGGCCCACATTTACATGGAAAACGCCACCAGTGGAAAGAAAGCAAGGTAACTGACTCAACTGCCATTTAGAGAAATGCCTCTATTCATGCAGTCCTTCGGTACGCAGCACTATGACCCAAATAGGTCTGAAACAATGGGAGAAAAGCAGGCACACAAACGAGCCTGACGTAGAGGATTTTGCCTTGTTATTCTCAACAACCTGCTTTTCAAAGATTACGTCAATTCAAATTAGGATCAGATACGAGTTATGTCCTTGAAAAGATATAAATAGACATTTAAACAAATACCAGCGGATATGTAGATGGTAATCTGGAGTGGAGAATGAAAGCCTACAGTGTGAAAATAACTTTGCATCGATAAATATAATGCAAGTTCACTTTTTTCAAAGTATGTCAATACTACAATACTAACATGCCCATGTGTACATTTTATGTTACTGTATCGCTCCTGATCATACCGAGGAGACCAATAACTAAATGTACATAGAAAGACCCTCACAGGTACTGCATTTAGCATCAAAAATATGCTCAAATCATAACATGAAAAACTGCAGCCAAACAGGCAACAACAGCTGTCAGTGTGTCAGTGTGCTGACTTGACTATGACTTGCCCCAAAACTGCATGTGATTATCATAAAGTGGGCATGTCTGTAAAGGGGAGACTCGTGGGTACCCATAGAACCCATTTACATTCACATATCTTGAGGTCAGAGGTCAAGGGATCCCTTTGAAAATGGCCATGACAGTTTTTCCTCACCAAATGTAGCGCAAGTTTGGAGCATTATTTTGCCTCCTTCGTGACAAGCTACTATGACATGGTTGGTACTGATGGATTCCTTAGGTTTCCTTGTTTCATATGATACCAGTATCTTCAATCTGACTTTAAAAGTGAGCCCGCTACAACCTAAAAATCGCAAGTCGCATTGAAGACATTAGTGGTGTTAAAACGACTTTGCGTGAACTTTGACAGCCCTAAAAATACTAATTATTTGCAGCCTTAAAGCAATCCTTTGAAAACAAGCTCTTGAAAGTGTGACTTGGTACGAGGAACTTACCAGCAGCGGAGCTGTGAGACGGTCAGTCAGGAGCAGCGAGGCCCGGCCTGGCAGGTGGCCCCGGGTCACAGTCCTCCACCAGAGGTCAGCCTCTGAAACATCACAAGACAGGAACAAAACATCAAACGTGACGCTCAAGAAATGTATAACAATCTATGGGGCCTGTCAAAAGGAGATTTCAGGGTCTGCAAACACTGACTGCTAGAGTCAAACTGTTGCATCATTGCAGATAAAATGCTTAGTTCATAAAAAACAACAAAATCACTGACAACTTTCATTTCCTCCGTTTGTCTACCTGAAAGACTGCTTCCTTTTGTGCGTTATCAGTGGAACAAATCACAGTCTGACAACACAACTGGTCACACCTCTTGATAAAACATTCATCTTACTGTAAGTTCCCTTTTAAAATAGGGCATATTAACACTAAATTCACACAAAAAGAGGAACTATAGGTATCATGTTAAGTATGGGTAGTTCTTATGTCCTACCTTCCTGGTGAAACACGGCCTAATTGCAGAGCTTTTATAAAACATGGAACAAATAGACGCACATTATAAAAAAAAACACACCACTTCCTATTGTGTAACACTTCCTCTGATTCACAGAGCTCTGCTACCTCCTGTAAGAGCTCTACTACAACACGACTGACTCGATCCAGCTCACGTTTATGTCCTTCAGATTTTGAAAAGGCAATCCAAAGTTATCAGAAACATTTTATCTAAAAAAAACACACATCTAGTTTCTGTCCGAAGTGAGAGCCTCCTCAGTTTTAAGATTCAACACGGTCTCTGTAAACCACAAGCTCGCTTCACAAGTTGTTCACAAGCTCAGTAGACTGTGAGACCATTAGCACCAAGGCACTGCTCTATTCGCCAGCCTGCATACAAATGCATGGCAATAGTGGCGGCGTCGGTCACGCATGAATGTGATCAGACTTCAAACCCTGAAACCTTAAACCCACAAGAACGCCGTGAGCTGTGTGGGAGAGACGGCCGGGGGACGCAAACACGATCGAGTAAGACGCCGTGAAAAGGGCAAACTACAAAAGTAAAAGCAAGAAGTGTAAAGAAACATTCTTCTGAATCTAAAAAAAATACTCTCTTTCTTCTTCTACCTCGTTCTGACGGAGGATTTCCTTCATGCAAACTGACCCCGACTTGCTCCTAATGCATTACAGCTGACATGTCACCGGGGACATTCTGGGTGACATCTGTGGCAGAGCATCATGGGAGTCAGCTATGCATCATCATGCCTACAGCTGGGGGCCAAATCATCCCTTGAATAAGCACATGAGGTTATAGCGGGGTTAAAGTACAGTGGAGCGGTACATTAGCATTTCAGGAAGCGATGGACTAATGGTAATACGTGTCTCGATGAAATGACCTCAACAAACACAGTCGAGATTATTAGAACGATGGAGTCATGAGCATTAAAACAACAAGTAACGTGTCTTGTTTCTGTAATTTCACGTACTTCAAGCTGAAGTTGAAAAATAGTACAAATTTCAGACATTACCAAATACCCTGGGGCTTTCACAACATTTTTTTCGGATATCATTTGGCAACAATCAGTTTTGGCAACAATTCCAAAATTACCAATTTTTTTAATCCATTTGTTTTTAACAAAAGAAACCAACATTTTCAGATGAATAATCCAAAAAAGTGATCTAAACATACTAGATAAGTTCACAACATTGAGAAAGAAAAATTAAGACTACCTAACAAGTGTTTTCTAACTATGTGTTCAGCTATTTGTATTTCTTTTATTATTATATACACTGCGATATGTTCAATTTGGAGGAAGGTTCAGTGATGTATGTACAATGTCTTAAATGTATATGTAAATGTATTTTTTGTATTACAAGATTTCTGAAATTCTGTTTAAATATGCAAATAGGGCATTATCTAATGCTAACTTTTGGTGAATTTAAGAGAAATCTACAGACGCAAATAGACAAAGTAGTAAAATAAACACCTAAATGTGTATTTTGGATGTTTTCTTTCCACTAGTCTGAAAGAAGACATGTTATGGAAGCAAAATAGCCCGAAATCTCAAAACTGACCAGTTCATGAACAACGACATTTTTGCCTGGAGTGTCTCCCCTTAAATTATTAACAAGACTGTGGCGAATGACAAACATCACTACTGTGCTATTGTGGGTTTTCTGTTTATAGGAATACTAGTCATTCACCTCAGTGCTGCTGTGGGAAAAGACCCACATGACATGATGAGATCATACTGAAGTGTGTGTGTCCCTTCAAGCAACAATTACATCCAGAGTAACAACTACAGTCCAGTTAACCAGCGTCACAGTGGGGGGGTTCAGTGTTTTGTGTTTCAATTACCTCGGAGGCATCCACTCGTCACGTGACGAGTTATTTATCTTAACAGTATCTTTCAGTACCTTTAAAAATCACACAACAAAACTTCAGTAAACTCCAAACAGCACGCTCCTGTTTACCAACACAACTGATCTGATATTGTTTAACTCCCACAGGATCAGAGGCAATAAAACAAACGCTGCTCAGTGAACTAAAGGCTCACTTCCTGCTGTTTCCAAAGACTTATTTCCTTGTTTTCATTTGTCATTTCCAGAGTCGTGTAGAGTAGCTACATACCAGAACTGGATTTGAAAGTATTCTGAACAAGAAGTGTTTCATGAGGCTGCAACATCTCAACAGTTCAGAGTGGCAAATCTGTGCTCTTACATCCTCACTTAGTAGCAGCAATAAGTCAACATACCAAGTACGTAGCTGTTTGGTTTTAATTAACTCCACCACATGAAGGGGTCAATAACTGTAGGCCAACATGTGTGGGCCTGCTGTAGACTGTGTGTGTGCTACAGACGTGTGCTGAGTCTGCCTATAGAGAAAGGCCACTGAGCTAATCAATAGATCTATACTGTATACGGAGCATGTCCATTTGTCACACACATACATAATATATATACGCTCCATCACCAGTTTATTTATTTATTCTGTTATCACCAAACTGAAGCAAGTAGTGACACTGGGATATACAGTAAATCAGTCCCTGCTGTGTTTCAACACCACTGAATAAAACTTCCATTAAAACTCAAGTTGCCATGACAACTTGTATCCCCCCCCGTCCCTACTGGAGAGCGAGAGCTGAGGGACGAGGAAGGGATATCTATCGACTGAGTTACTGAAGCCCACAGAGCACGGCCGAGCCTCGGAAGGAAACCACTTCATTAAGAAAAACCTCCACAGATCGGTTACACGGACGGAGATCCTCCAACTGAAATGTCAGAACAAATGACTTGTGGAGGGCTCACGCATCTCAGCTGGGTTCAAAAATGGTTTATACCACCATGCCAGGCAACTACAATGCAAATAACTTTAATAATCCAATCTTTATTTGGATGTTATAACAACATTTAAAATAAACACCCTTTTTTTAGAAAGATAAAAACACCAAATAATAAGCCCTATGTTTATACAATGTCAAGTGTATATTCGTGGGTATTAGTGGGTCTCCTTTGGTCCGGGCTTCTACAGCTTTGACTATAAAACTGCCATTATAATAAATAAATGCATAAGTAAAGAAATGTAGAAATAAAAGCCTCAATTATCAGATAAATGTGCAAGTTATTTTGAAAATGAATAAATATGCACAAAAAAATAAAAATAAACAGATATAATGTATTGATTTATTTGACAAATTACATTTTGCATTCATTTATTTTCATATTCAATTATTTTCAAATGTATTCTTTTCCATTTATTTCTGTTTATTCCATTTATTCCCTCTTTATTATTTTCCATATTTATTCAAATAAAGAAATACATTTTATTTATTTTTGTGCATACTTATTTATTTTCAAATCAACCTGCATGTGTATTTGATAACTGAAATGGGATTATTTCTACATTTCTTTCTCGATTATTTTATTTATTGACTCATTTGTTTATTTATTAATTTATGTATTTATTATAATGGAAGCTTTAGTCCTCCATATAAAAATAGAACAAAATCCATTACTATGATAAATATTATAATATATACAACTACATAAGGTAGCTCTACGGCATATTTTCATGCATCCAATGCACGGGCAGTTTGGGTAAAAAAGTAGGACAGGTTTATCTGACACCATGTGAGGAAGGAGGTTTGGTGCGGGGGCAGCACGGCAACAGTTTCATGCAAAAGCTGAATATCTAGCATGCTGATCTGCCATCTGTGTGCTCTGTGTGTCCACTGACATGTAGGCGGCCACATGAGGATCTCATCATGCCTGGTTTAACATACTAGAATAAAATCCTCACCATGTTGTTACGATTCGATATGATAATAATACAGCAGGACAATCAAATAATTGCTGTCAGAGGAGCTCCAGTAGATCCTGATCTCTACTGTCTCTTGTGTAGATTTTTCTCTATTCTGGATTTGAGCCTGGAGGGTTTTTCTGTGCATGTGTTGAAAGGTGTGGGGGGTAGGGGGGGCACACACAGTGACAGCTTTTTTTTCCTTTTGAGTGGGTTATTCATAGCGCTATGTGGAGAATTTCTATGCAAAGTCCATTTTGCTTTTGTACCACATTTACTCTGAAGATGCTGCTGCTGCTGCTGCATACAAATGAAATCATCCTGTTGGAGGCCTTAGGATGGATAGTCTCTCTTCTCATTATGTGCATGCTCAGGGCTTCGGATAAGCCAACATCACAGCACGGAAGTGAGAAAGTTGAGAGGAATGCTCGAGTCTACCGGCACAGCCAGCGCTGCAGATCAGAAACTGGCACACGGACTGACTCATGCGCATCAGAGACGCACATCAAAAGTGCCTCACTCGCCACCGCCAAAGGCTGCAAACCACCACAGCTACGACCTCCTGTTCAAGACCATCTTATTTAAAAGCAAAACTGTCGGCATGTGTTAATCAACAAACCTATTAAATACATGTGTTTGTGGCCTGAACAGCAGGGACTCTTCATAATAAACACATGCAGTCATTAAAGCCAGATACAGCTTTTAAAGTAGACGGTGACTAGATATTGTTGGAGATATCTGCTCTCTATAATAACTCAGCCGTGTGAAGAAACAGGCAGGTCTACTTGGGGGGGCACAGTCAGCATTTCCTACCGAGTGACTCATGTAATATCATCATTTCAACTATGATCTGCCTATGGACAAGAGCAGACATGCAACTGCAATAGAAGAGGGATTGTGTGTACTCGAGAGGAAAATGAGATTACTCTTACAGCACAGAGAAGTCCATGAAAACTGTGTATTCATTGTCAAATGTCACAATGTCAACAGCACTAAACAAAGTACTGTAATAGGAAGTCAAGTGCTTTTAAGACCATATTCTTTTCAACAATAATAGGAAGTGTTTTAGAAATTAAACTAGGGCTGGGTACCTTTACCTTTAAGGTATGGACCGAAATAACCCAGTACCAAGTAGTATCAAAACTCCTCTAGTCAAACATCGATAGGTACTCGGCAAGTTGTCCTTCACGGGGGACGTATATCGATCTAAAATCGATGTGCAAGGTAAATAATCTATTGTTTTGATACTAAGAATTTGCACCTTGTATTTAAGCACAACAAACGTTATATGGATGTATCTTTTTGCACTTTTAATAGTAAAGCAATGTCAAACGTTACTCCGGTTCACTCTCCCTTTGTATGACGTCAATCGACATGCACCAGCAGCGCCATCTCAGAAAAACAACAACAAAACAAAGCAGGCTGATGGCAAGGAAGAGCCAGACGAGCGAGATATTTTCAAGCCTCATTTGAGGTCTAGCGTGTGGAAACATTTTGGCTTTTGCAAAAAGGGAGATGTCCTTGATGACTGGCTTGCTGTTTGCAGAATATGCAAAGGCCAGATAAAATACTACGGCACCACGACCAGTCTTTCCACGCACCTACTGAGACAAATCAAGTACTCAAGTAGCACTTTAAGGGTTCTGGTATTGGTATCATAAGTTATAAAACGATACTCAGTCCTAAATTAAACGATGCTGAAGTCACAAAGTCCTCCAGCGTTAAGCCAAGTCATGATAATGGTGTTAGAGCAGAACGCTGAACGGGCCAAATCGCTGAGAGGAAGTTAATCCAAATAACTGAACAAACAGCATTATACCACAGAAAAGGATCAATACAGCTCTATCCTGCATGAAGCTAAGACCTGAAGCAGCACCTGACCTACTGTAGCATGCTGTCTGTAGTGTGTAGGGGGTGGACAAAATAACGTAAACACTAACAATATGATGCAAACGGATTTCTAAATTTTAAAACACAGTTTTGGTGTGTCAGAGCGGTGCCGGTTTAAGACTGTGGTTGTTTTCAGTGGATTGCATTGCATTGCACAAGAGCTCATGTTACAATCAACATGAGCACTAAATAAAAAAAGAGGAGGTTCAATCGTTCATTCTCACTCTGGTGAATCATTTCCCGTTTTAAGACAAAAGGTGTCGTGCAGCTGACGGTGGGAAAAAATAATTAAAGTCTTTCTGAATAGTAAACAAACGCGTGTTCGATGCCTGAAATGTCACAACAATACAGACAGACCACACAATGGTACAGTAGCTGTTACAACGATGACTCAACTAGACGAGATGTTTACGAGTGGATCCACTCGCCGCCGGAAATGCAATAAATAGTCTGACTGTCAGCAGGAGACGACAGTGAACCTCATACCGAGAATAACTGCAGTAACCCAACCTGAAGCCGTCAGCTCAGTGACACGGGGGGGGTTCAAGGGAGCGGGTTTCAAAGAGGGGTTTGTGTGGACCCTCTGGCGACTTTGTGACATTCCAGTGAAGTCAACATTTTATTCCTAATGAGACAATGTCCAAAAAGTTACTGTTTTCCAAATGAGAGTATATGGACAGTTTACAGACAATGAAACAATATTTCTTCTAAAATGTAAATGTGTTTGCGAGTCTGTGGCATGGAAATGACGTCTGAGCAGCTCTGCACTTAAAAGGTCACTCACTGGGAGGACTCCTGGAAAACTGATTAATAATTCAAATTAACTACCATTACACTGTCTCCACCATCATGTTATCATCCCAGCTACAGTATCTACAGTTGTCACAACTAGGAAATACATTTGCTGGATGTGGAAAAAATCCTCTCGCACGGGCTCTCTCAGGGGTTAACAGAGTTCATTACGTTACTACAGGAATGAATCCTAAAACCCGGAACTGAGTTAGCATTTTAGTATTTACGGTTCCCTCGTCTGGAAGTCAAAGGGTTTTTAGTTAGATGCCTGAAATAATGTCTGTGGTTAACAACACAAGCAGAAGAGATTTTAACAACATAAAATACGTCAGTAAATACCACACTCGTAAATTTTGAAGTCTTTACGCGTCTTTAAAAAAGGCGGTTGCTAACAAGTGGCTAAATGAGACTACTAAACGCCATCACGCCGACTCGTCCGCCTTTACAGCCTCGTTGTAGTTTGTTTATAGCCTAACTTTAGCTTTTTACTTCTGGCGATTGTATTCACACTTCAAAAATCATATAAGTGATCTTAATTTGTGAAGATTATCTTGCTGAACAAAACATGTAAGTATCATAAACATGTGTTTGCCACAGAGCTTATTTTCTGCAATAATCCAAAACCCAATGGAAAAATCCCGTTGGCTTTTTGTCGAGGGAACCGGGGCGATGCTAACTTCCTGGTTGGCCTACAAAAATACGTCATCCCTGCAGCACTCTATGACGGACTATTTTAATCAGATTCAACACATCTCTGCCCCTATTGTTATTATTTAAGCACACACAATGGAAACACCGATGTAAAGCACTGACAAAATGGGAGTCAAGAACTGTATGACAGTCAGATTATAACTACATAATGACATGTAAAAACTGAAAAAAAAAAAGAATCCTTGCTGAAGAATGCCTAAAAGCACCTTGCATGCCTCCACCTGCATCAGACTGGGGTTTTATGAGAGAATACATTGTGCCAAAATGCCATGTTCTCTTTTCATGCTTGTTCCACACGCCAAGGAACTGTGAGAAAAAAGCTCCTACTTCCTGAACCCACGAAAAGCTCAACACCAGATCTCCCTTTCTTTGTCGCAAGCAGTCTCTCCCTTCACTTTTGCAATCTTTGTATCTGCTGCTGCAACTTCTACATGCAAAATAAGGAAGGATTGGCTCTAGACTAACATCTGTTCACACCACTGCAGAAAGAGCATGAGACATGGCACGACAAGTTGTACCATGTTATGCATGCTACAACTGTGGCACAAGTCAGGTATTTCTCATGGCTTTTTCAGCCCAGGTCTACACTGACTCGAACTATGAGAGCACACATCTGTTAGAGAAGAAAGAGAAAGGTGATACTTCCTTCTTTCGAAATGTGCAGCGGCAGATATAAGGAAGACACATTGAAAAAGAGGACAAATAACCTGGAGGGATGTCGTTTCACACAGCTAAATTGGGTTTGACACGACAGACTGAGACCGTTTTACACTGGCTTGCAGTAAATCCAGATTTCCTGACACAGAAAGTGCAGCGTACCATTAATAGGAGAGCACCAGTAGTCTTTTCCCCCCTAAAACATGGTGACATGAGGAGGTAAAGGTCCCAGTATAACTCTAACACACCAACTAGCCTCAGTGTAGCACGATTGGCCCAATTTGCACAAGCAGACACTGTGAGACTTTTGAGACAAACGTTGCATCACGACCACATCAGAGTTGCACTTAGCCAACAGGCTTTCTGGGACGTTTCACTTCCACTTTCAGGACGTTTGCAGAGACTGGGCGGAAAGGAAACGACACATACTTGAGTTGTGCAGACGACTGAAGCAAGGAGAAAACTTTGCTACGTTCAAATGAAATTACAGGTGACAGGCTTATCAGTTTATCAGCCTGTGGTGGAGTATATATCTCAGTACAATTACTCGAGAACTGTCCTAAAGTACAATTTTGAAGCGCATGTTCTTGAATATTTCCATTTAATGCAACTTTACACAACATTTAAGAGGGAAACATTGCACTTTTTGTACCACTACATTTATTTGATAACTATAGTTAACCTACTAGACATTTTGCAGATTGAGATTTTAAAAGTGTATAAAACCTGATGCGTTATTATACTGTAAATTAAACTAACAAACATATAAAACTGCTCAAGCAACACCATTAAATTGCCGCTTGGATCTTAATTCATCAATAATAATAATCCAATTATATAACAGTAGTACATTTTACTCATGTAAGATTTTGAATTCCAGACTTCAGGAGTATTTCTACATTATAGTATTGCTACTTTTTCTAAAGTAAAATGACCTGATAGTACTTCTGTACTTTGTAAGCGTTTGAATTCAGGATTTCAGGAGTATTTTTTACATTATGACACTGCTACTTTTACTTAAGTATATAACCCTAATACTTCTTCCACCACGGCCAGGACCGCAGTTTGGAAACCTGTGACATTTTTTTTATTATCATGCACTGATTAGAATGAAAATCATTAAAGACAAACCAGTTTAAAGCCAGCTGTCAGTGTGTACATTTCCTTTAATGCAGATTTATAATGATAGATAGATGGATAGATAGATAGATAGATAGTAACTTTATTGATCCCGAGGGAAATTCAAGTTTCCAGCATCACAGTTCCATAGTGCAAACATATTAGTAAAAACGTCACAGGTAAGTAGTACACATGTTAGTAAAACGACACAAGTAGTAACAAGACACATGTAAGTAATACAGAGTATAAAACAAAATATGCAATGTGCAGAAGAACTGTTAAAAATGAATATAGTGCAGGGTAAACTACTGAGATACAGGACTATTTAAAGAAAAAGTGAATGTAGTGCAGAAAGTGATACAGTGCTGGGTGGTTAAATATAGGAGATATAGATATTAAGAAATGTCAGATATGGAATATAATGCAGGATAAGAACTGAGGTAGAGAAGTTTTTTTGTAGTGTGCAGAATTAAAGTGGTGCATCATTCACTGCCTGTAAGCGAGCAGTCTTAAACCGAGATACACGGTTAGTTTCAAACTGAATGCATTACCTGTGTAAAGGCCAAACACAGCTGATAAACCTGCCATCAGTAATACATGGGCCAAGCATGTAACGTTCAATGCCTCTGGCCAAATATAGGAACATCCAGCTACCGGTGCAGCCTCACGTCTACCTTGAGACCGTTGTTCTGAAAAAGGGGAAGTTAACGGTGCATCGAGGGTGTAACTTTTAAAAAAAACACTAAATTTCACACTATTTGTATTTTTACAGCAACTTCACGATACGTGGAGTTTGATTTTTCGTCCGGACACGTTTATGATTCATTACTTAATTTTTTATACCAAAGGAACAAAAATGTAACACTGAAAACAAACCGGACTGAATGGCAACCGGTGCGCAGTAAGTGTTGTTAGTGGAGAAGACAGAAAAAAGGAATATAAATGAGTAATTTTTATCTGTTTTTACCTTGATCCCGGTAGAGGAAACCCGTCTGGATACCACGCTAGAAAGAAAGCCAGCGGTCCGGGCTGAGAGGAGAAGAAAAGCGATTTTGCTGTTTCCGGGTTAGTGATTGAACGTCACTGTGGTCGTCGAACGAGAGGGGGGCTCGGTTTGTTCCACCTCAGAGCGCGGAGGAGGGGGGAGTCATACACGTTCTATGTGAAGATAGATAGAGCCGCCCGGTCAGCGGAGACCCGGTACTGTGTTCTAACGGTGCCCTCCACCGGATTACTACTGACCCAGCCTATTAATATGTGTCTCACCGCGGCTTTAATTAGGACCTCGAACAGTTAGAAGCCTTTTAGGTGGAACCGGTGTTGTGTCTAGTACTGTTTCCTAAACCTGAAACAACAACATAGAACTAGGGGGACACAATTTGAAGGGGGAACAGACTTCAACATAACACCTGTTGTCCTACATTTAGATTAGATTAGATTCAATTTTATTGTCATTGCACATAGTACAGGTACAAGTACAACGAAATGCAGTTTTGCATCTAACCAGAGTGCAAATTAGTAAAGTGCTGATAAGACAATAAATACAAGTGAGGGTATATTGGTGTAAAAACTTCTCTACCTCAGTTCTTATCCTGAATTATACTCCATATCTGACATTTCTTAATATCTATATCTTCTATACTTAATCACCCAGCACTATATCACTTTCTGCACTACATTCACTTCTTCTTTAAATAGTCCTGTATCTCAGTAGTTTACCCTGCACTATATTCATTTTTAACAGTTCTTCTGCACATTGCATATTTTGTTTTATACTCTGTATTACTTACATGTGTCTTGTTACTACTTGTGTCGTTTTACTAACATGTGTACTACTTACCTGTGACGTTTTTTACTAATATGTTTGCACTATGGAACTGTGATGCTGGAAACTTGAATTTCCCTCGGGATCAATAAAGTTACTATCTATCTATCTATCTATCTATCTATCTATCTATCTATCTATCTATGTACATAGGCATATATATATATATGCAGATTGTAAATAAAGTGCAAGTGATTGACATGTTACATTGTGATTAATAGTAGCTTAACTATAAATTGCATTGTATAAAAAAAATTGTAAAGAGTATATTAAAAAATAGATGATATACACAGGTGGAGTTATATCTATACACAGAGGGATCTATACACGGAGAGATTATGTACACAGAACTCTATGCATATGGGACTAAGTGAATATACTGTATATAAGATGAATATAGGAGGGTAGATATGTATATACAGTGGAGTTATAAATTATATAAATGCAGGAGAGGATTGTACAGATAAAAGTAAAATACTAAGAGCAGTGGGGGTCCATGAGAGACTCTTTATTCACAATGTGACACCTGACCCTCAACTTTGACCCCAGAGTCACTTAAAGTCACTTAAACGACACTGCTATCACAATACAAAAAGGTATTGTTTGGTTATAATGGTTTATTGGTGTCAAGGTAGGCATATTAATTGCATTGGTGTAATGTAACTAAGTACTGTACTTAAACACACATTTTAGGTACTTTAGCTACTTGTGTATTTCCATTTTGTGCCACATTCTACTTCCACTCCACTACATTTTGGAGGCAAATATTGTAGCCTATGTTTTACTCAACTACATTAATTTGATAACTTTAGTTACTTTGTAGATTCAGATTACAGTAGCCTATATATGAAATTTAAAATCAACTAGTAAATTATGATATATTATTATAGGTGAAGCTACCCAGCAGTATATAAAGTAATTAAAATTAACTCCAACTTGACCAGCTGAAACATTAAAGAGATGCATCAATAATTATAATCAAGCCATATATTATTATTCTAATATATATTATAGGTCATTCTGCATAATGAGTACTTTTACTTTTGGTACTTTAAGTATATTTTGATGCTAATACTTTAGTACTTTTACTTCAGTAAGAGTTTAAATGCAGGACTTTTACTTGTAACAGATCATTTTCACAGTCTGGTATTGTTACAGCACATCAACCTAAGTAAAATATCTGATTATTGGCATTGGTGCAGATGAAACGATAACACGGCTAAACAATAAATGAAGAGGGACTTTAATTAAGAAGTTAACTTCAAACTACAAACACAGTGGGTTATATTAGGTTGAATGCTAATTAGGAGAGTGTGTTAGTTGCCTAGCAACCAGCATTTTGATTTACTGTATGTTTGAGTTTTCAAAGCAACCTGAGAAAATAACAGAGCTCTAAAAAGCTCTTCAAACTTGCTTATGATATAATATGCAGAGTAACGCTCTCGGTTCAATTCAACATAATTAAAAGTATGATAGGAAATAAAGTTTTAAAAAGACTAGAAGGAGAAAAAATTAAATGTATTCTACTTTATGAAATGAAAGTTTGCAGTTAGTAGACATTGGTGCATTTTGCAGCCATCTCTCCATGAGCTCAATCATACTTAAATTTCACTTAAAGTTTATCTAATAAGTCTGTAATTTCTGATGTTGTAAGAGGATGAAATGAGACATTTATTAGAGGGCATTCTCCCAGTAGAAACTGTAGTTTTTTTTGTCTGTTTTGCACAATTGGTAGTTATATCTTGTTTTTTTTTACTATTTACTTATTATCTTTATTGTTTCTTGCTTATTTATTACATCTTGTTTTGTATTTTACTGATGCCTCTTGTTGTTTGCACTGTAGCCATTTGCTGTTGTAATCCTGCAAATTTCCCCGCTGTGGGACTAATAAAGGATTATCTTATTTTATCTTATCTTATCTTATTTTATCTTATCTTATCTTATCTTATCTTATCTTATCTTATCTTATCTTATCTTTATTTAGCCCCTCACAAGAACACATTTGAACTTCTACATTCAGCAGTCTCTTAAATATATATATATATATATATAAGTTTATTGCCTTAGTCCTTTTATGTTTTGTGACCAGTCATGATTTCTTTGATATATATATATAGGCAGAGGTTATTATTAAGGCTCTTCAAATTCATTAACTGACTGTAACTGTTGCCGCACATTGATGAAACATCATTTAATCCTTCTCACTGCTGTTCACAAGAAAAAAAAACATTTATGAGGATTTCTTTTAAGCTTTCCAGCATTTAACTTTCCTGGTGTTCAAGCTACTTCAAGCATCAAATATTCAGCTTTTACCAGACAGGCAGCAGCCGCCAATTAAGCTTAATTAAGCAGCACACCTGTGTTCAATCAGGTGTCCTGTGTGTCCAGGTGGAGCTTATAAAGCCACTGCATGGTGGCTGGCCTCGTTCATTTAACAGAACAATTTGGAAGCGTGAACTTTGTCATTTCATCTCAGAAGCCTACTTGTCTGGTTGCTAAAACTCAGATTCAACCATGGCCAAGGAGAAGATTCATGTTAATGTGGTGGTTATCGGTCATGTCGACAGCGGCAAGTCGACCACCACCGGACACCTCGTCTACAAGTGTGGTGGCATCGACCAGAGGAGGCTGGAGAAGTTTGAGAAAGCTTCAGCACAGGTGAGGAAAGGAAAAAACAACTGTAAAATGCTTCAAAACCTAATAAAAGACTTATTGTGTGTTCTTTTACAGATGGGGAAGAGTTCCTTCAAGTTTGCCTGGGTTTTGGACAAGCTGAAAGCTGAGCGGGAGAGAGGAATCACCATTGATATCTCTCTGCTGAAATTTAGCACTCAGAAATACTCCATGACTATAATTGATGCTCCTGGGCACCGTGACTTCATTAAAAACATGATTACAGGGACCTCACAGGTAAGCAGCACCAAAGTGCATCAATTTCTTTGTTTAATTTTTTTTTTTTTTCACCTATACATCATTGTGTTTTCAGGCTGATGTGGCCCTCCTGGTGGTGTCTGCAGCTAAAGGAGAGTTTGAGGCCGGTGTGTCCAGAAGCGGTCAGACCAGAGAGCATGCCCTACTGGCCTATACTCTGGGTGTGAAGCAGATCATAGTGTGTGTGAACAAGATGGATCTGACTGAACCGCCTTACAGCCAGAAACGCTTTGACGAAGTGGTGCGAAGCGTGAGCGGCTTCCTCAAGAAGATCGGCTACGACCCCACCACCGTGCCCTTTGTTCCAATCTCTGGCTGGATCGGGGAGAACATGATCACTGCAACTCAGAAGGTAATGATTTTAGTTTAAATTAAAATATCTAAGGATATGCAACACTTTGAATAAAATGTCTCTCTACAGATGCCCTGGTTCCAAGGCTGGAAATCCAGACGAAGGGAAGGAAACGCAAGTGGGCGAACTCTACTAGAAGTCCTGGACTCCATTCACCCACCACTACGCACCATCAACAAGCCCCTTCGATTACCTCTGCAGGATGTCTACAAAATTGGAGGTTAGAAATGCTCAATCATGTCATTTTTAAGTTGCCCTGACTCTTTGTTTCCAAGCCTGATTGGCTCCAATCAAGAAAATGAGGCCCAGGTGCAGCAGAGCGGGGGAAGAACAGCCATGTTGCAATGATGAAATGCCTTTAAACTTTAACTTTAATGACTGCTTTGTTCTTCCTCTCAGGAGTCGGGACCGTGCCAGTGGGTAAGATTGAAACTGGCGTCCTCAAACCTGGCATGACCCTGATGTTCTCCCCTGCCAAGATCACTGCTGAGGTCAAGTCCATTGAGATGCACCACCAGGGGCTGCAGGCGGCTCTGCCGGGACACAATGTTGGCTTCAACATTAAGAACGTGGCGGTCAAGAACCTGCGGCGTGGGGACGTGGCCGGCAACGCCCAGCAGGATCCTCCATCAGACGTCAGCAGCTTTGAAGCTCAGGTTGGTCCAATGGCGTTAATAGATACTTACATTTTTGTTCCTCCCCAGTGCTGATGTGTTGTTTCTGTCTTTAGGTGATCATCCTGAACCACCCAGGAAAGGTCAAAGTGGGCTACTCCCCCGTGCTGGACTGCCACACCGCCCACGTGACCTGTCGCTTTGCTGAGCTGAAGGAGAAGCTGGACCGGCGCACGGGCAACAAACTGGAGGACCAGCCACAGACACTGATGTCTGGAGACGCTGCCACAGTCAAACTGGTTCCCATCAAGCCCATGTGTGTGGAGAGCTTCTTCACATACCCTCCCCTAGGTAAATCCATTCACTCCAAGTCTAAAAGAAATCTCCCCATGTTGACTTCTGCAGTGTTTTTACAGTTAATTTTGTTGTTTCCCAGGTCGCTTTGCAGCCAGAGACCTGAAGCAGACGGTCGCTGTAGGCGTCATCAAGTCGGTGAAGAAGGACCATGGGTCAAAACTTCCCCCAAAAGTCCAAGTGTGCAAATAATTTTGTTTTTGTTTACCAGTAAATTCTGGTATGGCTTTTTATTTGGTAAAATGCATTTTTTGTGTTATGACACAAAGTATTTATGTTGTTTAAGTGATTATTCCTGTGTTAATGTTAAATCCAAAAGAAGCTGTAGCATTGGATGGAAACTTTTGGTTGAAATGTGAATTGTTGAGATAACAAAATAAAGATTTATTTGTATTTGAAGATCTTTTGTCTTGAATGTTCTTGAATTGTAGTTAATGTAGAAAGTTAGAAATACTTTAAATGGCTTTTTGAAAGTTGATTTAAACAACTGCAAGGTGTGGAAAAGAGAATTTGAAACTAGAGTAAACGTTCAGCCTTTTACAGTTTGTCCCTCTTACAGGATTAGTTAGACATTTTGGGAGATGCAATCATGCCTGTAGAGTAAATACGAAGAACTAGCTTAGCTCACAGACTGAAAAAGTACCTCAGAATTGTACAATCCACCACTGTTTGGTCTTGGTTACATTGAACAGACATGAATGGTATTGATCTTCTCATCTAAGCTAACTCTCCTCCAGAATGGGAATGGCACATTTCCCAAATGTCTGCTTTACCTTTTTTTTTTTTATTATCTAGAGTCTAACAGTAACTTCAATAAGCTGCTTATAAAAATGCACATTTCCCTCAAATACCAGAGTTTTTAAAATTTCCAAGTGGAGGCACAAACGGATCTTGAAACCACATGGCATAATGGGCCTCATGCAGGAAGTGATATACAAATGTCCTCTATTTTTTGTTCGTATCCACGATTTGTTCTTATTTTGTGAGTACCCATTGATTTCTGGGATCCACCAATGCTTATTTTTGCTCTTCTCTTAAGAATATTTTACAGGTGATCGAGATCACTCTTACCAAGATGAGAAAAAAAACATCTGGTTTTCAGTCCACAAATTGGAAGGAAACAAGTTTTAAATTTGAGGATCATAAACACATGAATATATCAAATATTATTGGTCCATTGATCCCAATTAAGAATATAAAAACTGGATGATAGTGTGTGGGTACACCTTCTGACTGGCTTACATGCTGCTTACATGCTTTCTGATTTTCCAGTAACACCAGTACAGATGCTCTGGAAAATCATGTTTACTTTAAGTTTATGTCGCCATACCTCAGTTTCACTACTGCTGAAGTTCTTCCTCTTACAGACATTTTTTGGTAGCATCTCTCCAATTCTTGGGTATGTGTTAGAATATTTTCACACAGCACAACACCTGCCCTTATATACTGTAGTGTTTAAGGGGCGTTACCTATGCTAATAATAAAATAATCGACCACACACCTTCAATTTATGATCAAGTGGGATTCATCATTCAGCACACCTGGGTAAGATTTGGATGGTTAAGAACGTTTGGTGCATCTGGAGTTCTCATTTTTTTTTCTTAACAGAAAATTAAGAGAATTTTAAGAGAAAATTGCTGCATGAGGGCAAATGTATATAAATCAAAAGATCAGGCTCAGAGTTTAAGTACAGCACTTTTAATGATACAATGGGTTGATGGGTTTGTTCCTTAACATGGAGGGAAAAACTGCAAGTCAGTGAGGACTGGGTGAAAATACATCGGCTCTCCAGCCTTTACAAAGTCCACCGTGCTTCTAAAAGACATCTCTGGTTCACAGGCAAACCTGGAAATGTACTGGATCCAGTATAACATGGAATGATATTACATGACTCAAACTTAAAAAAAAAATTTCAAGCTCATGAGGTTTTTTTTTTTTTTTTTTTTTTTTTTTTTTTAACAAGACACTGAATTGTGAACACAGGTTAAATGTGAAGTTTCTAGCCTGTCAAGAAAATCAAGTTATTGCTAAGATGTCCTCTTGAGTTTCCCGTACTTGTCATTAATAGTGGCTTTAACAACAGGATACCGTTTTTTTTGTGTAGTCCTGCTTAAATAGTGGCTCTTCAAACCCCTGAGGTGAGCGTCTTTGAACGCAGCACTCCACTCAATTCCAGTCATTGTTACACCATGCACAGAGAAAGGTCAGAGGACTGTGGAGATGGCGTCGAGTTCACACACAGAGCTGCATACGTACAGTGAACAGTGTAACAAGGAGTAAATTAGTGACCTACAGTGAACCACAGGCTTTGATATTCCACCACACAGTAGCAGCAGGTTTCTATACTGTAAAACAACCAGAATACGTGTACACACAAAGCAAGCAAGAACAAGGAGTACATTTAATGTTTTCATCTCGGAGGGGAGGGGGGGGAGATCAGTGGGAGACTCCAGCCTTTCAATCAACTATGGTGGTAAACAGAGACAAATAGTGACATGATCTATTTCACATTCCTTTTCTTATTTGTCCAGAAATATAAGCTGATAATTACTCGAGGGCCAGTAAAATCAATACAGATAAAATTCAAAGTCTACCGCCCTGACGCTTAATCCGACAGGCAGAGAGAGAGAGCAATGGTACATGTTTTGTACAATAAAACATGTATATACACTCACACACAAATATATATATTTACATACATATATACACAGTAACAGCATAAACATAGACTTTAGGTAAGTGCTAGGGTTTTGAGAGTGGCTTCGTCACAGCCGTGCTATAGGGTTAAGATAATACTGGTAAAGGAAGAATACACACATTCTTTGTACAACATGGATGAGGCATCCATGGCTAGATGAGCCTTCTTGGGTTTCTTCTTCTTCTTCTTCTTCTTCTTCTTCTTCTTTTTCTTCTTCATTGTTGTTGGTGTTTTTTTTTTTCTTCTTTAGGACACTTGTCATGTGACAAGAGGTGTTATGATAGCTATTTACATGACCTCCCAGTTTAGGGAGAGGCGTAGTGCAAGTCTCTCCGACTGTCAGTCACTCAGGATGTGCACAAAAGACATAGGGAACACCCCTTTTCTCTCCGGAGCTCCTTCAATGTGCCCGATCTGGAAGTGGAAAAGAGGAAATTATTATTATTATTTTAATGAATTTCAATTTATTTTCCACTCACTTATTTACTATTATTATTATATTTATTATTTATACATTTCTTTCTTCTCTTTTTGTTTTGTTTGTTTATTTTTAACAAGCTAATTTAAGGAATCTTAAATCAGGAATGTCTGTTTATGTAAAAAGAGTATTGTAAAGAGTATTTGCCAATGTATTGCAATTGAATTTATATATCAATATTAGTGTCAGCCTCAAAAAAATATTATTATTATTACTATTACTAATAATAATAATAATATACATATTTTGTCTGTTTGGCTGTTTCTCCTTGCCATAAATTAATTTTAAATTTGATTTCTTCTCTTTTTCATTTTGTATATTTATTTATTGAGTCAATAAATAAGAAGTAAAAGAGAACATGTGAGAAAAACAGCTTAAAGTGGCATTCAGTGTTTTTGTTCCCTTTAGATGGTTCAAAGAGGAATAAGAAGAGCTAGAATTATAAAACAAATTGGAAGAACAGAGTTTAGTATTAAAGCTGGACTCACCCACCACTCCTGGTCTTCCTCTCCTGTAACTATAATCACCTCTCCTTCAACAAAAGTCAGTTCGTCATCATTGTCAGCCTGGCAGTCGTAGATCGTCTTCACCCGACGGGCTTTGCTCTTCCCCTGGACGTAAAAATAACAAAACTGTTATCAGAGTTAACAAAACCTTCTCTCAGGTAACTTTCATTTAGTTTGGTAACCAAAGGTGTCCAGAAATATTTAAAGGTGCAGTGTGAAGGATTTGGCGGCATCTAGAGCCAGTGTTTGGTTTGTCCGTTCTGGGCTACTGTAGAAACATGGCGGACTCCATGAAGAGGACCCACTCCCTATGTAGATATGAAGGACTCATTCTAAGGTAACGAAAACACAACGATTCTTAGTTTCCGGTGATTATACACTAATGAAATCATAGTTATGAATATTATATTCGATTTCTGCTAATAGATCCCTCTAAATCCTACACACTGGTCCTTTAAAAGGGAGTACTAAAAAAGTAGTAGCTCAGTAGCCAAGAAGAAAAGGAAGCGTGTTCATACCGTATTGATCTTCCTAGGGAGGGGCACTGGTGTCTCCGCAGTCCCTGTCGGGGTCCCGTTGGTGTCTTCAGCAGCTTGTTGGGTGGGGGTCCCTATATTTGCTTGCTGATTGGGTGACGGTGAGTCTTGAGGCTGCGGCTGCGGTTGAGGCTGAGCTATAGGCGGAGGCGGCGGTTGCGTTTGAGGCCTTTGCACCGTGTCTCCGGGAGGCGGCCTGGGAGCGGACTCGGCGGTTCCAGGTTTAGGGGGGATGTCGGCGAGATGAGGCTTTGGAGGCAGATCTTTGAGCTGGGGTTTGGGCGGGAGGTCTCCCAGCTGAGGTTTAGGAGGAAGGTCGGAGAGCTGCGGCTTCGGGGGAAGTTCTCCAGGTTTAGGAGGAAGGTCAGACGTCTGCGGTTTGGGGGGCAGGTCTCCCAGCTGAGGCCGGTCCGCCAGAGGAGCCTTCTGAGGGGTGTCGATCGCCGGCGGGGACTTCTGGAAGACCTCTGGAGGAAGGCTGGGCTTATCCATAGACGGGTGGTGTATGGTGTCAATCTTCCGCAATGCCACTAGAGAGAGACGCAGACAGTTATTTAATAACTTAAATTCAACAGCTCTCTTCAAAATGAAAACTGGACAAAGACGATACCTTTCTGAGGTAGTTTGGGAAGAACCCTTGGACCAAGTGTAGACTTTGTGTTGCTTGAAGTAGTGCTGAGAAAAGACAAAAACAAGAGTGTGCCTCATCAGCTGGAATACATTTTATCATAGCGAGTGATGCAATACATTTCAGGCCTAAAAGTTCACTGTGATTTTCAGTTTTTTTGTTGGTACCTTTGCTGCTGAGGAATCCCTTCAAACTTGTTAGAAATAGGAGACATCTTGCTGACAGGCGGAGGGGTGGAGTCGCTTCCTACAACATCGACATTGACGACGACACAGATTACTCAACACCGTAACAGAGCGCTAACCCAGAAGATTAATTTAATCAAAATGTGGAAATAAATTAACATGCTGTGATGGTTAAAATAATAAATAATGAGGGAGGCGTCATCTGGCTGAGCTTTCCATGAGCCCGTGTTATTTGGAGGTTGTGCAATAAAGTGTCATCGTTTAATTTTAAGTGGTTGGGTGTTTACTGTACGGGTGACACAGAATACACAAAACATAACATGACAAATGATAAAAGTGGAATGAACAGTAAAAAATACCCCAATTATACACATACGGGACACAAGATTGCAGGTAAGATGACTGAGGTGTGTTTGACTTCTTTGTCTCAAGTGGTGGCTACAAGATCACTTTTCTTTTCAGTGTAGATCAACTAGAGTTAAACAAATTGATGCTTTAAAGAGTCAAACTCATGGATTTCTCTTTGTGCAGTTTGAAAGTATGTTTATTTCTGAGCTTAACTTGTGGATGTTTAATGAACAAAAAGTTTCTCAAAAGTAATAAAATGCATCCTCCCTGATGGTGCATTCATGACATACTGGAAGTTATCGTAATTATCAGTTTCCGACTCGCAAATGGTGTTCGTGTTAACATCCAAATTTTGACTTTGATGTCCATCATTCAAGGTAAATAAGCATGATTTAATAGATATGGTGCTATAATGTCAATGCACAGTATTTTTTACCCTCACATGACCAACAATCCATCACATATGACAAGCTGAGGGGTTAATACTTCGGGTCATCAAGTGAATTCTTTAGAGATGAATCCATAATTAAAATAACTGTTAGTCGGAGCCCTACACATATCCATGTAATGAGTCAGACTATCATTCAACATACCTTCAAACTGCACAAAAACACATAAAAAAAAGGCATCCACTAGTCTGTACGACTCTAAATTAAAAACCCTCAAACTCTTAAAAAATCTCTAAACATTTAATTAATTCTTAATCTTGGGAACATTTGATCAAATTGTTTTAACTCAACGTCCTCTTACAAGCTTTTTCTGCACATGTTTATAACTTTTATAATAACCCTGCAATTTTGGCCGCTGATACTATCCAAACTTCAGACTGGGTGAAACCAGCCCTGTGCTGTTTAGAGGTGTGCTTTGCGTCTCACCCCCAGTCAAGCCCCCTTTACTGTGTGGACTGTGAGAGAGCGGGCTGGGTGGGTCAGACAGGGTGCGTTTGTGTCCAGGAGGTGGGGGTGGAGGTCTCTTCTTGGACAGGGTGGAGCTGCCTCCTGGTGTGAGTGTAGAGGGAGGGCCAGATGGGGGAGGAGCTGGAGGAGCGATACATAAAACACATGAGGTGATCAAGTCACTCGGTTAACCCCCAAAACCCAGAGAAGGTAGAGGAGAGGATGATGAAGCACGGAGAAGAGAGGAGGAGGAGCAGGTAATACAACATACTGTCTGAACAAATATATAGAACACAAACGTCTGGACGGGAACGCAAAATAATGAAAACGACGCTATTATTTGTTTATGAATACGCCTGTCTGTGTCTAATGGGACTCACTGGTCACTAATGTAGAGAAAAGTAGGATGAAAGAAGCTAATAGAGAGCTCAGCCAGAGAGGAATCAGCTGTGGTTAAGAGTTTACAGCTCAAGGATGGTGGGACGTGATTCCAGCAAGATAAAAAAAAAATCATGTAGGCAAGAAATAATTATTGGAGACTGAGCTTGCCTACATGGTCCCATTGTTCACTTAAATAAACACCACCACCCTGTGAATGTGAGCTGTAAAGGAGGAAACAACTGAGGGATAAGTATATATGGTGAAGGGTGGAGGGGTGGGGAGAACATAAAACCAGGATATTCACTGATGTATGGTCGAGTGCCAGCCAGAGTGGCGTAGTGCGAATGAGAGCCAAGGAATGCCAAGTGTGGAGCTGAAAGAATAGAGAAACAAAACAAGAGAAAGAAACGAGAGCGAGATGAGGAGTGTGGGAGAGAATCTACAGTATGTCAGTCTTTAAAAAGAGCTGCTCCCACACACTGTAAAATAACAAGATGAAATCTTATCAGTGGCAAGCAAAGGAACAAAAAAGAGGAAAAATGGCGCGAAGCTGGCCCCGGGGGCGAGCTCTCCAGCACCCACTGAGAGAGAGAGAGAGAGAGAGAGAGAGAGAGAGAGAGAGAGAGAGAGAGAGAGAGAGAGAGAGAGAGAGAGAGAGAGAGAGAGAGAGAGAGAGAGAGAGAGAGAGAGAGAGAGAGAGCTGCATCTGAAGAGTTAGCATGTTATTCTATATGTACGTCATTTAGCCTTTTACTCAGGCTTCTCATCTTATTTTTTGCATAAATCAAACTTTAAAACTCCACTTGTTTCCAGTGCTATTTTAAAGGGGACATATCGTGCTCATTTTCAGGTTCATACTTGTATTTTGGGTTTCTACTAGAACATGTTTACATGCTATAATGTTCAAAAAACATTATTTTCCTCATACTGTCTGTCTGAATATACCTGTATTCACCCTCTGTCTGAAACGCGCCTGTCTCTTCAAGATCCCCCCTCCTGAAAAAGCCCAGTCTGCTCTGATTGGCGTGCGAGAAAAATATGATGCATCTTTGCAAATGTAGTTCTCAGGCTGTGGGCGATATATTCTAATGAGCCTGCATGTGACATAGAAAGGGGAGCCAAATCTGAATGGCTTGTTGAATCACATGTTTTCTGATCCAGACAGCCCACAAAAAAACTGACTGGTTTGTCTTATTTCACAGTTTGTTGGTTGGTAGGAACTCCAGATACCCAAATGTATGTGAACAAGCACTGAAAAAGTTTTTCATGATATGTCCCCTTTAAATCATTTAAGGTTCTTGAAACAAGGTGAACTATTATTCCTGAGATCATACAAGAATATTAGTAGACCCTTTTCAAGTCCCCGGTACAGAAGTGCTCCAGGAACTGGAGGTGATGGTTTCTTTATTTCTATGTCTTCAACACGGATCCTCAAATGATGAGGATGCTGACTAAAAGACGTGCAGCCTAAGCCTCAGTCTTTTAGCATTTATGTAGCTATCATGTGCATATTTAAGACCATTTTACAAGGTTCTCATTTTAAAGCGAGTCAGCTAAAAACACTGAACAGCTGCAGACGTGTTAATTAGATAAGCTACAAGCTGATAAAATCTGCCAGCGACAGTCGTCATTTCAGCCAAGGACATCACCGGTTGCCAGCTGGAAACGAGAGCCAACTCTTGTTCACTTCTGTGTGAAAGCAAAGACCGATTGTTTGAAAAATTACCATAACTTTTGATGGTTAATCTGCAGCGTTATCATTATGAACTGCAGTAACTGAGAACTTAGCAAACGGTCAATTGAAACAACTGGAAACAGGTGAAATTTCACACCTCTTGTTTTAAGAAAAATAAGATTTAAATGCTCAATAATGGATTAAAATGACTTGTTGGGATGGATGTTTTGCAGTGTAAGCAACGTTTTCAACCTAAAGCTGTGACTGTTGGTGTTTGAAACCCCTCCACGGAGGGAGGAGTGTTATCTTTAATTCTAATACTGCAGAGACAGCACGCCCACAGTGTACCGGGTGTATAATGTGTCGAGGAAAATGATGAAGTGTGCATCCAGCTTCCCTTTCACAGGCCTGACTAACCATCGGCACCCTGCCCTCTCCTGCGGCCATGTTTTCCTGAAGGTTTACTGTGTAAGCAATCTTAATGACACCTGCATCCCGCCCTCTGATTTGTGTGTTGACAAATTGCATTCCACTGCAGGGAGTGTGTGTATACGTGTGTTTATACGAGTGTGTGTGTGGACTGACTGAAAGAAGAGACTTTCCAGAAAAGTGATTACGAAGCATTCCTCTGCTCCTAATCCTGTCCTGGATATAATCAAACATTAACAGACATAATAAAGTTTCGAACACTATCTTCCCTCGACAGTAATCACACACAGTAAAGCATACAGACGACCTTTAAAACCATTTGCATTACAGGCTGACATTTGCAAGAAGAGATATTAGAAGACGCTCTCCTGAATTTACTGACTGTCGTGGTTAGAGGCTGACTGATAAAACTATGAATGTTGTCTGAATATGGTTCAGAAGCTCTCGGAGCAGGCGGGTCTGACCTTTGCCCTGGTTCCTCGGTGGCAGCGGCGGCCCGTCGGCCACGGGGGAGGAGGTGAGGTCGGTGGAGGCGCTGTACATCTGGTTGGTGAAGGCGCTGTAGGACAGGCGCTGCTGCTTGTCCCTCTGGCTGATGAAGCCCGGCAGGGAGAGCTTGTCGTGGGGGGAGAGGCTGGAGGAGTGGCAGAAGCTCTGAGGCCTCGGAGAGCGGTCCTTCTTGATGGGACTGGGCTGCAGAGGGACACGAGACAGAGCAGACATCATTCTAGGAATAAGTCGTAGAGTCGATATCGTAACCTGACACGCAGATGCTTTTAAGGAGTTTTACCATTTTCATAGAGTGTCGCCGTTTTTTTAAACTTCAGTTTTTGTACTGTGAGCTTTAGACGTCCCGGTAGGCACATTTTGTTAGGACAGAGCCAGGCTAGCTGTTTCCCCTGATTTCCCATCTTTATGCTAAGCTAAACTAACCGTCTGCTGGCTGTAGCTTCATATGAGAGCAGTATCTTCTCATCTAACCCTCTGCAAGAAAGCAAATAAAAATGGTTCCTAAAATGTCCAACTATTCCTTTAAACTGTTGAAAATCCATCTGCTCAACGTTGACAATGTTAAAGGAAAATCCAATTTGAAAGCTCTCTCAATGTGTGTGATGTGCGGTGTGTTAAAAACACAGTAAGCACAGATTTGGTGAATTGCAAACCAAAATGTTTTTAGGTGTCTAGGTTAAAACTTACGTTTTTTTAAAGAACCAATGTGTAGGATTTAGTGGCATCTAGTGGTGAAGTTGCAGATGGCAACCAGCAGAATACCCCTACTTTTTAAATTGTTGGAAATGTATCTACTCTCCATTCTAGCTTTGCTGCCTAACATGCCATCTGACTTTGGCCAGTTGCCATATTAATCTAAATTGTTTCCATGAAAACAAACAAACAAAAAAGTCTCTTATAACCGAGTCACAAGAAATAATGAAGAAAGAAAATTACAGTCAGGAGTTGCCAAATTCTACATTCAACACTACAAATTAGTAATAATAGCAACCTATCAACAAGGGGATGATGATGATGGTTGTTCTTATTCTATTTATCACAAAAATATGAAATGGGGGATTTAAAATGTAAGTACGTTCAGAGCAGCTGTTTTTAAAGTGTTACAGAGTAGAACCACTGAGCTCTCGAGCAACAGACTGACTCATATTTCATTATTAGATTCAGCAGCGCGGTACGGCGGCGTGATGAAAACTTGATTGAATTCAAGCTCAAGCTCAACTGAATGAGACGCTCTGTTCGAACCTTATCGTCGAGGTCGTCGTCGCTCTCGTCCATCTCCTCCAGTCGGAGGCTCCACTCGTACTCCACATGGATGTGAGGGTTGAACTTCCCCTCTGCAGCCTGCACGAGCTAACACACACACACACACACACACGTTCATCAGTTACACACATGAAAATAGATACTATCCCTTCCAAGTTGCATCAAAATTGGCTGCCAGTATAATTAGAAACCAAACCACACTCTCTAAAAAAAGAAAGAGAATAAACAATTAATGGGAAAATGTAATAGGTTACAGTAACACTATAAGTCAAGGTCAGGGTTTATTAATTATTACAGATTTTACACTGCATTTAAAATCCTTTTTTTTTTGTCTGCACGCTCATATTAGCGTTAATAATGAACGTACATCAACAATTATTTCCACTCTGCTGTCACTGTTGCTCGAGGCTGCAGACAGACCTTTGACTGCCATCTAGTGTTCTGAATAATCTGCCTAATAACACGTTTAATCAACCACAATCTAATCTCCACAACCTTTTGTTTCATTTCTCTGTATTTTATGCGATTTTGTGATGTTTTTTAGCGCTTCGAAATCCACTGTGATGTCCAAAAAGCACCAGCTGGGCGGTCTTGTACTTACTGCCTCCTCACACTGAGGGTTCCTCAGTCGCCTGGCAACATCCAGCGCAGTCTCTCCGTTCTGATTGGCTGAGGGGGAGAGGAGGGGTGATCAACAGTTAAAGAGTCTGGATATACGTGCGTACAGACGTCATTAACGGGAGGATGTGACTCACTGATATCGGTGGCCGGCTTGCCCCTCAGGAGTAACTTGAGGCACTCGGGCTTCTCGTACATGCTGCAGTAATGCAGGGCGGTGTTCCCCCACTCCGTCTGCTTATCCAGGTTACCGCTGGGAGAAAACACACACACACACACATAGTGAGGACACAGGTCACACGCCTGAGGGTGTTTTCCACAGCCCTGCAGCTTCTGGTTAATGTGTTATTACCCAGGATTTTGTGATTTAGCATGAGAGAAAGCAAAAAAAAAATACTGTATTTTCCCTTAAAAATCTGAGGTGAGCAATTAAAATCATAAAAAAAACACCAAATAACACAAGAGAGACATGGAATTGTATTAGCCTTGCAAAACCAACTTCACGCCACACTGTTACAGCAGGTAAATAATCCCCTTTAGATCTCGTATTTAAGAGAAATATCTTAAATAATGAGGGCCGAGCATGACACCGTAGGAGCACAGCTATTAATTAATGAGAGGGTTCCTCTTCTTGTGTGTGCGGTTGGAGCAGCGGTGGGTAAACAATTGAAAAGAGAGGAATAAATTAAGGCAGGGAACAAGTGCTTGACCCATTTCTGTTTGCCTTGTGGGAATGTGAGCTGAGCTGTGCAGCGGCGCTAAGCTTTCCTCTGCACTTCCACTGCGTTTATTATTGCAGCCCGAAAGCACAGAAGAAGAAAGACTCACTGCAGACAGACAGATCAAATTTGATGCTGCGCGTTTGCACAAAACTGTTGTTTACCACATAATTTATCTCTAAAACTGCTGAAATGTGGACAGCTTTTTAACTGGCGTGAAAAGCTGAAACCGATGCACACACTTGTGCAATTCTATTCTGGCTTTTTTGGGGGAAAAAGACTCTTAAAAAATGTACCTGTTCTGCACAAGGAAGTCCACTAAGTGCAGCGAGGTCTGGTCAGCAGTCCGTACAGAGTAGTGCAGTGCTGTCTCTCCGGATTCCTGCAGGGGGCCATCAAACACAGCAAAGACACGGTGAGACAATCTTGGGCAGCATCCATTCTGTATTCTCTCTGTGTCTCTTTCAGCATTTAAACAAGCTGCAGTAAACAAAATGGCTCCTAAAAATAATATTTCAGCAGGCATGAAGCTGTAGATTTGCACATTTATGCGAGTATCTTGCAGTAATTTCATCTGTCTCTGTGAATTAAAACGAAAACCAGATGTTATTTCTTTAAACGCAGCATTAAAGATGGAGATTAAATATACGGGAGTGAGAAATATACGTGGTGGCATCCATAGAGAAGAATAAGGGCTGCATATAGTCACGCATCCCTGTCTGTGTCTGTGTTTTGCGGGGGGAGTGGGATGTCGCTGTGCTGTCAGCAGCCATTCAGACGCACTGACAACAGCAGATCAGATATCGGTGAGTCAGACAGCAGCAGCAGCAGCTCCCTCTGTAAACAAACGATATCCTCTTTTATTCCGCCGCTGCATTGCCCGCTTAATTTTTCATCAGAGAACTACCATGTCTGTGTTATAAAACCTTGACCCATTTATGTCAGATTAAGTCTGATCACCCGTGTTGTTTACGGTGCAGCATCCCCACCATACCCACCGCTGGTTATTTAACTTTCATTTATGCCTGAACCGGCGGTGCAAAAGGCGAGGAAACAAAGAGGCGAATGAAAAACAAGAGACGTGAATTATGTCGCCACAGATGTCGTCATCTGAGCAAATACGAACTCAAAAATGAGATGGTGCCTTTTAATGCGGTGGAGGCTGCTGGATATCACCACCTGCTGGTGAAGTTAGCCGGATGACTCCGAATTTTCCAACTCTTTCTACCTGCAAAACAATGCACCAACTGGTACAAATGTGTCAGCGTTGGTTGCAGTAACATGTGCAGAGCTCTGAGAGGGACGTCTCTGGGGTTTGTAGTCTAATATGAGATCATGGTGTGTGATAAAAATATACTGCAGCCATGTATGAGGACATTATGGGAGGAGGTTTGACATGTAGCCAAGATTCCAGGCAACATACTAACCTACAGTGTTACACGATATGCATCGCAGCCAAATGAGTAAGCATATCGTGTCAGAAATACGCAATTATTAGTATTCTTTTAAAGATATCTTTTCAGCATTTCTGCTTTATTGGATAGTGATAGCTTGGAGAGAGACAGGAGAGGTAGGGGAGAGAGAGAGAGGGGATGACATGCAGGAAAGGGCCCAGGCCACTGCAGTAGAAATACGCAGCTTCTTAAAGGGCAACTAATGAAAAATAAGCAGCACAATTACCCAAAACCCAAGCCGACTTTTTCAAACTGCTTGTTTTGTCGGACCAACAGTCCAAAACCTAACGATATTCATAGATAACTAAGGCTACATTCACACCAAATCCAGCGGTGCGGCAAAACCGCAAGTCTTCCCATTCATTTTGAATCGGGGTAGTGCGTTTGGGCTGCGGCGGCCGCAGGGAGTACTAAAAAAAATGCAGCAGTCTGCGACGTAAAAGTAGAAACAGAATCGACTTTTGGAAACGCAACCCGACGTCATGCTACGGTGGCCCATTATGTAACCGGCGATCCAGAGCTGTACAACCCGGCCACGAGGGAACAAAAGACGTTAATCGTCATTTAAATCGACTCTTCCACACCGCCGCACAACCCTACGGAGAGTCGCTGCAACGCCTGATCTGGTGTGAATGCAGGCTAAGATAATCAGAGAATATCCATATTTGAGAAACTGAAAGCAGTGAAATTTTTCTGCATTTTTGCTGACTAGTTCCGATGATACACAGACCTCACTCTCAACGGTTTTCATTGTTTAGGTGTCTGGCTACAACTTTACGGTTTTGGTTCACTCTCACTGTTCTCATAGTGTCGTTTTCAGCTGTAGCAGGCAGCTGTTTTCAGAGAAAAAGCTCCAAAAACCCACTGTACACTACCTGCTGAGCACCAAACAGCAGGCAGTCACAGTTAGCGACTAGCTGGGGAACACTGTGGAGCATTTAGCAGCTAAAGAGTCACATATTTCCCTCAGAAGTTGGTAGAGACCAAAACAGAGCTATTAAAGAGTGAATATAGGGCTTGCATTCGTTAAGTGACCAGAAACATGACTCAAAATAAATGCTACTGTTGCTCTGTAACTGCTGGATGTGTAAATAAGCAACTGTTCGCTAACAAGTTTGCCATATCAGCTCAAAAGGTGATGTCAATGAAATGTCAATGTTGTGTTTACAACTTGTTTCCGCTGCCCACAAGTGGCCAAAAACAGTTATTGCAAGTAACTTTAGGAGCGAAGGCAGAAATCTGGATAGATGATAAATAAACAAATTAAACCAACATTATCTGCATGACTAGATACCACTAGAGGTAAGTGAGTTTGTATGTTTTTTTTCATGTGGGTGAGCCTGACAATTTAAGCTCTGTTCATAATATACCCATAAACTTAGAGGACTCACCGATCCAACCTCAGGGAGCGGCTCCATGAGTTCAACCCCCTCTGCATAGACCTGGATGAGGGACAGCAGATCCCTGGACTCAACCGCCTCAAACAGCTCGATCATTTTAGCTGCCCCGGACGTGCAAGTCTTCCTCGCATACTTGTGGTCCACATATTTAGCGTAGATGAACTCCTTCCTCACCGTCCTGTGGAGGAGGAGGAGGAGAGGAATCCAGTCAGCGGTTTGCATATAAAAACAAATCCGGTTTGTTCTTGGAGCTTTTTGCTCAGAGAGTACTTACATGTCACTGGATGGAGTGGGCTTTGGTGTAGGGGAGGAGAGGTTTCCCTCCATGATCTCATTGAAACTACTGTTCCCTACATTCTTGGCCAGCTGGGGGAGAAAGAAGAAAGAGTTAGTATTAGATGACAATATGTGCATGTTCTCAGAGACAGATTAGCACATTGGTTGTGGGAGTTTGCATCCCTGCTGCTTTAAGGATCAAATTCTGCTCTCTCCAGTGTTTCCACTAGTCTTTCATTATTTCTAATATTTCACTGGAGATGAAAATAGTAAAGGGCGTGGACTGCTGCCTCAAAAAAAAAAAAAGCTATTTATTCACTTGGTAGACCGATTCTCTGACTCACCAAGAGTTCTGAGGTTCCTAGCTTGTCGAGCTCCATGGATTGGATGCGGGAGATGTGGACCCCCATCTCTCGGTGGATGCCGGAGCACTCGATGCAGGTCAGGATCCCCAGGTTGGTGGACAGCCACTTCGGATCTAATAACACAGACAATATGAGGAAATGTGTGTTAATGCTCTCCATAATCTACAGCATATGGTTGCTGTTGACAGATGGTGAAGGTCAAGTAAGACCATTATAAATTGGATTTAAGCCTCAGATTTAAGCCTCAGATTTAAGCCTCAACTGAAGATCAAATAACAGATTTTGATTCAAGTTGCGCCAGGTAACACTAGAAGCTCCAAATCTCATCAAGAAGTGCCAGAAATCGTGCAAATAAATGTCAGTAAAGTTCAACTCAAGTCCAGTCTGGGATATCAGACACATATCATCCCTATCTCTGCTGTCAACTATCAACTAAATGCCATAAAATTGTATTTAAGAATAAAAAAGCAAGATGTTTTTCAGCAATAAAATCAGTCCTGCCCCTTACTGAAAATATGCTTTGTGTGTCTGCACTGTATTCTTGTGCTTAAATCTGCTGTCAGTAGAGAAATTGGTTTCTCAGCGTCCCTACATTTGATTTATTCCTGTATGATTGTAAAACTTGGGGAGAAATATGTTGAGCCTTGACAGAAGCTATTACTCTTACTTGAAAACCACGGACACCAATGTTTAAATATAGTTTTCTATACATTTTCTGCTATAAAACACTTTTAGAACTGAGCTGTGACTTCTTAACGAGATGTTGCAATGAGATGCAAAGTTTATCAGCACAACTGTACCTGTTTTTAGCTGTTTTTGTTACAAATCTCACACCAAATTTGCATCTAAGCAAACAGGACAGGGCATCTTATTTCTGCTGCAGCCCCATTTACAATCTTATGTCATTGGTGAATAAGAGTAACATCCACATATTCTAAACTCCAAATAATCCAAACCACAAATTTACTAAATAGACAACATTTTGATCCCAGGCGGATCTTCATCAGGTCAAAAACTGGATACATATTTGGTTTTACCAACATGTGATGGGCGTGAAAATAACAAAATGATTTCATGGCAACGGTCAGCCCTAATCAGCTTACTGTACATTATCCCTCACTTATACATCAACAACAGACATTTCAGAACACTAGAGCAGTGGTTCTCAACCTTTTTCATGTCAAGGACCCCTAAATTGGTACACATTATGTCACGGGATGAGCAAGATTTTGTTTCAGGGAGCTCCATCTGAAAAGATTTTGGTTCTTAGATATGAGTAAGTGCTGAGATCTACAGTTGAGGAGATTAACTGTGGAGGAAGTGAAACCTATGATCAGAATATTCACTTTTATGACTCTTACTCACATTGGGCTCACCTCTATAGGGAATTAAACAGTGAAAAAAAACTATTCACCATTTTTCTGGGGATCCCCTGGAACTCCCTTAAGGACCCCTGGTTGAGAACCACTGCACCACAGTCACATCATACTGCAGGAGGCAGATAGAGCCCATTGCGTAACCTCCTGCCAAGCAAACGGCACGAGCACGCGTGTGATGTAGCGTCCTCTAAACCGCCGTCATTGACCTGCGTCCCCGCCTGATGTTCTGCTGCACTCTGGGAGATTTAAGCGAGCTTTAAAGAGCTCAGCTGTGTCGGTCGCCGATGCTGTGATGTCGCTCCGTCTGGATCTGACAAGTGAACACCAGGCAGGCAGACGCCGCTGGAAACGTCGGAGGCGGCACGAAACGCAATGAGTCATACACAGAAACACGGGCGGAAGGGAAGGCACGCACACACAGCTTCACAACATAATGAACAGATGCTGGCGATAGGTCACCGAGTGCACGCTCGGCACGATGAGCTGATGCACGGTGACCTCTATAGCTGCTTAATGCTGAAGCTGCGTCGTATGGAGGGAGATCCTGGGAGAGTATCAGATGAGATGGAGTCGTCCTATTTCTACTCGGACCAGAGGGAACCTTTCAAAGTCATTACAACGACCTCTCAACCGTGGAGTTCATTTTACACGTTGAGGAAAGGAAACCCTGTCAGAGCATTTGATAAAGGAAACACGACAGGAATCAAACAGGAAACGGAGCTTAAACCCACATCTGGAACATGTGTTATAGACTGAAACCATGCTCACGAACGGACAACAAGAGTATAAAGACATGACGAATTACCCCCCCTCTCTGCAGACTGCGGCGGTCGGCGGAGCGTGTGTGACTTATGTAACAGCGTGATGTAATGATGTTGTTTCTCAAAGCGTAGAAATGTTTGTTTTTTTTACCCTCAGAGCATAAAATCCTCCCGTCGGACGCTCGTTGTGTGTGTTTGTGTTGACAGAGGAGAGTGTGTGTGTGTATGTATATGTGTGTGTGTGTTAAGCATCAGACGGCCTGAATGTCTACGCCACTCCTGAGTGCTGAGTCTTTGCTTCCCAGTGTGGGGGAGGATCAGGATGGGGTTGTGTCCTGAATGCTAACAACGCTCATGCACACACACACACACTTGTTTGTTGAAGGCTGCGGGGGGATTTGCAGCTCGTTCAGTTACTGAAGGACACTGAGTTCAGGGCAGCTGTGACATTGCAAAGAAATCCAGATTGGTGCGTTGCTTTAAATAAAACATTTGGCCACAGTGAAAATCCTAAAATGCTGAAGTGAAGGTGTTTCAACAAGGTGAGGGTTGACTAAGCACAAAACAGGAAGAGGAGTGTGTATACGTAGCCTCTCCGGACACACAAACAGCAGCAGTACACACCTGCAGCTCCGCAGTCGCAGCACAGTTCGTTGCCTGGCATGCGCAGCACGTCCTCTATGATGGCTTTGGTCAGATCCTCTAAACCGTCCTCGCCTCCGCTGCTCTGCTCGCCACGAAACGCCATGTTCAAGGCCTCCTCCTTACTGTTGGTCAGCACCGAGATCCAGCTGCACAAAGGCAACACATCATTAATGGTGTCAGAAATAATAATGACATTTTTATTTATTTTTAAAGCACAGCTGCAGAGTTATTTAACCAAGAGATAAAAACACCACCAGATAGAAAGTAAGGAAGCTAAAAAGAAAACTTCTCTCTATAACTACTGAGATGACAACGATAACATTATTTCAACTCTTATGATTTGTATTTTTTGAAGATGGCTCTTTTTAAAAATTCAGTGTCTAAAAACCTCCTCATTTTGGATTAATTTCCTCAACAGTCTTTTTGTGTTTGCAGATTAATTTACTTGGAAAAGGTCAACGTGGTCATTAAGAATCAGGCAGATAGGAAACGATGTAGCCGCCTTTCAAACATGGCCTCCTGCAGCTCTCTACAACACACAATCTGCTCCTGCAGTCTACCACACACACACACACACACACACACACACACACACACACACACTGGGCTTTATGTGCCTGCTGACGTCAGCACTTCCTCTGTCATTGCCACTCGACCCTGTCTGCAGAGGCAGAGGCCAGACAGGGAGTGGGCACATAAAGCGATGTGTTACATCGTCTGTTTATGTGAATGTGTGAAGATATCTGAATCCACAGATGCGTAGGTGTACAGATGCTGAGCCAAAGCGTTTGTGTGTTTACTTATATTCTGCATAATACGCTCCCAGTCTAATTGAGGAGGAGCGTGATTGCACAAAGCAGGAACCCTATGGAATACTAAATATTTCATGGAAAAAACCCATGAAGACGCCGATGCTGTAGCGGTTGGAAGTGCGTGACCGAAGCTGCAGTGAGGAGCAGCAAACTGGATCCCAAAGGACGACAAGTACATGCACACACCACAGCGAGGCATCAGAGCGAGAACATGCAAACCCAGAAGAGAAAAGTGCCACAAATCAAAGAGTTTTTAGTCTAGACAGCTCAGGAAGATTCAGTATGATGCATTTATATTTTTTTTTATATGATTCAGTGTGTTTCTGAGCTTTTAAATACCTTTAGATTCAACAGAGAGCTTTTTTTATGTCCATAATTTTGACTTTTGTGAAATGTGAATCAGTCAGATTTCTTTCCCAGTATTTGTTTTCAGTCACAGTAGATGCAGGGCATCAGTAAGGAATAACTTATTATGGATCATACATTTCTTACCTCCCCTACAGTACATCTGATATTCTTTCAACAACGGGGAAATCTTCCATTTCCACCGACTCAAGAAGACACAAAATAAAGGATCAGATTGATCAGTTCTTAAAGGAGTACTCGGTGCCAATTTAGCACTGCACTCATATGTACATCACAAAAGATGTGTGTCCTTTCTGTTATGCAACAAAAATATTTGTTTCCTACGATTCCAGTTTATTTTAGTGCCATTTAAAGAGATTATATTTTGTTGATTGTCGGGATAATATCGTGAATCGCAATTATTTTGGCCAGGATAATCACGACATGAAATGTTCATATCGTCCCATAAATACTTATGGGACAACAAGCCAGGTGTGGTAATCACAAACATGTATTATTTATTGTTTAATTTAACATGATTCTACTTCAAGATGAACTTTTCATATGCAGAGATACAATAACAATGTTTACTTTGTTGTAAAACCAATCTACATGAAACTTAACCGTGCTGTGTGATAACTTAATAAATCATTTGTTGCACTACTACAACTCTAGTAATATGTGTCTGTGCATGTGTCTCTGCCTACCAACATGCATGTGTGTGTGACAGCATGGGAAACAACAGTATGAGGTTACAGCGACCTGAATTACTGCAGACCACAAACCCCACCGCTATCTTCTCACTGCCACCCTCTCAACAGTCTCTCTGCAACTTCCTGTCTAAAGTATGAGAGCAGCCGCTAACCAACCCCTCCATTAATAAAAAACCACAAGGTGACAGTTTGTGTTCACACACAAACTCATTTGGGTAAAGATGGTCAGATATGAGAAGCTCATAGTGGGACAGGTGAACACATTAAGAAATCACGATAAATGCTCTTTTCATTGTATTTATACTCACATGACAAACTCTTGTTCATCTTCAGCTTGGAAATGATATGTCCGGTTATCTGTTGAATACAGAAACGATGACGTTAGTGTAAGTAAGCAAATTTCTTATCTTGCATTTTATAATACTAGAAGCAACAGACAGCGTGCAGTAAATTATTCAAATGTATCACTTGTCTGTGTGGCACCTGTTGGACGAGCAGTCTAAACATAATCTGTTATACTTCCACGGATTCGTTTTTCTTGATGTTTATAAAAAGGCAGGAATCCCCACCTGTCTCACACTAGCGTGTAGATAACTCTCTGGCATGTAGGGAAACTTACGAGAAATGAGATCGAAGCACTTCCTGTCCTCAGTACTCGGCTTGACCTGGCAGGTGAGCAGGTTGAGTTTGACCGGCTGCCTGTTGGACTGTGGAGCACAAACACATTTAGGGTCACACAGATCAGAAAACAGGAAATATACAATCACCACAATTCACTATATTACACGCAAGGATCTAGGAACAAATATTGTTGTTTTGATTTATCAAATGTCAGAAAATCACAATTTCCCAAGGCCCAAGATGCCATCATCATTTTCATTTTTGGATTTGCAAACAACATTTTTGGATTCGCAAACAAAACTTTTGGATTAGCAAACAAAACTTTTGGATCCGCAAACAAAACTTTAATTTTTAAAACATTTTTTACTTGCAATTAAACATATTTTGAGTTCAGTGTGGGATGTTTTGCTCTCAAACCTATTCTATTTGACTGCATAATAAAGATGCAAAAGTAACTCCATATTTATTAGCTAAGTGGTCCAATCCAATGGTACATAAAGACTCAAAATGATTGTAGATTTTTCTGTCAATTTATGCATCTATTATTCAACACTACTGCTGTGATCCAAATACACACCTCAGGAATTTGAATATTCACATAATTAAAGAAACAGAAACAGGATGAACTCTGTTGTCCCCGTGTTAAGAAACTGAACCGTGCTGGCTGGGCTCTGTACTGTAATAATGGGCCCAGTTGGCACATGTATAACGAGCATTGTCTCCTGCCAGTGTCCGGGCAGAGGAGGGGCAAGGCCGGGCACGTGCTAATGAAATGCTAACAGGCTGTGATGAGCCGTGGAGCTCGGCTGGCCCGCTGGCAACCCGCCATGTCAACTAGAGTCACCTAGAGTTCAGCTGCCACAGAGGCTGAAGAGAAAAAGAGAACTTGGAGTGTCAGTAAGCCGCCTCCAGACAGAGAGAAATGATTATAAACTCTCGTATAACTACCAAGAGTCAGACAGATAGGTTAAAGATTTAGTCCCCCCCCCATCGCTCAGCGGAACAAAAGGAAACCTTTCATATCAAATCTGAGACAACCACTTCCCCTGAGCTACTCCCGGCAGACACAAAGGATGTTTGAGGCAGCGGCTGAGTGAAGGTTCAGATCATGTTCACACCCAAACATCATAACAACAGCAAATGTGACGATAAAAATGCAGAGGCTCACGGATACGTCAGTCATTATCCTCCCTGCCATGGTATATCCAGCTGTGTCCGTCGGTAAGAAAGCCTCCTGAGTGCCAACTTCACCAAGTTTACATCTCAACCAACAAGCCAGCTCACTGACGTTCCTCAACTCAACTCAAAGTTACTAAAATTCATCAAATATGTAGCACCAGACAGTGAACTGGTATCACTCACATGAAATGAAAGGACTGATTTCATAAACTGACTATAATTAGACAAGAAGAGCTGTGCCACTAGTGTGGCTAAATACTAAATCGTTTGTACCAAAAGATGGCCTTTAGACATACATTTTACTGAAGATTGTAATTTAAGCTTAAAGATGTTTTTAGAGTTTGACTTTCAGGACAAATAATGAAAAGAAAAGATCCTGCAGTGTCTCAGGCCAGCAAACCAGAACACTTTATTTATCAAACTGGTAACAATTTGATCTGACAAGGATCTTCCTCATGTCTACAAACCAAAAATTAAATAAAGGAAAGGTTCATGTGATTCATAGCCAGCAATGGATAGAGAATAACCCTAAGGGATATGGTAAACAGATCTTTTAGATAGATTTAAGTGTTATTTAACCACACGATGATTTGAATCAGATCATCTTAGTTTCTAAGACTATCTTAGTTTGATATTTAGAGGACCAGGGCTGCCCCCTTTTAGTCGATTAGTCGACTAATAGGTCGTTTTGGTTTTAGTCGACTAAGATTTCTTTAGTCGATTAGTCCTAAATCAGATGACCCTCCCTTTATAGGAGAGAGTTAACTTGTTGGTTTGTAGACATCATATCAAAAACAAAACTTAATCTTTCAGGAGCTTCTTGAACAATACTTTAGATGATATAATCTGATCACTGTAAAGCACAAGTCAGGTTAACGCAGCCAAAATGCACAGACAATACCTCGTTAATTCCTAAATCCAAATGAAACATTTCCTGTTTTTTTTTTAAAGCCACCAACTGGATTTATCTGTGCCTGATGAGACACCTCACTGCTCTGCAACAAACTTACAGATCGTGCTAAGCTCGAGTTGATTCAGTTTTTAGATTCAAACAGGAAAGAAACCATCACACATCAGCTGCTGCAGCTGCACCAGAGAGGAGAGACGACCCTACAGACGTGCCAGCGTATACAGTACACGCTCACACTCGCTGCTCTGAGATGAGTCACCGAGGCGCAGCGGGCGGAGGGGGGAGGGGCGGCGGGAAGAGGGGAGAGGCGAGAGGGGTGGGGTGGGGGGGGGGGAGACAGGGTTGCCATGACAACCCATCTATGTCAATTCCACTCTGCCAGCCTCCAGATTGAGAAAGCCCAACACAACCTCCCCGCATGATGTTCTCCCTTTGATCCGCACAGCCAGTGTGTGTGTGTGTGTGTGTGTGTGTGTGTGTGTGTGTGTGTGTGTGTTGTACTCACTGTGGCATGAGAGATGGTGAGCATGCCCCCCTTCACCGAGCACTGCCTCCTCTGCCACACCTTCCTCAGCCTGTGATGAAGAGGAGGAGGGAGGGACATTAGGAAAGAACTTGTCTCTGAATTTTAATGCAACATGAACGTCTCTCTACGGCGTTCTAACTAATGGCGGCGTTAGCAGCTCACCCATCACTCTTCTTCAGCAGATAGCCTTTCTTCTCACTGCCAAACTCCTTGTTTCCCTGCAGCTGGTGCATGCTGTAGCCACCCTGCTTACTCTGCGAGTCCTGTACGAATCCACACAAAAAAATACCAACATTTAACACGCTGGGTGTACAGAGAATGTTGAAGGACATGCAACGCAGACACGAACACAAACACACTACAGACGTCAAAGTGCAGGGTCTCCTCTCAAAACCAAAGTGCTAACAGGAAAAATTAAATGTATAGGGCATGCTCTGAAGCCTCTTAAGGGCCAAACCACTCTACTGTCAAGCAGAACAGACAGCATGCTCAACATGCACCGGCACTTACTCTTCTAGACTTGATTCCAGACGAGCAGAAGGCAGAAAAGGGAGGAGATAGAGGGGAGAGGTGTGAAAGATCCAGCTCAGGTGCAGGCGTCGGGTGTGAAAGAGTGTGCCGCCCGAGAACCACAATCTTGTGCATTTAACTCTCTAAATGTTGTGCTTACCGAGGGTGCAATTAACAAGAGGAGCTACAGGAAGTGTAAATTAAATGTGAAAGACTGTGTCATGCGCAACAGCGGACTGAGAGAGTGAATGTGTGAAAACACACGTACAGCCACAGCGGACTATTTTTGCCGTTTGTGTAAGTAAATCTGGGTTTGGCTGTGTTTTTTAAGCGTGTGGGATGTGTTGTTAAAGTCGGGCAGTGAGTGGCTCTCCACTGAGCAGCCAGTGAGGCACAACACTGGTCACCAGCAAAGCCGACCACACACTGGCTACCAGCATGGTACAGCACTGGGCACTCGCTCTGTGCTGCAGGAGACAAGCTCCAAACCTGGTAGTGGCCAGAGTGAGAGGACGTGCGTGGTAAAAAGGAGTCAAATCCTCAGTCTGTAACAACATGTCTGTGTGGCACCTGGAGCAACGTGGCAGGCGCTGTGTTCAGCCCGCTATGTCTGCGTTTGGGCTGCCTTGTTAAGAATTTCACCTGCTGCTAGTTTAAATTTGGCCTCGGAGTCTCTGAATGTGAGCTGCCTACCTCCTTCTGGTCCAGCTGGAGGGAGGACTTGATCAGATCCCGCAGGGCAGTCAGCTGCTTCTTCTCCTCATCCTGAGTTTGTTTGATCTGACGAGAACAAATGCAAAGTTGAGGACAAGATGCAGATTACCAGCTGTGTTTATGTTTATTGTAGAAGTGTGGACTCGAGTCACAAATTTGATGACTTTATACTCGACTTGACAAAATAAAAAAAGATTTGAAACTTGACTTGGACATTAAAACCAGTGACTCATGACTTCACTTGGACTTGAGCCTTTTGACTATAAAATACTTGATATCTTACGACCAAGCCCAAAGATTAAAAAGTATGTTATTTTAAAAAAGTACATGCACGGAGACGATCAGTTGCCTCGTATCGGAGGTAACTCCGACAGCGTCGGAGATGTTGGGTTTATTTACTTTTTGAGAAATCCTTTATTGATTTGTTTGGGTAAAGGATTTATTCGTGGGGGAATAACTGAACTGAAAGACTTGAGATTTACTTGTGACTTGCAAAACAATTTGTCCCAATTCTGGTCTATTGCAATAATAAAAATGCCTCTTGTAAATATCAATACTGAAACTAACTTCTCCATTACAAAAAAAATGTGCATACTTCCCATTACTTTCTTTTTTTTAGAAAATATACTTCTATCTTTGACGTCTCTCAAACTAATAGCGAGTTGTGTGACTTTCCCAGCATTAACAAACAGTGAGAACTAACATCCCCAAAAACTTTTTAAGGCGCTGGATCCAAAAATAAAGAGCAGGAGTCAGACAGAAGACCCACACCTATTTACTGATAGCTCCCAAGTGTCAGGTTTTGTGAGAGTGTGAGGATCTTCTGTCTGACTTTCCCAGGCGTTACCGTCTTGGATTTGTTTACTAGTTTCCAGGAGATTCTGAATCATGACAGCTGCTGCAGATGTGCTACTTTCCCTCATATAATAACTGCAGGAGCATTATATGCTGATAAAAGTGCTGCTTCAGGGGAAAACACAGCAGTACTGTAAATAAAGGATGGTGGTGAGCAGCAGTCAGTGAAGGCTCATCTTTCAATAAAAGTTTGCTTGTGCTAGATTTGCTATTCTGAGCACAACATAACTTTCTCTTTCCAATAACTTAAAGAGGTGCATGTAATATAAAATGACACTTTTATCCAGTCATTTCTCTTAGGGCTCATGCAAATACTTTTATTGGAGTCATAAACTGTGGCTGTGTCTGAAATCACTCACTGCATAGTGGACTTTATAGTGAGGTCGCCAATTTAAAGTGCTGTCCGAATGTATAGTGGTAATTATTATACCCTATATAGTGGACTCAAAGTATCCCACAATGCATCGTGAAAAGTAGTGGACAACGATGGTCACTAACCAAGCACTATATACCATCGTGCATTGCACTGAAGGAAAAATGGCAGACAGACGAGAGGAAAGAGAGCACCGCGATTGAGACAAATCAATGAGTTGCGGCGTAAAAATAATATATTTAATGTGAGCAGAGCAGCGCATCACAACACAAACAGCAACAAAGTACTTTGTATTTATTAATTTGGGAAAATATGCTTACTGCCCCCACATTGACGATTTACCTTTCACAATAAAAGCCATAGACATATACGCTGCATCACTGCTTACCAGGTGGAAGTTTAAGTCACTCACAGGATTTCACTAAGAAACAACTCAACCAAATAGCTTACAGTATGTATTTATCACAAACATACATGTTGGTATCTATCATGGATTGTCTACCAGCAGTAACAGACGTTGATCTGGCACGTTTTAATCACACGACAGCAATGTCGTAATTAGTGGCGCAGAGAAAATGACCAGAGTAGTGTCCGAAAGTGTTTTTCATTTTGTAGATGAGCTCACCATATACAGTAATCCTCTATATAGTCCTCTACATAGTCCACTATATAGTCCTCTACATAGAACTCCCTGGATAGTGAGTAGGGAGTAGTGAACGAGTGAATGATTTCAGACACAGCCTTTTCTTAAGCATGCAACTTCACTCTCGACCTTGGAAACAGTAAAATCGCAACTAAAGTCCACTCACTAGCTTTTTCCAGAGCTTTTATTGCATCAATATGAGCAAAATTCATCTGCTGAAAAAAAAGCTAGTAAGTCGACCTTGAGTTGAGTTTTTTTTTTTTTTTTGTCAAATCAACTATATTTGTTTAATTCAGAAAGAATAAAAGGTAACCACAGACAGAGTATGTGTGCACAAACACAGATCAGCTTTGATTCTCTGAAAACTAAAAGCCAAACTAAAAGCATGAGAAGAGATGAAAAGGTAAAGAAGCGAGTATTTACATTGTAGAGATCAGCTGCCAGCTTCTCGATGTACTGCTTCAGCTTATCCGCTGTCTTCAAGCCATCTTGGAAGAAACTGGAGAGCAGAAGGTACATGTGAATCTCACTGACATTAACAAGCTATGACAGACAAGTCGGCCATTTACGGGAATTACTGCTTTGCAAATGTCAGGTGTTGCTCTGTGCTGCTTTTGGCCACTATGAAGGTCACACGGGGAGAGGAGATTGGTGCAGTTTATGTTTAATGTATAGCTCCGGCGCCTCCGGCTCTTGGCACAGAAAATGGTAGCTGGCCGTGTCCACAGCAGATTTGCAGAGGTGCTCAGCACATCCTGAAATCCATCACAGATCTGCCAGCGTTACACACCCCGATGCAGCGCCGCAGCCGCAAATCACCGCTAATGACCTCATTCTCTCTCCACCTCTCCCTTCCTCTGCTCATTACTTTCTCTGTCACACCTCTCCTCGGCTTGTTTTCTTTTAATCTGTGCATCGAGGATCCCACATCTCTCCTCCCACTGCATCCAGCTCTCCACCTCGAGTACTGAGGGCCTGGCAGAATCTATAGTTAAAGTGTTGATGCTGCAGCTATCAGGATTCACCTCGGTTGACACATTGTGCTGCACTATATGGTTACTTTTACTTATTATTTAATTGGAAATCCTGGTATACCAACCATTGTGACTATTTAACATGTTACCCTCCACCTCTCTGTTGCAGAGATTTGGGAAATACGGACTCCAGCGAGAATGATCATCTCTGGGGCGACGAGTGGGAGACTCTGACATCTTTGCAAAAAAAACTTCTCAAATAAGAAAGTAGTCCACTAGAAATCCCAGTAGGCGCTGTAGCAAACTGCATAGCAACATCCTGGTTACCCTGGCAGCTGACATACCTGACATATTGATGCACATTTGGTTATACTAGTGAGGAGGCTGTGGCTCACTTTTGATTTTTGAAGTAGTGTGTCTGCAAGTTAGTAAAGTAGTAAAATAAAAATAAAATGACAAGCAAAACACTGCTGTTTTTACTGACTGCCAATAAAAGATGATTTGAGATTATTTCTTTTACTTTGGAGTGCTTTGGAATGCTGTAGGCATCTCGCCCTGCTGTGCTTGAAATCGCATGCTAACATACTGCATACTACATACTTAATCTGCATGTACTGCATACTACGTACTGCATACTACGTACTAAACTAACGATTAAGTATGCCACTACCCGCACTGTTCACACTGAGGTAAACTCAGTCAATACATCTTCTTTGCATCACGTGACTGAATCAACCTCTTCCACTCAATTTTATATTTTTGATAAAATAAATACATGTAAAAATAAAAAAATAATAAATTAAAATTATTTATGAAATTATTGTTAAATATGTTTTCTACAGTAGCTCCCGTGCTTTTTCCTCTTAATTGTTCCTTAATGTCACTCGCCATCATTCGTAATTATTTCATCCAACAGTTTATTATTTGAACCGTCCGCCATTAGACAGTCTGAAGAGCCGCAATGCATTGTGGGGCGGTTGAGTGCTTCCAGTAAACTCGCCTCATACTTCTTGCTAATCTAGTAGGCTATACATCCGGGCATTTCCTGCATACACGACATCCACATACTATGCTATTAGAACGCACTACATACTTTACATCATAAATGATTAGTTTGTTAATATGTGATTTCAAACAGACCCAACATTGTGTCCACGTTTCCCTGCGGCCAGCTGAAAAATACCTAAAATTTCCCTTTAATTATCATTAATTTGTTGCATGAAGTGGTTCAGATGGTAAAAATTAACACAAATATTTTTCTAGTTTGGGCTGCGAACAGTCACGCTCATCCCTCAGCTCTCCATCGATTGCATTTTTTGCTCCTAATCCATCACCGCTGCAGCTTTTCGATCCATCAACGCCCAGGTTGAACAGATTAAACGGGGGGGGGAAGTATATTGTTTTGTCCCAGTGTTATGACAGGACCTAGCAACGCCGAGAGAAAATTTGTCATTCTGTCACATGCCGTCGTGAGCTGCGGTTCTGGCACGGAGAGCGCCCACTTATTTACCCACCAAACCCCACAGCTGTCAGAACACATCTGTATGATGACCTGTGCATATTTATGAGAGCTATATATACGAGTGTGAATCATACAGGAGATAGAGAATTGACATCAAGAGCTGCAAAGGAGGAGAGAGACTATTTTCTCAGCCGTGTGTTGTGAAATACATCTCTCAGTGGGTGTGATGCACACATTGGGGTTCAGGGAGATTACGGTGGTACTTACTTGCACTGTGCGTGGTAATACTTAATCAGGTTCTGGAGCAGGTCCACTCCTTTCTTGGTCTTGATCTCATTTACTTTGATCAGGTACTGCAAAGCAAAGAGAGGTGCAGAGTTCAGCCAGGAGTGAAATTCAGGGTGTGTTTAAAGGATTTTTTTTGGTTTAATGAGGTATAATGTGGCAGAGCTGCTACACACAGAATAAAGACTTCTGCTTGGCCGCGGACACTTAGAATATGAAGACTCTGCGTTATGATAATCTCGTCTGAGTGCTTTATGAAGGCTTTGATGTACGAGCCAAGACTGCTTTGACATTGTGGGAGTGGGGACCAGACGGGTAAACACACTAGCAGTACAAGAGAATACCATCACGACTGGCTTCATCTAAATAAAGTTTCAAAAGGATGATGGGAAATATTTTACATTAGCATCATAAAAAAGAGAGAACAGCCTCCAGAGGAAGTGCTTTGTAGACTGAGTCTGGGCATCTGAGGATTCAAAACGAACGTCTTCAGTCAGGGCTCCCACCAAACAAAAATAATCTGAGCAAATCCCGCAGCATCCCAATCCACAGAGATTTACAAGCAGCTAAAGACCACTTTCTGCTCCACGGCAATATTTAATCTACAACACAAAAGCTTTCTGACGCCATCACACACTTTCAATTTGCTCCTTAGATCACGTGCATGGATGCATGTGAGTTAGCACACGCATGAGCGCACGTGTATGTGCATATACGTGTGTGTATGCATGCATGTATCGTCCCTTTGTCTGGCTGACAGCGCCTGTTGGATAGGAGATTATCCACATTTTGTCTGAGCCCCGTGTGGGTTCAGTGTTTTCGGAGAGCGCCGCTGCCGCATCACGTGCGTGTTTGGACTCTTTTGTGTGAATGAGCGTCATCGCTCGCTAGCGCTGTTGCTGCTGCCGTGTCTGAGCGGGACATAATGCGGCCTGCTGAGCCTTGCCTTTCTGCACTCCTTCACTGGCAGCGTGGGGATGAAAAGGGCGAGAGAGTGAGAGCATCCTGTAATCTGGTGATTGAGTAACACGGCGAGAGACAGGGAGGGAGGGAGGGAGCGTGAGAGCGAGAGAGTGCACGCACACAGAGAGAAATGAGGTTAAGTGGGATGAACAGATTGTACCACTGACTGCAGCAACTGTCCCGCACAACAGCAGCAGCAGCAGCAGCAGCAACGCTGGTGTTTCCAGCCGTCTCTGATGTTTCTGATTATTCTGCCTCCTCTTTTTATTGGAAGAGCACCTTATAAAATACAGATATATCACATAACTTTGTCCATTACATAATACAAAACTAGGTCACATATAAAGTATATATTCAATGTGCGATATGGCATAAAATCTTCTATAACAGTATATGTCATTTTTACATTGCAGTATCAATACTTCTCCGGAGCTTCGGTAGCAGTCAACAACAAATATTCAAAGATTTGGTCGGTTTAATTAAAGGTTTGACGTGTTTTATGCATGTCTGTAATCCTGAGGGGTTAAGAAAACAAAACAAAAAAGTATTTTTCAAAAAAGAATTTAAAAAAAACCCAACAACATAGTAATTAAAACAGAAATAATATACAGATTTTATAGGAATTACAATGTACAGAAATCTTAAAGGTCACATGGGCTACTAATTTACTTATATTGGCCCTATAAACAATTTAGTATAGGTAAAGTTTTGCCCAATCAGGTGGTACTGATATCTGGTCTGGCCCATGGACTATTAGTAAAGTATGGTACATTTTGTGGAAAATCAATTGAGTAGCTGCTTATGAATAAAATAACCAGACAGGAATGAAAGTTTTTGGCAAACCCAGCTAATTAAAGCCCTGACGAATCAAGGAACTTTTGATCCAAAAATCGTATAATAATTACCATAAAGTATTCCTGCTTATTGATGGCTACGACAGCCAAATTCAACCAAAGATATTAAAGTGATTGCTAGCATGGTATACAGTGTAGAAAACTCTCTCCGACGATTGAATTTCATCAAATGGCACAATACTAACTAATAGTAATACTAATACACAATGATGAAGATTTAAACTCCTATCTGAAGTGGTTCAACAGCTCTGAGGATCAATAGCAATGACTCTAGAAATACAGCAGCTGGTGAGATGTCTGGATTTTAAAACTCATTATTTCTGTAACACTGAACTTCACTTGGCCTGAAACTATCACATGGTATATGTTTAGAAACAAGTCAATTATGTTCTCATAATAGAGCCCTTTATTGCTTTTAGGGTGCATTCTTTAAACCACAGAGTCATCTAACTACCGTTTACAGTGAGGCTGGTTCAGTAACAAGTGGCCAAAACCACAAAGGCCTTTTGTCTGACGTTTTTTTACCCTGAATCAACCAGCAGGCACTGTTCAGAGGACTCCTGCAGTCCTATGAGGACACAATAAGTCAGCATCATACTGTAAGTCCGAGGACGGACATGCAAAGCTCTGCAGATGATTAGAAATATAAAATCAAATGAGGACTAGAGGCAGCCAATGAAAGAGGAAGCCAGTGCTGATATAACGTGGGAGCTACAACTCAGTTTTGGCATCCGGCATCAACTGGAGGCGGGAAACAAAAATGGACAATACATGGGCTGTTGAGTAGATCTTCTGAAATCATGAAGACATAAAAAGTTCAGGTTTAAACTTTAATGTTTCAACTTGAACGCTAAAAAAAACGGGAAATCGACTTGCTTGCTTGATTTCCGCCGTGTTTCCAATAAAAAAACGGAGATTACAGGCGAGGTGAAAAGGACAGGTGCATGCTGGGATTATTGTAGTTTGAACATGATGCACATATTTTTAGATTCAGTGGGACAAACGTCCATAAATCCATTTAGAAATCATAGAAAAAAAGATGCTCTAATAACTAAATGGCAGCTAAATGTTTTCTACAGTATCAAAGTAATCCAGTTACAGGTGTCTGTACATCCAAACATGAACAGCTAACAGATAATTCAGCATACTTCTTATGGTGCCAATTTGACAAACTTTTAACAAATATAGCCTGTAAAAACGGGGCTCAAGTTGTAGACCACAGTAGAACTTAACTGAATCTATAGAGACATGTTTACGTCCTCCAAAACCAAATAGAAGTAAGACAATGAATTGTAATAGGAGAGACAAAATCTATTAATATAAAATGTTCGTAATGTTCCCCTGTATATTTATTTAATATTATAATATTTGGAAGGGTTTTTGCCTCTCCAAACCCTCTGAGAGATGAGATGAGGGCTTCACATTGGATGCCAGCAGATTCATACTTTCATACTCTGTTCCCCTTGTTTCCTGTTTAGCCCTTTCTAGAAAACATTATGAAAATAAACCTGAGCCTCAGAATAAGAAGTGTGAACACAGGTGGAAAATGTGGGCAAGGAAACACCTCTGAGTGACTGTGAGACGAGGGCAGATCAGCATTGCAGAGCACAAAAGGACTGCAGCGAGTTCTGTGCTGAATAATTCACACAACCAACAGCAGTGCAACAGCCATTGGTCCATTATGTAATTTGAGTCAAAAAATCCTGACAGGATAAAACAGTGAACAAGGCGTAGGCGTCACCACCACCCACCACCAGAGAGGTTTCTGGCAGCGCGGAGTGAGCTCTAACAGTTTGTTCCGACTCTCTCGGGCACATAAAGAACTCACATTTGTTTTACACTTAATTCTAGCTGTCAGATTTCTTTAAGCATTAGTCTTTGAGCGTTAATATCAAAGAGAGTTCAAACTGTGTCACAACATGCTCTCAAGCAAACAAGTTTAGTGAACCGGAGGAACATCTGAGAACACTTAAAAACAAACAGTTTAGTACGAGCTGCTCAAATATCTGACTTATACTCATTACGTCTTCTCAGATGTTCAGTTTTATATTTTTCTAAATCATATCCACTGACATATAATCATTTTAACAACCAGCTTCAGTCTGAGGCAGGCAGCTGTACATACCTTGTTCATGAATTAATGTAGGTGCAGCTGTATCTTTTGGGGCTGCTGTAATCCCTACATGTGGAGCTGCACCGGTGTTAAATATATTCTGTAAATTATTCAAATCATCTGAGAGAAAAAGTCAACTCGAGCTTAAAAATCTCCTTTAAGTGCAGCTGGTAGAGAAGACTTTACATACATATACATATAGGATTTTAATAAGTGGGTGTTCAAACCAAAAATAGAGCTGCGTTGGTGGGTTTGTGTTGCTACGGGTACCAGCAGGAAGATGAAATACGATCCAGGAGGGCCGGTTTTGGGTGACAGACCCATGAGTTTGAAGGCTTATCAAACATTAAAATACTACATAGGAGTTTATAGTACGTAAAAGACAGCATTTCACAAATCTGGAAGGTTATCATGATGAAAATCTATCTAATAGCTTTATCTTGACCATCTAATATTGGCTAAAAATGCCAGAATAAGTAGAAAACAAAAGTAATCTTCCAGAAATGTGTGCTTGCATGTAAGGTATTTCATGCGGGCAATGTCAGATGATATTACACTACGTTGCTGCAAAAAGTTGAGTAGGGTTTGACTGCTTTGACAGAGCCCTTTCCCATTTCCCACTTTGTACATCCTTCATTCCTTTCCTCGCCTCCTCTCCTCACATCTTAGTCCCGCCGGGGTTATTATAGTAAACTAAAACTGAAACTAAAACGAAAATAAGCAGTGAAAAATATTGTTAGTAAACTCAAACTAAATAAAAACTATATCCTTTAAGGAAAAAACTAAAACTAAACTGAAACAATATTGTCTGGTTAAAAAACTAATAAAAATAAACGTAAATTAATTTCAGCTGTAATATATCACTACAGAACAAAAAGAGACAGCATGAATTTCCGTCAACTCTCGTGAGTTGTGACATTGAACCATAGAAACTGAACACTTGACCTTCCAGGAGACGGAGGAGGCACAAAATAGAGAAATGAGAAGAGCCCCGTTTCATTGAAATGAATAAGGAGGCTGTGTTGTCTGACCACAACCTACGGCAACATAGGAAGGTAATTTTTACAATCCCAAGTCATTTACAATGAGACAGCAAAATAAAAGACATACAATGCTGTGTTGTGGGGATTGAACCTGTGACCTTCCGGTTACAGGACCTGGCTAACTGCTGGGCCGCTCTGATGCTTGAATACTATATAATGTAGCTTCATTTTACAACATACCTCGCACATCTGGAGCTGGAAGAGACGCCGCTCCTTCTCCATCTCCTCGGCGATCTCAGCCCCGGTGATCTCAGTGCGGATCATCCCGTGTTGCTTGGCGTGCTCTCGCTTCTCCTTCTCGATCTTTGTACTGACACAGAGGAGAGGATGATTACTGACCTCGTCTGTTTTTACATCACACTTCTACAATGTGTGCAACATCTTCTGGAGGGTACAAACAATATCGCGGCACATTACCAACAGCGTTTGATCCATTATTCAGTACTCTATAATGAGCTAGATGGTACATATATGCAGTAATTTTAATTATCCACTTACAACTTGGCTTCGTAGTCTTTCCATGCTTTGTCGAAGGGCTTCTTTATGTCCTGCAGAAACAGAGGAGGACAAGCATCAGCAAACTACAAAGAGGTCACCGCGGGGACGGAGTTATTTGCAGAGTTGGATCGCTACCAGAGATCCAACAAATGCCTCACTCCGCTCACGATTTATGTCCTGGACGGCCAGCGGGCGGCCACGCCCCTCCTTGTACCCCGAACATCAACGGTTCATGACCCAGTTACTCGCCACTCGCCACAAGCACAACACAAAGGCAGTGTTTACTTCTGCAAGATTTACAGTGTGAGCTTTTAAACAGAGAGCTCTCCCCCGTCTCTCCGGCCTCCTCTCGCTTACACTCGACATACAGAGGTTAATAGAGAGATGTGCTGACGAGGCATCTATTTTCCCTGTCCCGCTGCTAGGCTGTGTCATGGGGGGGGGCGCCGGAAGAGTCAAGAGAGAGAGAAAAAATTGTCAGGAAATACAGTAAATCTTACCCCCTTCACGCCTTTCAAATCGCCCTTCAGCAGCGAATCCAGAGTGAAGATCACATTGTGGCTGAGGCTCTGGAGCTGTAAGAGGACACACACACACATAGGGGGGATATAATGAGAAAACATAGCTAACATATCATCACACGGTGCAGAGGCAGATTTTTATAACATAAGGTTGAACTGACCTTACAAACAAGTATTATCTGTGTAGCTGAAGCTTGATAAAACTCATTACTTTGTGCCATTGTTGTCCCAAAAACTATAAAAAACGCATCAGTTGCCTATTTACACATCCAGCATCTACAGAGCAACATGAACATTCATTTGGAGTCTTATTTCTGGTCACCTGATAAATGTCCAATATTCACTGTTTCTTTTTAGCTCCGTTTTTGGTCTTCACCGACTCCTCAGGGAAATATCTGGCTCTTTAGCTGCTAAATGCTCCACCATGTTCACCAGCTAGTCACTATTTTTTGTATGTCTGCCATTCGGTGCTGGACAAAACTTCCACATAGGTGAGGGGAAGTCAGGTGAGAATTCTCAGTGGGTTTGTCACTACAAGTGACCCCTTCCATGTGGTCATTTGATCCGTTGTTAATATAAAAATATTGATTAGAGCAGCTTTAAAGAATCATGTCTTCAGTGTGAATGAATGGACTTAGGTTTGAGTAACACAGGCGAGGAAGGGGAGTTGCTGAGTACTGAAAGATGGAATGCATTGTTGGTTTTCTTATTATGGGTTTTCTTGGCCATAAGAAAAATACAGAATAACGCCGGCCTCATCCTTTGACCTACAGCGCAGTGCGTCAACACATTCATGCAGCTGCTGACTGAAGAAATCAGCAACATAATACCAAAAGTTCACGTTAGTCTATTGAAGAATTAGCAAAAGCTTGTGGCCAACAGCTCAGGTTGCCACAGTTATGCTCAGCAGCTCTAACCATCGGGATCAGCAAGGTCATATACAACAGTACTAAGCATTTAAGACCCTGTTGTTGTTAGCCAAAGTCCACGCAGACACACAGCAGCGGTCAAGGAAGTAAACAGCGCTTAATGGGCGGTAATGTGCTTCTTAAGTGCCTGTCTTGCATATGGCCAACGTCAGAATCAATCCTCTACTGGCCGGCTGCCGGCGTGCTCTAACAGCCCATCCTGGAAGCGGCCACGGTCTCTTTTAATGTACGATTCTAGGATACGAAAGATGATGAAAGGCTGTCCAAATTTGTCTATAAAATCCTTAAATGTAAGCCGATAACACGTGTAGGACATCTAGGACAAGCACTATTCATCAATTCTCATTTGGAGTGCACGCACATACCGGCGGCCCTCGGGGCGCAGTTATTGAAGTCTGAAAAACTCACTCAATAAAATTCTCAAAATGGAAACGACGAAGAGTCAAGAGAGTGGGAGAAAAAAGACATGAATGAATGGAGACAATTTCACTGTCCTGCAATATGTAGGTAGCGCCAACAGGTGGGTGATTTAGGAAGGTTTATGGACACACACTCACACACACAGTTGTTCCTGGCGCTGCCAAGTGTATTTATGGAGTCTAATCTCGCTGTCAGCCACACAGGAAGAGAGGCAGAGAGCGGGGACTGGCTCTTCTTCCAACAACAATCACTCACAGAGGATTCAAACAGGACACATTATTCAACAGAAACGTCAGGGGAAATCCACGGCAGGCAGATAAGAGTCTCGACGGGAGAAAAAAATACAAAGCTCGGAGGTAGATATAGCCGCAGTCAGCAATACCGTCCGACTGGGATGAGGGGTCTGACTGTGTCGGCGAATTTTATACAGTTTTTAAAAGAGTAGAGATTGATGAACCTCTATCATTATATTTGTGAGGGCTGCATTCATCAATAACCTCTTCAACTTCACTACATACCCAACCTCAACTCTAATCCTAATCTTAACCTTAAACCCAAATCCTAAACCACTTATAGAAGTGAAGACAGGAAAAAAATAAACTCTCTTTGGAGAATTTTACTCTTTCCACCCAAGCGAGGACAAGCACACACAAATGCAGAGCCCTCTGTAGGTATTCATTTTAATGCCATTAGAAGCGTTGACATGCTGAACTCACCAGGTTCTTCAGCAGGGCAGACAGCTCCTTGGTGAGGGAGGAGAACTTGACGAAAGCCGTCCCCAGGTCGGGGTTGTCCCGGCTGATGAAGTTGCTGCCGAATTTGTCCAGAGCCTGAGCGTAGTTCTCTTCATTCTGGACGTGGTCTGAGTTGGAAACAGAGGAGAAAAAAGCACGATGAATGATGAATTAGCATGATTAGCATGTGTAGAGGCCTGCAGTCTTTGCAGCGTCCTGATGGGGGTTTACTCCAGGCAGGATCAGTTCATCCAAAACACCAGCGTGATAAAAACATCCACAAACAATTCACAATTTGATAAAATGCATAAAAAGAGTAATACAAAGGCCGTACTTCTAAATATCACACTTCTAAATATCAAACATGTTATTTTATGTCATATCCATCATCTGTTATAGCAGAAAATCCATCACCTACATTCAAAAATATTTGATGAAAATATATAAAGTGAAGAGAAAGGGCTGAAGATAAAGAAAGTATACTTCAATGATGCACGATTCTTTGTTGTCAACAGCAACAGAGGCAAAAACACCTGGAGCAACCAGGCTTGTAAATCTTCTGAGATCTCCTGGTGATGCTTCACAATAACACAGATGTGGCAGAAACGGTCGACAGATCCAACGACGGAAAGTTCTTCTTTCATCAGTGCAGCAACACGAGCGATACAGTAACAGACACATGTGACCTTAACCAGTGATTTCTGATCACTGCTGCTCCAGAGAGACTTTGTTTTATACATTTTGCCAACGATAAGTCATCTTTATACGCAGCAAAACGTCAGCGTAACAAGATGTGTGGTTCTCCAGGTCTGCGAGACTCTGCGGGAGCCGTCGGTCAAACGGCAGCATCCATCTGTCCTTGTCGTTAAGTGAGAGATGGAGGGGGAGTGATGGTTGCCAAATGTGAGGAAGAGTCCTGAGAGGAAGGTCAGGTGAGACAAGAACCCTGTAGAGCTGCTGCAGCCATTTTGAACTTTAATCATACTGGAAACTCAAACACAGTCCAAACATGCCTGTGGTTACCACAGAGGACAAAGAGGTCATGTCCTCTGTACTGTTTTCTATTTTTCTTCTTTGTATTTTCTGTCGTTTCGAGTATTTTTACTTTACATTATACAATTCAAAAACCTACACATGGTGGGTATTTTATGAGCCAACAAAAATGAAATATATAAAAGGATTCAGTATTTCTCTATTCCTATTGTATACCTGCAATCAAGCCCCATTTTTGATACCATTTATGGTCAGCAAAATTGGTCTATAAAATGTCAGAAAATGGTGCAAAATGTCGATCAGTGTTTCCCAAAGCCCAAGTTGATGTCCTCAAATGTCTTGTTTCATCCACAACTCAAAGATATTCAGCTTACTCTCATAGAGGAGTAAAGAAACCAGAAAATATTCACATTTAAGAAGCTGGAATCAGAGAATTTAGACTTTTGTTTTCTTAAAAAAATACTCAAATTGATTAATTGATTATCAAAATAGTTGGCGATTAACTCAATAGTTGACAACTAATCGATTAATCGTTGCAGCTCTATACTGCTGCTACGAATGCAGCATGAAGTCAAATCAAAGTTGCTCAAACATGAGGCAAAAAGGTTAATTATTGCATGACGTCTTTATTAAAACTACCATATTTCTAACAAAGTAGCTGCTCAAAGAGTGTTTGCTGTCTCCACCAGTAACCTCAGGTGTCGCCAAAACAACAAGGACTGAAATCTTTGAGATTATAACTTTAGTTTTTGGAGGTTGTGTGTGCGTTGGAGGGACTCGTGATGACAACTGTGTTTATAAAATCCTGGCTACGGCTTCGAGTCTAACTATTCATTACATCTGCAAGATGCACAAACATCCCATTCTTATTTCTATTCTTAGATCGCATACAGTGTTTCTCTCACTATAACTAGATCTAACCAAAGTAACTATTGTAGCTAGCGGCTAACTCATAAGACACCCGACTTGACAGTTGTTCCAGTTGTTTTGAGGCTTTTGGAGTTTCTCATCCAAAGGAGCCACAATGGGAGTAAGGTAAACTGTGTTCTCCGTGGAGAACAAACATACTTTTTTGTGGGACAAACATCTGAAACTGTCAATTTACAGGGAGGAGGCCGCTCTCTAAAGTATTCAGTGGAAAATTACTGTGGATCCATGTCACAGCAACGAGCAAAACAAACTCAGGTGTTGGTTTCTGGGACAGCCGGAAAAAAAAACACACACACAAAACACCATCTGTCCCACAAAAGGCTGTTCCAGACTAAAAAAACACTCATTTATTTAAGATATTTAAGAAATCCTGGGCTGCTGGGGTTGTGAGCACGTACTCAACCATCAGCTAAAGCACATTCAGGCCTGATAAATTTAGAAACAGACAGTCTCACCTTGTCCTGAATTGTAGATGGCCTTCACTGATTTCTTCACCTTCTGCAGGGAGGTTCGGTCCTGGTCCAACGCCTGAGGAAAGAGGAGGAGAGGACGCTTTTAAGAGAAGAACATACTGGAAACATTCACATCAAAAGACAGCGAGATTATTTCAATTTAATGCGGCAGCAAACTTGAAAGAATTTAGGGCACAAGAACAACAATATTTGCTCAGTAATTCAAAGCATGCATACTCCATAAAGCTAATGTGGACAGAGTGCTCACAATAAAGTGCTTGACCTGAATGTGGCATGAATCATTATTTCACCGCTGACTGCTGGAGCACAGCCTTTGTGCTCTCTAATAGGCAAAATAAATAGGCAGGATATCCAATTTTATAACGGTTAGGTTATTTATTACAATAATTATTCACATTTAAATGCTAGAAATATAAACACTGCCACTGACCTATTGTTTCTGGGAGCTATCTGTCTCACTTCCTTGTGGGTTTTTTTAGAGATTAACGTTCTGAGTTCAGCATCCAAAGCACCAGGGAGTTAAAATAATGACCAATACAAACAGAAAACCACTTCAAAGACGCCATAGATCATAACACTAGCGGTTACTTATTTAACGATGATGCATATCTATATTTAGAGGAAAAGCCTGCAAAGCGAGTTAAGACAAAGCCAAAGCTAGTGTGACCCTTGAACTCATCACCCACTCCTTCAGAAAAACAGCTTCACACGAGGAAAATCCATCATCGTAAACATCATCCGCCTATAAGAAAAACCCATCATGTGCCCGTATTATTATTGTTCAGCTCGCTCGCTGCCAGAGAAAATATCAACTACATCTGAAGTTACACCACATTCGAACACATCTCGCATGCTGCACGGATGATTTGTGGCCTGAAACCTAAACACAAGTACATTTCACTCAAGGGAGACACATTTTAAATCTTTAAAGCCTTTTAGATTTTATAGCCTTTTCCCATCTTTGTCAAGCTGTCTTGTAATACATTTTCATCCCAGTCCTGTTTCCTTCTCATTACCTCATCGGTATGGCATATTCTTTAAATCCATCTTGATTGACACTTCTGTTTCACACTGTGTATGTTTATCAATTTCAGCCCAACTTTTTTGTGCCGTGTTATTTTAATTTGAGCTATTTTTTCTGTTCTTATTGTCTTTTTGTTGTTTAAAAAAACCTTGCAATGAATATATGTCATGATTATAATATTATATAGCATGGGAATAATTTGCCATCAACAGATATAAAGCTTCACGTTACTGCAGTCTTGGAAAGGGAGGAGTGAGCAGAGAGGTAATCAGTTGGTTGCAATCTGCAACCACACCACCAGATTTTGCCAAACCCTACACACTAGCCCTTTAAACCTCATTTAAACCCAAAGTGTGTGATTTATTATCAGATAATCTGGTGAACTGATTTTCAGTAAAAGAAACCATCCAAATCACTCAAGCAAGAAATAATTGGTTCAGAAATTTCTCCTAATATTTTAAGGACATTCTGCATGTTTACTCGCATGCACATCATGCTGGTATCAATACAAAGCCCCATTCAACTTGACCACCATCACTATTTCTACACACAGTAATCTAGTGATAAATCCCTGGAGTATTCCAACACAGCACCTTCTGTGTAATTACTTTCTAGCAGTTATTTGCCTGTTGTATTTCCCAGATTACTATCTGTAATCACAGTGTGCTGAAGTGAAAGGAAGATGTGTATTTGTTGGGAGAATATGGGACCCTCCTGATCTGCTTCACAAAATGAGAATGCAGCTAAATTGAGGTCAAGCATTTATTCCTGCTGTGAGACCTGGAGACTTTTCACAGCAACAATATAAAAACCACCTGTCCGTGTGTGACATCTATTATCGTTTCATTCACTGCAGGAAAAGCTGAGATAATTGGGAGCCTTGTCAAGCTCAGAAAAAGTGGAAACAAGCAACACAAACACACACCTGAATAACCCGTCTCCGCTAAATGATTTAAAATGTGAGCCGGGATCGGTGGTTTTCACAGTCTGACAGGACAATCGCCTCATATCCTGCTCATCTTAACCAGAGGGAAGGGAACCATAACTCTGCCGTGTTTGCTCGTAATAGATGATAAACACCAGCAAAAACAGCATTACATCAAGGTCAGGCGGTTAAGAGCAGAAGCGCTCACACAACAGAGGGCTAATTAAATTTCACAACATAATTAAGCCGTCCTTGGCCTCCCCTGGACAGTTTTACATGGCTCTTCCCCAATTATGGCAGCAGTAGTTTGCCGCCGCAGGGCCCTTTCTGCCGGGGCCGAGCCCTTTGATCCCCCAGCACATGGGAACAGACTCGGCTGTCCAACGCCGCCCCGCACTGCCTCATTATTTAGCCCCGTGTCTGTTTGGCTCAACAGTGGCCCGAGCAGGCTGGTGCCAATATCAAAAGTTTATGTTACCATTATCTTGGTTAATATGGTCTCTGTTTATGACATTATCTTGATGATTACTATAATGAAAATCTTCAGTATGAAAACATACTTAAAGGGCGGGTATTTTGTGTTGGAACATTCATATTTTAGTCAAAATGCTATTTTCCCAAGCCCTTCTAAAAACCTTTTCCCACGTGTCCTGACATAGGTTTCTGCATGATGATGCTGCTACATGTACAGTGTATATACATCCTTATAGTCGGTAAACTAACGTTATATACAGTAACTTAGATGGCGGTCAGCATGCTCCCAGTTTGGAGAAGCAGACAGGAGTACCGGCACAGAAGCTAAGCAATATACTGCTGAATTATCATTAGTACATATCATTAGTTTGGATCCGAAAGTCACACAATAACGCAAACAAACTAACCGATCGATGCAGCGGTAGACCAGCAACTCCCGTGTTCTGCGAGGTAAAATGACTGTTTTTGTGAATGGAGTCTGGTAGCTTTGAAGAGAGCGATATAACGGCTTCAGTTCCCCATCAGAAAGGGCTGTCTGATGGCGAGGTAAAGCGGTGAAACTATTCTAAATATAGTCTACACTTAAACTGATATAGATTTTTTTTAGGTGGCTAAAATACTTTTTTCTGCTGCTCGTGTTCACATTATTCATAACCTTATTGATTAGCGTACTTTTGTAAGGTACGTCACTGCTTTTTGCAACAGCTGAGTGGATGTTTCCATTTCAAAAAAACGTAACAGAACACAGATGGACCCGCCCTTTAAATGATGAAAAACCTCAAAACTTGAGGTTACTTATCCCGTGACCCCTTTGCTCTGATAACATGAGTGAGATTCCTCACTATGAGAAGCACTCTGAGTTCTCCTCAGAGGCCATTTTATGAGTTTTTTTTATTATTGTAAAGGGAATATCTTTAGGTTTTGGACAACACATAACACCACGGGCTCTGGGTAACTGTGACACACATTTATCATTATTTTAAAGACTAAACAATGAATCGTTTGATGAAGAAAATAATCAGCAGACTTCATTTCCACAAGATTCCTTTTCCTATGACAGCGGCTCCAAGCAGACTCCATCTAAATGATTAGACATGTTGTGTTATGCCGCAAAAGTCACGCATTAGATCCCCATAACAGCCGACACATTCACTAACAAGCTGCGTTTCCTCGCCTCTTTGCGACGCACCGAACCCCGCCCTCGCCGCTCAGCTCGAGTCCGTCTTGCATTTAAACGCCTCCAATGTAGATCTGTGATTATTCGGAGGTTGATTAGGATGAAGGGCACGAAACAGAGGCTGAGCAGGCAGGCTGATCACGTTGAGAGCAGCTGGCACCGCCACCCAAGGGTCACCCATAATCCACTCTGTCTGTGTTTGTGAATAAATATTCACCCGTAACATGAACAAGCTTTCACAGATTCACTTTCTTAGCCCTTTTTCTTTAGATTTTGGCGAGAATGTCCATACGTTACTACGTCAAAATCTGATTCAGTGAATGCTTTAAACTGTTTGTTTTAGATAACAGGACGGAGAACATTCATTCAAAATCTCAGCAAATCATTAGAGAGGATAAACGATAAGTATCTACACATTGGCCGGCACTATTTCAGTGGTAAATGTGACTAATGTAACTTGGAGAGGTGGTTTGTTAAAGCTGTTGTCTCTCAGCTTTTTAGAGGGAGAAAGAAATCAATGAAATAACGCCGTCTTGGCCCACATTCTTTGCAAACCCTTGGCAACAGGCAAGAATGCATCCAAACTCTGCTCTCGCAAAAGGCCGACAACTATTGAATATAGTCAAAGGGTTGTTTTTATCTGCCAGGAACCGACAGCGAGCTCCCTCTCAACCCAGGGGGATTAGAAAGTGTGACAACGCCAAAACATCTGCGGCCGCTCGTCTCCCCGCCCAAACAGCAAGTGATGCATGTGGATGATTTGTTTAGTGATGCTGAGAAAAAGAAGCAAAGAATAATGCATGTTGTGTTAGTCCACTGAGAAATATCTATCTCCAAGAACCGTTTGTGCTGAGAAAGTCAACATGTCGGTGTCAGAATGCTTTTAAGTAGAAGTGCGTCAGAAGACGGAGCCAAAGAGGTTCAAGGGCCGGGTTAAAGGAGGTGAAGGGCGGCGGCGGCGCACGGTGCCTCAGCAAGAATGGATTTTGTAGCGAGCGTGAGCACCGAGGTCACAAATAAATGCCCTGAAAGTTTATTAAATGTCTTGATATTAAAAATCAGGAGGCAGAAAAGGCATTTCTGGCATTTCATCCTGTTCAAACGTAATTTTTTTAGATAAATCTTCACTTATCAAAGCAAAAAAAAGACAATTATGAGCCGAATAATTGATATTTGAGAGCTTTTGAGTCTTGTTTTGAGTATTGATAGTTAAAAACATAGATCTATTTCATGTTTGATCACGTTCTGGACACTGAAACACACTTCTTAGTGCACTCTTTGCAACTGTACTGCTATTCTGTGCGTGCAGCCATCACCTTGTTAGTTCACAGAACTCACACTACGGGTCGATCTCCTGATTATTTCCATTATCTGTAATTATTTTCTTGATTTACTGATTAGTCGTTTGGTCTATAAAAACCCACAAAATAGTGAAAAATGCCCATTTTAATTTCCTAAAGCCCAAGTTTAGCTATAATTCACACAATAAATGTTTGTTGTTTACCATTCAAATTAACATAAAATAGTAAAAAGAAATGCTTAATGTTTGACAAGGCATTTGTTGGTAATGAAAATGTATTCAGAAGTAGTTTATTAATGATGCTTGCACCTTATGTAAATAACGGCTAGTACATTGGCCACTTTTAATAATTGTGAAATATTTATTTATTTATTTTTGTATTACTTGGTATCAAAACCAAATGTTTGTGGCCGGAGGTTTCTTTCTGAGTGAGAAACTGAAGCAGGTTTTGATCAATTGCGGTTCAGCAGCTTGACGAGCAGTTGGCAGCCGCACAAACCGCTTCATCAACAACAAATACCATAAAAAGACTCAGCAATCAAAAGCTGGAAGGTGGACTGATTAGGGATAAAGAGCGGGCTGAATTAAAAGCTCTATCCTTTTCTGTAAAAACCTGACACGAGTTTGCAGCGACTGAAACGTGGGAAATATGACTTAAAATAAAAGAAAACAGATTTTATTAGTCGAGGAATCCATCAGTTGATTAACATTTGGAGCTTCCACCTTCTCCAATGTAAATATTTGCTGCTGTTCTTAGTTTTATATTATTGTAAATTGAATATCTTGGTGTTTTGGGCTTTTGGTCAGACAAAACAAGACATTTGAAGACTCGACTTTGGGAAACTGTAACAGAATTTTTCACTATTTTCAGACTTTTTATAGACTAAAGAATGGATGAAAAAAAAGTTAGTTGCAGCCCTACTTTAGGATTTCAGAGTTAAAACAGAAGTAGCCCTTAAAGTTTGACCCATGTGTGACCAGTGGGGTTAATGGGGGCGACTTCCTGGATCCCAAACGACCACACAAACACACAGACTCATGCCCAGGAGGTCAAAGCCTCGGGGGAAATTGTCGGTTGGAGTGACTGGGCATGACTGACTGGAGGCTGTCTCAGCTTCACGCTTCCTGCCCGAGGCCTTATCCTCCCTCAGCAGCCCTGCCGTTTCCCCCGCAGCCGTCCTTTGACAGGAAGCAGGAAGCGGCCGGGCTCGTCGGTGTCCTGTCCCGCCGGGTCGGCAGCACTCCGTCTAATGACACCGACTGCTCTCCGCTGACAGCCGAGGAATAAAAAAAACAACTCTCCTGGCCGTCTGGGAAAGTGGTTCTCTCGATCCACTACGGAGATTCCTGCTCTGTCACTTTCATGGCGCGTTAGTCGCCTTTCTCATTTCCTCCTTGAACTCATCCTTCCCGGCTCCTTGAACCTCGCCTCCACCTCGGCATTTGGCATCGCGCTGACGGCGGGGCGGCCGCGCGGTTACCGAGGCGATGTGGTCTGGCCGTCTCACGCGTCGGCTCAACATTCTTCGCCGTGGAGATTGTGGGAAGCCGCTCCTCCGACTAACTGGCCTGCTCTCTTGTTTGTCAGCACGCTTGGACTCAGCTGTGCCACTGTGGCAGATTTTACTCTTCACCCGGCAAAGATCGGACACCCGAGTTCTCAGAATTGCTAATATGCTAATTATTTCCTCGAAGAAGAAAACAGGAAAGGGCACAATTATCAACGGACTTCCCCAGAGCCAGAACACGGGGCTAAAAGCATCTGCGGTGGCTTTTTTTAGAGGGAAAGCGACAGACCGGATCATCATTTTTTTAATTCTCCACATCAACACTATGTTTTATTTCTGCTTCCTTTTTCACTATTGTATTCTCATTTCCTTTCTGACTCACAATTACACAGCTACTATAAAAATACACACAAAAACAAGTGCATATGTTCATGTATATTACAGCTATAAAGTCTTGCTGCTAGTCGTGTCTGAATGAAGAAGTGATAGAGGAGATCAGTCTGCCTGTCAGGTCATTTTGTCTGTCTGTCTGTCTGTTGAGTCTATGTGGCATGACTCAAGCAGGAAGGGTGGGGAGCTGCTTTCATTGGCAGGAAACAAATGCACATCCCTTTCTCTGGGCCTGCAGCCGGCGAGGCCTTCAGCTCTCCAAGTGGAATGGGAAAAATGAGAGGATGTAACATTTCCAAAAGCAGTTGAGGTCAGATGGCCTATATCTCACAACACATGGTACTGAAAGAGAGCGATCGACTGCCAGTGGTTTTGGTTTTGGTTAAGAGGTGTATCAGGACGACCGCATGACCGATGTAGTGCCACTGAAATGGCAAATAAAACGAGAGGGATCACGTGAAGCTACATCTCTTTCAGGGTTTTGAAGTTAACGACAAACATCGATCAACATGAAACGGTCTTTTTCTGAATGGACTGAAGAGGTTTAAAAGCCAAGATTTTCACTTCCTCGCACTCAAAGAGAACATAATCTTTCTACGGGGGGTTCTCGATCAATAGCAGTAATTTAGCAGCATGCTGAAACTTTCGATTCTAAGCACATACTTTCGGTTTTGCCACAAAGACTCTAACACCTCCCACCACCTACTCACATTTGGTTACCGGTCCACGTGTCATGATGACAGAACAGTGTTGCAACTAAAAGGATAAAAGGTCAAACAGAAAATGGCAAAGCAGTTCTAACGGGTCAAACTAGTGGTTTTACATGTTTTAGCCCCTTAACTACACATCATGCATACATACACATTACTGCTAGTATACATAAACATAGTACCTGGCTGCCATAGAGCACCTCTTAATACAAGGAACTGCCAAACTGATATCATCCTTTGTCATACCGCTCATGTTTCCTTTTCCTCTAAGGCCTTTGCAAGATACTGTAATATGAGGTACACTAATGATGAATCAATAAGACGCTCGCGGCTCTATGCTGCTAACATCAGCATGCAGGGAATTACAATTCATCCTGAGGGGACCATGAATGTCTGAACCAAATTTCATGGCAATCCATCCCATAGGTGAGCTGGTTGAGATATATCAGTCTGGACACAAGTAGTCGACGGACCGACAGCTACCACGAGGCAATAAAGAATTTATGTTGATAACCAAATTATAGCAAACTATGTCAGCTTTGCTGAAAAACATTAGTAACCAAATCTTACAAACAAGCAGCTGCAGTGCAATCAATGCTATCACATCACATTTTAAAATAGCACTGCCTGGATGCATTATATCAGATCCCTGATGATCCCCGGCCTACTGAGAACCCATTCTCCGATTTAACATGTTCAAACATCATTTTGTCACGAAAGCGTATTTTGCCTGTAATGCTCAGCCTTCTTTGTTCGATTTTCCAGCGGCGCAGCTCGTCGATGCATCGCCTTTTAGCAGCCAACTCTCAATTCCCATTTGTGGCAACCTCCCATTAGCACTTGAAAGTCCCACAACGAAGACCAAAACCACAATGAAATTTCACATCCCGCTCTCAACTGGATCGCCATGTGATAATAATGTTACTCTGACGAAGAATAAAGTCGAATGAAACATCTACTACGATGATGCACCACTCCCTTGCTCTGCAAGCTGGCAGTTTATGTACGTACTTCTGCTCTAATTAGCTTCTAATTAGCTTTCTATTACACATCTCTCGACCTGCTAATGTTTTATTGGCCACTAAGAGAAGTCAATACCAGTCAGAGATTACTCCATTATGTATTGATGCTATTAGTCCTGCTATTAGCATCCGGCTGTACGCTCTCAGAGAGAGAAATGAGCTGCTCGGCTGTGAGCTTCCTGTGGTGGTGGGTTTGACGAGGCCACACGGTGGATGAAGCCGCTGAGCTGCGAGGATTGCCGGCTTTTTTGCTGCAGAGCCTCGCAGCGACTGACACGCATGCGTGCGGCCGGCGAAAAGTCAAGCCAAGCCAAGCTTGCAGCAGTGTTACATTCACACTTCATTTGGCGGCTTCCCTCTGCGATGCTCGCTCTCTCTCTCTCTCTCTGTCTTTCTCTCTCTCTCTATTTCAGCCCACCACTTGTTTCGAGCAACGTGCATGTTTTTCACAATCCCACCCACACACTGCTGCATCAGACTGCACTCACCTGACATCAAACAAGCAGCGAGCGTACCTTTATCTGTATCGTGTTTACCAGTCAGGAAGTCATTATTCATGTGTGAAGCAGCTGCTATTAAAAGCCTTCAACAGGAGAATAGTGGGAGGAACTCACAGCTGATGATTAAAAAGTGACAGCTAGCATTCTCTATAGTGTTTGATTTCAGTGAGAAAACGACATGATGCAGAGCAAAGAGGTTGTTTGTTTCCTGACAAATATGAACCTCAAAACACACAAAACCAGTCAGGGATGGAGGAACTATAACATATTGTTCTATTGATTATGGTTTTGATTGATAATTTAGTCCTCGAAATGAAAAATAATGCCAAACAGTGCTGCAACCAGCGATTATATTGAGTATCGATGAACCTGCAACCATTTTCTCAATTAAACTCGGTTATTCATTTGGCCTATAAAATGAGTCCAAAGTGACATCTTCGGCACACTTGTTTGAACCAATCAACAGTCGAAACCCCCGAAATATTCAGTTTACTACGACATAAGATAAGATAAAATAAGAAATGCAGCAAATCCTCACAATTGACAAGCTGCAACAAGGAAAGTTGACATTTTTGCTTAAAAAAATACTTAAAAAGATCAAACTTATCAAAATAAATGCCAGTTAACAACTTATAAACAATGAATCGACTATTTTTAGATCGAATGACAAAAGACTATCACAACATGACCTGATCCAGGCCGGAGTCGTGTCTTGTGACACAACAACCAAAAAAATCAAAAGTATTGTAAATCAGTAATAAATGAGAAACAATAAGAGAAAATCTGGCTTATTATATCTACAACACTTACATACTTTGAGTGTTTGATTTGTATTGATTATTTATAACACAATACTACACTAGAAGAGTTGGCAGAAGACCAAGACTTTAACAAACCAGCCGTTGTGTAGGTCGATCAAAGGAAAACTAAAACTAAACAACTCCAAGCTTTTATCTCTGATTGTTCACTCATCACTGATCAGCTGATAAGCCCGCCAGCTCCGCTTCCTTCCAACCAGCCGCCTGCGTTGTAAATCTTTACGGCACGCCGCCAAAGAATGTGCCCCCTTGATAAACATGCACAATCAGAAGAAACACTATTTTTCTAGCCTCTGATTAACGCTCCTGCACAGCCACTGGGTCATGAGTCCTTGGCCAAAGTCACAGGCTCTGCAGAGCGCTTTACAGCATTCCTCGGAGTTTTTTCTGCAGACGAGTCTCGAATTTCACACTTTACGGGACTCTGCCGGCTTAGAGACCCGCTATTCCAAAACCACAGGTGTATCCACTCCCACGGGCCATTTGGATGTTCAGATATTTCGAGCAACTGGGGAACATACAGAGGAACAGAAATAAACCTTTTACTGCGTGTGTGAAGTCCAACAAAAGCTCGAACCATTCTCAATGCACCAGATTTCCACTTTCAGAGAGTAGTGACGGGAGCTTCGACGGCTGCTGTCGTGATGTGGAAAAGGAAGTGATGTAATGCTTTTCACTGACATTAAATGGCATTGGGAAAAGATGTAAACAAGTTGTCTTGATGGACCGTCAGTGCCTTTCCTCCAGGCTCGAATGCACTTGGCTGTTCTGGGAAAGGTATTCAAATTCGACATTGAAAGGCTGGATCAATTGTATAGCTGCAGTACACACACACACACGCACACACACACAGAGTCCAGGGCCAAACAGCATCAAAGCTCACAGACAGAGATGCTCTGTTTACCCCTCGGGCCACAAGAAGACGGGCGGTCGTCACAGGACAACACTGTCTCCTGGTTCTGCAGGACAGTCCTTGAGGACAGCGATGTTACCACTGCGCTGATACCATCATAGAAGAAGAATAACGAAGAGTCACAAAAGATGAACAGAGGAGGATGTAGAGAGGAGGATGAAGAGAGGAGGATGAAGAGAGGAGGATGAAGAGGGTCTGTGGGTGTTCTGTTGCAGCTGAGCTACAGACACAAACCCAAAAAAGATTAAAAAAGAAATGTTTGGGTTTTTTCAATCTGGCCGGATGATGTTTTTAAAGGCAAATATCATATTTATCACTCTGTTTTCTTGGCATTAATAATATGACAATATTTGAATGTAAAGTTATGGTGCTTTAACACAATATCAATAATATTTAACCTACAGTAAGGATGGATGATGGTCACTAAGGAACAAGACGAAGAGTCTACTGTACAGCAGCTACATGCTAGCAGCTCTTTGAATGTGTAAATGCTAACAGCAGCATGCTAACATGCAAAGGAAAGTAGTAACTGTTTATTTTAAAAGACACCTGAACTGCTCAACAGAATGATCAGCAGAATAATCGATAATGACAATAATAAAGTCAGTAACCTTGATTTAAAAGCTAACATAATTTCTATGGCGATGGATGTAAACGTATCACTCTTCGTAGCTGCACGCTGGATTTCTCCATCAGAGATTAAAATGGCTGTCTTGGTCGACGGAAGAAGACTTTAACACCATCTCTCTCTGTGTGAGGAAGGCTGCAGACAGATGTGAACACTGACCCACTCTTCCTCGCCTAAATCTGGGGTAGAGCGGGGGGATCAGAGTGCCGGAGCAGAGTCTGGTCCGGGGCTAATCCGCTGCCGGCTAATAGCCCTTGATGATATACGCAGTGCAGCTGTGGCAGGAAGGTAGGCCAACAGCTGTGGCCCACGGACCGATTATCAGATTTCAGCCACAGACGGCAAACAAGCCGACAAACAAGCAACACAACAGAGTCTCACCTCCTGCTGTGGGAGACAGAACAAATTAGAAAATGGCTCGGAGGTTTGTCGGTATTTATAGAGGGAGATTTAAAGGAGCATTTTCCCCCTCAGATGCTCTTTTATTAAACAAACCAGTACGGTACTGTAGCGCTTGAATTTCCCTCGGGATCAATAAAGTTACTATCTATCTATCTATCTATCTATCTAACTTATACCTCATCCATGTCATATTGCACAGACTGTAATTATGAGCAGCTGAGTGGTTAACGACATGCATTGTCAATAAGCGTCACTTGACCCCCCGTATAAAAGCTCCATTGATGAGATGAACGCTTCGAGGCAAAGAATATAAGTTGAGAAACTACTCAAGTTGTGAGTTTTTCAGCCCTACAGCAAGCGTTTTAAATCAAAAACTATGTGCTTGAGTCTGAATTTGAAGCAACAGTCTGAAACATTTCCACACAAAAAGCTGTCAGTTTTAATACTCTACTTCAGGTAAGCTACAAAAAAACTACAAAAAAAATATCAAACTTCATCAATAAGAAATCCAAGAAAATCCAACATCATAGCTGTGGTGACACTGTTATCTCGGAAACACCATTTAGTCAGCACTGAGAATGTATCTTGGAAATGACCACTTTAACTGCTTTTTCCTTTTTTTACAGTGCAGTTTAACTGGAACAAGATGTCATGTGAGTAACGGTGCCATGGGACCAAAATGCTCCCATTCTCTCACACCATATGATTCACTGGGTTTGGTGACACAGGGGACAAATGATGAATAAAAAGCCATAACTTCATAAATAATTGAATTTGACACAGCTGTGCTCCTCAGTTTGCAAATGTTGTCGAATGGAGCCTTAAATAGCCGGCACTCAAGTTTTGTTATGTAAAGCCAAGTATGATTAAAAACCTGCCTCGTGCTTTTGAATTATTCATCGCTTTTGCCTCATTTCTGGTTTAAAAGCGGTCCAAAACACGGGGCCAAATCAAGCAAGGAGGCAAAATAATCCATGAACCAATTCATGTTACACACTAATGTATTCCTTTTTAATTCAGCATACGACAGAGGACAATCCCCAACAGGCGAAACACACAAACTGAAAATGAAACTTCCTTTCAACAGAAATCAGCTGCTTCAATAAGACTTCCAGGTAGTTTCCACATCAATAACGACCAAAGAAGCAGCCGACTCATCCTCTAAGGGTTAAATGAACAAATATGCGAGGGGAAAAAAAGCAAACATTATCTGTTATCTGTGTAGATATCGTCACAACTGACTTCCTGTTGGCGGTTAGATGTTACATGTGACGAAGCTCAAACCTCACATGACAGCGTGTCGTCTACAAAATGACCTCAGGTGCTTCACAAACGCTCGTGCTTAGTAACAAATAGTGTATCTGTTACTATTAACACTAGTATGAACATGTTGAACCCAAGAGGAAACAAGAATGCTTTTATGAATCATAAACACACACTTACAGTAGATTACTTTATAAGTACTCTATGGATGTTTTATTATAAACAAACATCTTGTTGTTTACTTGCAGCATCTCAACCAAAACACATAGTGTGTATCCATCAGTTTACTGTCATAGAGGAGTAAAGAAACCAGAAAATATTCACATTTAAGAAGCTGGATCAGAGAATTTAGGCTGTTTTTTTTCTTCAAAAATGACGAGTGTGTGAATGAAAGAGTGATCGACTGAAAATAGTAGGTCTGTCCTCAACCAAAGAAATTCTTAGTTGACTAACACTCATGTGATTTTGTCCACCAATCGATTAGTTGATTTAATCAACAGATGGAGTTTCTCCACAAAGAATCACACAAAAGCACCACTTTAAATCTTGTGTTTACCAGAGGTGTGCCCATAAGTTTCTTGGAAATAAGCCATTCTGAAAAAGCATAAAAAAATGACAAATGGGCTAAAGAAAACTTAGACGACCGAGACCAAAACGACTGATTAGTCGACTAAGAGGGGGCAGCCCTAAAAAATAGTGAGGAATCGGCCAACGTGCTGCACCACGCAGAGAAAGCTGAACATGATGATGATATTTTACCACCCCAAAGTGAATACTCCGCCTATGAAAACCACCACCGCCTATAACTCATAAATCATATGTAAGAACTGCTTTCTTGTTTTAAAACCGGCATTGTTCACATCAGCTTCAGCTGGTATTTTACTCCTTCTTCTTGGTGCTTTGCTGGCTTTTACCGCCACATATGCATTTCCGCACGTCAATCCCATCGACATCTTTCTCAGCAGCTTCAGTAGTGGTCACAACCTCCGCGGGGCTCCTTTAAGACGAGCTTCTTCCAAAACGAGGCATCCAACATCTGACTGGAGTGACTATAACTCATATAAATTGACATGAATAAACTTTTAAGCTTTTAAAAGAATGGTAGGAATGTTAAGTCCTTTGCCGGCAACAGTTATGGGACATTTTTATAAACTAAATCTTTTGCAAATCTTTAAATGACTCTTTGACGACTCCAGGCGACGACTTACGCAGTGATTTGGAATAAAACTCCTCATTCAGCTATTTTTTTTCAAATAGCATCAAACTCTCTGAAGTGTCTCGAGCTGCGACTGAAAAGGCTGTTATATAAAAGTAAAAAAATATAAAAGGCCTCTGCCTATTAGGTCAAGCCCAGCCACGCTTGAATGGAACGACTGTGAAAAGTCAACATTTTTCTGGTCCGGCCCATGTGATGTGGTGCGAGAGGCATGCTCAAAGGAATGCCAATGCAGTGAGGGTTTCCCTTGTATCGCTGCTTCGGCTCTGTGTGGTTTAGGAGAGCAAACCAGTGACGCAAAGTACCATCTGTGGGGTAGAGAGAAGGAGACAATGCATGCCCCACGGGGGAATAACAAGTGCCTGCTGCCTGCTAATATTAACTTATATCAGGGGAACAGGGAGAGTAGCAACATGTGACATTATCATACAAGCAAATGTTTGCTGTTCTCCGCTGCTCTGCTGTTGTGTTCGCTCTTCTTTGGTCTTTGGGAGGGAAAAGATGAGTTTTACATGTTATTAGAGGCTGCTGTGTGGAACAAATTACAGATGTCAATACTAAATATATCGGCGGAAAATACTGAAAAAAAAGAGTCTGAGAGGAGACTTTCAATGTCTTGTTTTTAGATTAGTTGTCACCTATTAGATTAATCGCAACTATTTTGATCATCGATTAATCGGTTTGAGTCATTTTTCAAGAAATTTCTCTGATTCCAGCTCCTTAAATGTGAATATTTTCTGGTTTCTTTACTCCTCTGTGACAATAAAGTGAATATCTTTGAGTTGTGGACAAAACAAGACATTTGAGGACGTCATCTTGGGCTTTGGGAAACACTGATTGACATTTTTCACCATTTTCTGACATTTTATAGACCAAACAAGCGATTAATCGAGATAATGATCGACAGATTGATCGACAATGAAAATAATCGTTAGTTGTAGCCCTACTTGTTTTGTCAGACCAACAGTCCAAAACTCAAAAATATTCAGTCACAATCATGATATAAAACAGAGAAAAGCAGCAAATCCTTAAGAATCTACAACCCAAAAACGGTTGTATAACTTAAATCATTCATTGATTGCCCAGATAAGATAGTTGCCTATTAGTTTTCCTTATAACTAATCAAATATACGACTAATCGCTGCAGCTATAATTTACTGTGTTGCTGTATTAACCGAAGGGACATTCTCCAAGAAAAATTCCACGACCGCAAATAGCAAAAACTACACTTCGGCAATGGCAACTAAAATATAATAAACAGTAATATATACTGCAATATATTCCTTATACCCTTATGTAATATAGTGAGTTCTAAGGCAACACAAACTGTATATCATAGTGGGATATTTCTAGAATTAAAAGAAGAGAGCGGTAGGTACTATATCAGCCATCTCCACTACTGCAGAAATGATTCATCGCTTGTTTGCAGAAAGTTATTCAGTGACGACTTTGGGTTAACTGTTAAAAACTGCAGGTAACCAGAGACAATACAAGCAGACAACACAAATCACTACTTGAACGTCACAAACCACATATTAAAAAAACAGAAATCTTCCTAGTTTTTAGGTTTTATCAGTGTTGTGGATGTGGTGGTAAAAATGTTAAGTTTGTCCTGAGGGCTGCACTCAAGAAAAGATCAACGGGTCATAAAAACCAAAAAGGGTTTCCCCCTTGATAACCAAAAATGTGCTTGGCAAATTGCATGGCAATCTGCCAACAAGGCCTTGAGATATCAAGTGCTGCTAGGAGCATGAATTAACAAACAAAACCATCCGAAACAATGTCATCCTTGTGCTCTACCACTACCAGATCAAAAACACCAAATATTTTCCGGTTCCCGTGTCTAAACTCCAAAGACTTTATTGCTTTTCTCTGATTCATATCATTGATAATTGAATACATCAAATAACCGATTCTAAGACTTTGAGTTCCTGGAACATGGAAAGACATTAACCGTTATTTATGACAACAATCAACAATGAAAATACTTGTTGTTATTTGCAGCTGTATTCTCTGGAATGTGGACGAACAAAAGATGATTAATACCAACTACGGTCCCTCCGACTTCACCGACACTGCTTTTCTGGGAAACGCAGTGGAAAAAAACACCACAAAAAAATGACTGCTTAGCACCAAAAGATGACACCAAAATAAAACCCACACCACATACCAGCACAGCTTCCGGTCTGCCACCCACACACACATACACACACAATGCCCTCATCTCCTGTGTCTCAAGCAGTCACAGCGAGCCAGAAAGGTTATTTTTAAGACTCATTGTTGTCCACATCTCTTGCAAACAGTAAACACCTTTGTGTGCCGCCGCAGGGAGAGAAAAGTTCCAGGGGAGGCCGGTGAGTCGGGAATACTTTCGTGTCATTACGCAGCGATCAATAATTGATGAATTAGGACGATACGACGCTGCGACGACTTTTTTTCCTCTTTCTTTGCACCTCTGGGTGACTCAGAGAGTGACTACCCCCTCCTGAGGGTCAATTCATCCCCTCAAGTTACAGCATTAAATATTCACGCCGTACCTTTTGCATAATTTACCTCGTCAACATACCGAGGAATGAGATAAAAACGGGACGGATAATGTAAGTTTGAGGGGAGGAACTCGGAGCTCAGCAGAAAGAAACCCGGGACATTTTAAACAAACTCCTCTTCGGGCAAAGTGACGCCGAAGGCAGTTTTACTTCACTGCAGCAGCTCTGGGTGTATGATGCAAGTCTACGCAGGGATCAAACAGCGTGGCTAATTTTATTAAAGAGACACTCATCTAACAGTATTCGTGGCTTTAGGCTGGCTGTCTGCTGCTGATATGTGTTGCCTCCACCTCTATCTGATGGGTGTATCCCATTTAGAGTGACCGTCCTCGCCCCTCGCTCTGTTTCAGGGGCGTCTTGCCTTTGTTTAAACACCGAAGAGCATGTTGCTCGCTCCTTTGGTACCAGCATAATGGTCTTCCTTGTCATGTGATCTCTGCAAAAATTCCAGAGCGGCTACTGCAGCCCAGCGCACATGGCGGCCCTCTCGAGCAGATGTTTTTCGTTTGTGCTGCTGCAGTCTCTGGGTTGGGAGGCACGGAGCCAGAGAGGTGATTCATGATGCGAGCCTTTTCCTTGTTACAGTCAGCAGACACACAGTGTGCTCCGGGTGGAGAATAAACACGAACCTGGTTCTGTTTTGGTCGATTTTATTATCACGATATATATAATAAGCCTGTAGTGAAGATAGAAGTGATGGATAGCAGAGAGTGTTTGCTGTAGTAGCTGTTAGGATGTTGAGGACAGGCCTGTTTTTTTTCCTTTAAACATATCTGGTTGCTAGGGGTTGGGAAAAAAATCCAGTCACCTATGTATCGCAATTTATTTTTTACGATTTTGAAATCGATTTTTTAAGGCCAGAATCGATATATTTGCTTTCATTTGAGTCTATGCGGAGATAAAAGGAAGTTACCGCTTTTATTGTTGTAGTCTGAGTAACGTGACGTCATATCCTTTCTGTATCCGTCACCAAAACAAACAGCAGCCGCCGGCCATAGCGAGCAGAAACCGGTGGAGGGTCTGCGTGGATACGACCTGCACCCTCACATGTTAAATCCAACGTGGTAATCACTACACATACAGTAAAGGATGGAAACACTTTGGGTTTCACACATTGAGCTGACCATGGATGTATAAAGAGAACGGAGCTAACGGTAAGAGCTAGCGACGGACTTGGCGAAGTTAGCGAAAGTATACACGTGTGACTACGCCCGGTTTTCAAAATAAGGTGTTAACAAAGGGAACTGTATATACAAAATACATAAATGTAAATAAGATTGATTGGATTATACTCACCAGAAGTATAAAACATTACATCTACCTTATAAATTAAATGGAAAATACCACTAATTTGTGAGGGAAATTTCTTTATTCTTTGATTTTTGGGTGGCTGGAAAGAAATGTAATAAATAATGCCTGACAATGACTGATATATTTGACCTCAGGACATCTCTGACTACATACATGCTGAAAATCAAACATTTTTACTGTATCAATTTAGATATTTTCCAAAGTAAAAGTCCCTAGAAGTGTATGATTCAACTTTTTCCCATGGTCTGGTGTTAAAAAAGTTAACAAAAATCGCAATAAATCTTAACATCGAATCGCAATACTTGTAGAATCGCAATACATATCGAATCGGCACCCAAGTATCGTGATAGTATCGAATCAGGAGAGATGTGTATCGTCCCAGCCCTACTGGTTACTGCCTTGCTCATCTTAATGTTTACATGTGATCTGTACAGTTATTTAATCACAAATAAACCCCATTTAGTCACTTTGAATGTTTCCGCTTTACGTGACAGATTACACTGTGAGTCTGAAGTCATTCATGTCTGCAGCTAAATGTGCTTTAGAGTGGGAAATGAGGTCACGTTTTGGCGTTAACGGACAATAGCGAAGGTGAGCACTCCCCTGGTTTGATGCTCCATTTAATCATAGCAGGAAGGATGCCAATGGAGGGTGATGGTGGGGGGTGGGGGGATGGGAAACACATACACACATAGCAACCCACCTGCCTGGCCTGATTACAACCACCCACCCCCCCCCCCTCAAAGGTGACACAGCATCATTGAGTGTGACTTTGGGTGTGTTTCTGCGCAATATTTCAGAGAATGAGTCGTTTTTTGAATGCAATCTGGCCTATATGAGAGCGGGGAATCTCTATAATCCTGAAACGGTTGAATTCAGAAGGTCTTTCTCTCTCTCTCTGTCACACACACACACACACACACACTGCTACAGCCTGGCAGCATGCTCCGAAGCTGTGAGTTATGTAATAGTGAACACAGAGAGCTGCAGGCCCGAGTGCACAGCCTCCTATTCCCTACACCACCGAAGACATCCACCCACCTCTATTATTACACTACATATCTGGCAAGAAAGAGCAGCAGATTCACAAGATGAGAGTTCACCTACACACTCCGGCTCTGCACCAACCATCTCCCCTCAATGTGTAGGTGGCAAATGTCCATATTTGCTTTAAAAAAATGCACTTTCATAGCCACTGCATCTCAACAGGTGCAGTTATTTTCTGTTCTGATGGGCGGATGTGCAACATAATAATGCATTTTGGCCTCTAAAAGGGATTTTGAAATGCTGTAAAGATCACCAGTTGAATTTAGGGTTGATTGCATGTAGCCTTGGTTGCATTTAGATAGATAGATAGATAGATAGATAGATAGATAGATAGATAGATAGATAGATAGATAGTAACTTTATTGATCCCGAGGGAAATTCAAGTTTCCAGCATCACAGTTCCATAGTGCAAACATATTAGTAAAACGACACAAGTAGTAACAAGACACATGTAAGTAATACAGAGTATAAAACAAAATATGCAATGTGCAGAAGAACTGTTAAAAATGAATATAGTGCAGGGTAAACAACTGAGATACAGGACTATTTAAGGAAAGAAGTGAATGTAGTGCAGAAAGTGATACAGTGCTGGGTGGTTAAACATAGGATATATAGATATTAAGAAATGTCAGATATGGAATATAATGCAGGATTTAAACTGCATTCCACCATAAAAAAAAAACCTGTTTTGAATATTTATTTGTAATATTATAATCTAGTGTGTTGTGTTGTTTAATTAGGCATCATCATCCATGCATGCATCCTGCAGAGCCAGGCTGGCCTTACCTCCTCCAGCACATTCACTGTGTTCCTGCAGCTCTGCAGCCGGGTGGTGAAGCTGGATGTCGTCGGGGAATTGTAATCCTCTGTCGTCTCCGAGAGAAACTCGGACACCGATATTTGATCCGGCATCCTTTAAACTGGGGGGGGAAATGGCCCACAAGGAGGGAGGGAGGTCGGCGATGAATGATCAGAAAGACAAAACCATAAGACTTGAAAATAGATGAAAAAAGCAATGGGGGAAAAGCCGATTTTTCCTCGCGAAAACTGTGATGATTAAGACGCGTCTTCTTCTCAAATGACTTCACTTGTTCCCCAGGGGCAATAGCTAGATTTCTGCAGGCTGTGTCCCCCTCGGTGTGTCTTTTTCCTGGAGAGGATGTCGTTTATAAATAGTGTCACTCCGCGTCTAAACTAGGAGGAGAAACCAGCGTACAGAATAGCGGATGCCCTCATTACGCTCCTACAGATGTTCAATAAACCGCTTGTCGTCAAAACAGCCCGCCGTTACCAGCCTGTGTTTAGTATTTATCATAGTCCATGGTCTGCCCGGGTCTTCTCTGACTGCAGCGGGGGGTTTGGTCCTCTCTCCTTCAGCCCGTAGTTTGGGTTTTTTAACGCTAAAACGCCGCCGCAAGACACGTTCACTGCCACTCTCTCTCCTGCTCGGCCGCGCTGGAGCTTCTCAGAGCTAGTTGTCAAGGTAGCTGGAAGGGAATGACGTGATGTCCGGTTAAGTTTTTCAAAATAAAACCCCCGGGGGTGTGACTTTGTTTTTTTGTTAATGAAAGAGAGAAAGCTTTATTGTCATTGTACATGGTACAACGAAATTTGGAGGGCTTCTCCTGAACAGTACAGGTAAAAAATAATAAATAACAGACAGCTACAATACGCATTCATTCCACCATTATACACATAACATTCACAGTACCCATTCGTTCCCTAAATAATACAGATATATTTGGAGTGCTACTCCAGATCAGTGCAATTAGAAAACTGTTTATAAATAGTGTCGCTATTTCTCTAAAATAATAAATATTGCACAGTGTGAGGTGTTTACTGTTTGACAGTGTTTAGAGTTCTTAAGGCCCAGGGGAAGAAACAAAAAATTCATCCCAAAATGAATGAATTATTCATGTTTCAAGTATAGACATATTCACACATTGTATTGACACTATTTAAAAAAATAGTTGCCGACTTTTGTCACATTTTGTTCGTTTTTCCCAATATGCTGTGGTTAAACTGTGTGTTTAAATGTGTTAAAGGGAAGGTTCAGCCATAGAAATAATAATATATAATATTTTTAACGCAAATTCGTTTTAACACCATTCATTTCTTTAACGCATTTCAGCAACTTGCAATTTTACGATTGTAGCGCGCTCAGTTTTAAAGCTAGTGGCATCATATGAAACTAGAGAATCTAAGGAATCTATTGGTACCAACCATGTCATTCTAGCTTGTCGCGAAGGAGGCTAAATAACGCTCAAAACTTACGCTAAATTTTGGCGAGGAAAAACTGGCATGGCCATTTTCAAAGGGGTCCCTTGACCTCTGACCTCAGTTTGGGGCAAGTAGTAGACAAGTCAGCACACTGACACACTGACAGCTGTTGTTGCCTGTTGGGCTGCAGTTTGCCATGTTATGATTTGATCATATTTTGTATGCTAAATGCAGTACCTGTGAGGGTTTCTGGACAATATTTGCCATTATTTTGTGTTGTTAATTGATTACCAATAATAGATATATACGTAAATTTGCATAAAGCAGCATATTTGCCCACTCCCATGTTGATAAGAGTATTATATACTTGACAATTCTCCCTTTAAGGTACATTTTGAACAGATAAAAAATGTGCGATTAATTTGTGATTAATCACAATTTACTATGGATAATCATGTGATTAATTCAATATTTTAATCGATTGACAGCCTTTAATATTTTATTTCTATTGTGGATGTGTAGGCTTGAAGCTGAGCTACTATTTTATTTTGAAAACAAAATTATCCTTTTTCCGGTATTTTGCTCCCATTGACGTCAACTTGACGCATCTCTCTCCCACCCACCGCCTGGCTGACGGGGCCGATGCGTCGCTCTGCGCATGCGTGATCTGGAATCTGTGACTGCCAGAGAGCCCTACTCGACTGTAGGCCTGCCACAGAAAACAACCATTTACAGGGGAAAAAAGGCATTAATGTGTCGTTTGTTTGACTTGAAATGACAATTAGAAGGATATTTACAGTCCCGAGTGTCATTATAATTATAGTAGCCTACCTAAATATTGTCATTTTGACCTTCAAAAGCAACAATATTCAATGTAAAGCTTAATCTCCAACGTTAAGGGTTGAAAATAGTCCCTTAGGCTTTCTAGTTTTTAACATAAGGACACAAAACTTTGAGAATCACTGCTTTGACAAATAATTTCACCACACTATTTCTCACTGTTATGTTCTAATATGATATCTATGATTTAGTCAAAAGTAAGTAACAGATGAATCCCCATGAAGTGTTACTGGTGGTCATTACATTAATTTTCCTAGGCTAACATGGCTGATAAAACATAACAGTTTAGTGAGGTTACACTAGTGTCCCCTACTGTCAGATGAGTTTATAGTTCAGCTGACTGTCATTTGGGAAAAAAATGTTTTCTGGAAATTGAGCTAGATATTGATGTCATACAGTATATTTGTCCAAAGAATAGTTTTATGAATTTAAAGTATGTCATTGTCTGTATGGTATTTCAACCTCTGAAATAAATACAGTTCAGTATAATTCAATTAAAACTTCATTGTCCCCAAGGGAAGCAGATTTGTAGCCAGACAGCCACACATAAAATATATGATATACACATGTAACAAAATATGTGTATGTATAATACAAAAGCAGATATGAAATTTGCCACAAAGTCAGTTCACTTCCTTTTTTAAACCAACTTCACAGTTTTGTCACATAATATCTAAGAAATCTTAGAAACAATAAGCCTTATTCTCAACACAGAGGTCATGACCTTCCCCTAAAACTTGTTTAAATTTGTCATCTTAAAGTGAAATATCTTGTAAAATCATATTAAGTGCACTCAAAGAACAGCCTGCTGGTAACACCCCCTGCTAGTTTTTAAATATCTTATTTTTAAAAAGTTATCATAGAAAAGTGTATAAGGTTGTTTACTCAACTACGGGCATTTTTAAGTCCCATAGCAATGAAATTTTGGATTTTTATAAAAATTATATACACAGTGTTATTACCCATCTTGACATGAAAAATAATTGCTAAATAATATGATTTAATAAAATGTATGGAGCATTTTATGGGTCCTAACACCAATTTTATTCATGTCCCACAACTGGGGTCTCAATGTTGAGATACGTAAAATGAGCAAATTCAATTATAATATGACATTATTTCAAATGGAATTGTTTCATATACATATTACTTTACACCATATTAAAATCATTTGTTTACAAATCATTTATATGATTTTTTTCATCAAAATACGCCTGTCCAACACTTCTGAGTCCTTACCATGACACTGAACAAATGCCATAAGTCTAGTTTCCATGGAAACAGATGTTAACAGGTGAGCACATGGTTGACAGGTTGGGCCACCAACATAGGTGACCCTCAAGATCAAGAAAAACAAGGTTAAGATCACCTTTTCTTCTCAAGTATTTATTGTGTGTCCTTACCATACAGCTTAGTAATTGTGTATTTTGAACTACATTTAAAAAATAAACTTAATATTACTGTTGAATTCATGTATATTAGATGCTAAGAGTCAAAGCTAACGTAGCAGGCCTTGCTAGCTGCCATTTATAAGTAATATTAGCAAAATGTCATTTCAACAACAGCTTTAGCTGTTATTTTTATAAAATGTTTTTATATCAGTATTTACAATGATGCACACATTTTGATGAAAATTAATTTAAATGTCAGTATTATAGAAATTAAAAAAGGAAAATGTATAAAATTAACATTATTGTAATGTTGTGGTAAGGACATTTAGTAAAAACAAATGATGAAAACATAAAAATAAACATGTTACATATTAAAATCTTAACAACTATATGTAATTTTGTGTACCTTACATTACATACTCTGATGGTTAAAATTTTTAAATATTTAAATTAAAAATAATAATAATAATTTGTGAGAGTCAAATGTGACCATAGTTGCAGAAACACCCATAAATATGTGCAAAACAGATTTTGTCTGTTCAAAATCTTTAGACCTAATTAGTTATTCTCAAAGCTATTCTCAATTAATGAAGCCTCTCTATTCCCTATTGTGCTAATCCAAACATGGGGCTCCATCTAGTGGTCGTTCATTAATATGCCTCATCATATGCCTTGAATGGGTTTGTCCTCAGCAAATGATTAATAATTAAGAAATTACATGTAAGATTGTCCAAACAATATTTTTGTTATCACAATGTTATCAGATGGGGTTTCTGTAGGAGAAAAGTATTTTATTATAGGTTTTATTTATTTATTTTATTGGTTTGAAAGGACTGTGTGCACAGACATTAATTGTTTACATAGAAACAAAAAGATGGGTGCACCAGATTTAGCAGGGAAGCTAATTTCCATCTGTAGTCCTAAACACAGACACAATAGACACAATAGACACACTACATAACATCACAACAGGATCACAATATAACATCACAGTTTCAAGTACAATCCAAAATACAATAAATACATATAACACAATAATAAATATCACAGACTTCACTCAAGCAGCATTATCACAAATAAATACAGTAAAAAATACCTCCTGCCTGATATAAAGTGTGTCATGGGTCTGGGGGCTGAGATGTGTTGATGTGGGATAACCTGTTAAAGGTCCCATATTATGCTCATTTTCAGGTTCATACTTGTATTTTGTGTTTCTACTAGAACATGTTACATACTTTAATATTTAAAAAAAACACATTATTTTCATCATACTGTCTGCTTGAATATACCTATATTTACCCTCTGTCTGAAACGCTCCGTTTTAGCGCATTTCAACGGAATGGCAACAGAATTGCATTGCTAGGCAACAGCCTGGGTCCATGTTTACATCCTGTCAGTTGATGTCATTCACATCCACTGCAACAGGAAATAAACTGGGACACATTTAGTATGTTTAAAACTGTGAAATGGTCTAAAATATTGTAGATTTGTGACATCACAAATGGACAGATATCTGAATACGGGCTGTGTGTATTTCTCCGTGGTTGAGTGTTTTGATACTTTAACAGTATTTATATATCACTTAAACCTGCTTTATAATATAAAAGACATGATAAATCTCACTTTTTACAATATGGGACCTTTACATTTTATTTATTCTGTTTCCTCTTTTTACTTTGAAAATACTGACCGGAAGTTCCACCGTTTGCTTCTCGCTAGTTTAACATAGCTTGTGTTAGCTTTAAAGCTAGTGTTGATAAAGTGAGTTGAAGGTAGGAGGGAGATTATTGCTGCTTATTTCAGGGGGTTCGTCTCAGTTTTAAAAACCAGAACACAGGTGAAGAAGTGGATATTGTCGCCTAGCAACTGGAGAAGCTCGTCATCTCTCACAGAACAGCCTGTTGTCTTAACAACCAGAGTTTAAACTGAATGGCTGAAGGCTCCTCAGGTAACTAATACATCTAAATAATTTATCCATACAGGGGAAAAAACAAGTTGTACTGTCCAAGTTGAGCTGAATTGCTCTGTAGCGGTGCTCTGCCGGCTTAAACGTGCTTGCTAACGTTTTACCCTCTCTCTCTATGAGGCTAGTTAGCTAGTTTTGATGCTAAGCTAACGGTAGCTAACTTTCAGCTATCATTAGCGAGCTAACTAAGGGTTGCCAACGTTACCCTTTAACATTAGTGTTAATCAGGCTTTTTAGTAGCTGACGTGACAGCATGTGACAGTGCACTTTGAAAGCTAACATCACACCTGACCTGAGCTACCATAGTACCATTTTTTTATGATTGCTAGCTGGCTAACTTGTTACCTAGTATAACTTCTGGTTACGTCATATGGGTTTTAATTACATAAACTGAATATTGGGGTTGTAATTGAGTTGTAAATCGACAGAAAAATGTTGAATGAATCCATACTATCAGAGAAGAAATAACTTTAAGTTTGTTTTTTGAGAGTTTTTTTGCTGGTCAAACTAGATTATGTAAGTTTTAAGACATTATTCTGGCCTCTGGTGGGGTTTTATTGGTTCTAGACTGGTTAAAAGACACAGTAATTGATTGGTGAATCAATGATGGAAATCAATGAGTCACTGGTTTTCATTTTAAAATGTATTAGAGGATAAACCCCTTGAGACGCACCATCTCGTTTTCAAGGGGGTCCTTAGGCACAAAACATGGAAATTAACAAACATTTAAGCACATAATTAATTATAATGATAATAAATTAAACAACAAAACAATCAATGTAGTAACATCAACAAGGACATACACATAAAGGCTCTCCTTCCATCCCAAACCCCACCAACATAACATGAAAATAATTAACATAATAATGAAATAGCATTATGTCAAAGTACTGAGTCAATTCATAAACTGAAAACAAAGGCAATTACAATCAAATAATAGGAAATAAAAGCAGTTGGACAAGTCGTTGTGTTCATTCCTTCTATTAAACATATTTACTGTAGCTGTATTTGGTTGAGATTATTATACACACAGCTTCAGGCTTTTAACACCGTCACTTTTTTTTGTTTGCAGATCCACCTGACCTCCATCCAGATGAGGCGTCGCATCAAAAACCCTATCAGCACAAACCCAGAAGAGGCCGACCCAGATACAACAATGACAGAAACCTGAATAGTTTTGATCCTTCTCAACCATATGGACACCTTCAGCAGGGCTTTAAACCCCCATTTAGCCCCGATAATTCAAATTATGCATTGCATCAGCATCCTCCCTACCAAGGAGAGGATGGAGCCAGGAGGCGAGGCAGAGGCCGAGGGAGGAGAGAAGGGAATAGAGGTGCAAATGGGAATTTTGATGGCTCCAGCTCCAGTTGGCAAAGACCTGGAGGTGACCTTGGCCCGTATAGTGGTAACAACAGGGGTGCGGCGGGGTTTCACTCTAGGGCACATCCCACGGATGGACCTGATGGACCTAGCTGGCGAAGAGAGGATGCGGGCAGGAATTTTGACCAAACCAATGAAGATCCGGATGCATGGGCTAAAAAACCCAGGAAGTTTAGCCAGGAGCAGAGGAGAGGGCAACAAAATGAAAAGGGCACTCGCTTAAAGGAGAACAACACTGCAGTAGAGAGGTCAAATGACACCAAAGGAGAAAATCCTCCTTCAGACATCAGGGAAAGAAGTCAGAGGAGCAGGACAGGTCCAATCAAACCACCCAAACCACCATCTCAAGAGGAAACAGTCACAGAGAGGGGAGCCAGTGTCCAAGATGAGTCTGGACATGGCAGACCATCTCAGGATCCTGCCAGTAAAGCTGGACGAGGCTCAGCAAGAAACGCACCCCTTCAGCCCAGAGGAGGGAGAAGAACGCATCATCAGAACCAGAGGCCGGGCCAGAGGAACTGGGACAAGATGCCAGAGAGCAAGGAGACGCAGACAGGTTAGACTGTAACTCCCTATAAACTCTTCTATAGAAACCAGAGACGGCTCAGAAAGGAGGCGGTACACTGAGAGTCAGTTTCCTGTGTCTGTGTCAGGTGGGTTTCACCGCTGCCCCGCCCCTCTAGGAGACTAACGGCAGGTCCTGAGTCTATTAACTCCAATGGGAAAAGTGAACGTGAACACAGTTTATGACTGATTATTTCACCCCATAGTCACCAAAGAAAATATTGGACCTATTTTTCACAAACCACATATCTTCCCAATATTCTGATATTTTTCAGACAAGCAAATCAGGAGAAAATTAACTTTGTCCGAGACCTTTCTCTGTCTCAGCAACACACACTCGCGAGATTTCAGGTTACTAATGTTCCCTAATACCAATGCTAATTAATTTTTGTAATGCTAAATATGGCTGTTAGCTGTGTAAATATCTATTGTTAGCAAAAGAAAATGTAAATACATGCCGAAAAAAATGCAGCGGCCTGCAGCAGAAAAGTAGAAACAGAATCTTTTGGAGAAACGCGACCAGGCGTCATGCTGCGATCCACAGCTGTACAACCCAGCCATGAGGGAACAAAAGACATTAATTGTGGCAGTTAATGGGCCATTAATGTGACTCTCCCACACCGCCGCCAAACCCTACGGCGAATCGCTCCGACGCCTGATCTGGTGTGAATACAGGCTGAGAGTTCTTGAGGTTAAAGAAGTTAATTGTCTCCTGAACCTGTGATCTCTTCCCTCCACAGGGTGTCTGATTGAGCAGCTGTCTGAGGAGAAGTACGAGTGCATGGTGTGCTGCGATGTCATCCGGTGCATGTCCCCGGTGTGGAGCTGCCTGAGCTGCTTCCACGTCTTCCACCTGAACTGCATCAAGAAGTGGGCTCGATCCCCGGCCTCTCAGGCAGACGGTACAACCCTTAAACAACATCTGGATGTTTTCTGTCCAGTTTAAGCAGCACTGACACACTCTCCCACTCTCAGTATGTTTATCTCTGTGAGGCTACAAAACAACAGGCCCTCTATGCAGAATACTGTTGTGTAGATGGACAATGCCGAGTCACTCTGGCCCCATTAACAAAAACCCACAGCTCTTAGGCTTTAAAGTTCCTGCTGAATCAACAGTGTATTGTGTTGCATTGCAGTTTGAGGCCAGAGGGAATAACTGCTGTTCTCTTTATGGACAGTTTATATGAAAAATGTTATTTATTCTAAAACAAAGCTGTTTTCCAGAATCATCCGAAGGTTGGCGTTGTCCGGCCTGCCAGAATGTTGCACTGAAACAACCGACCTCCTACACCTGCTTCTGTGGTGAGTGACTGTTTCATTCAGGCAAATAAATGCATATTATAAACAGTAATGTATTAGTTGTCAGGTTAGTAATTTAATGTATAATTTGGACACTCTTTCTCCCCCATTTTTTTCCTATGACCTATCAAGTCTTTGACAGAAATTGAATGAAACAAGGCTATCACTCTTTTGTTCCACATTTGATTGGCAGGTAAAGTGACCAACCCAGAGTGGCAGCGCAGTGAGATTCCCCACAGCTGTGGTGACATGTGTGGGAAGAAAAGGAGCGGAGTGGACTGCAACCACCCCTGTAACATGTGAGCAGTAAAAAACAGTGTTTTGATGAGACATTGTTAAAAATCTGTGATTGTATCGTATAGGTAAGGGACGATATGAACATTTCATGTCACTATTATCCTGGCCAAAATAATTGCAATTCACGATATTATCCCGATAATCATCAAAATATGCTTAAAACACAGATAGGACACATCATTTTTTAGTTAAAAACAAACAAACAATTTGAAATAAGGTAATCATAAATCATACGGTCCCCCTGCATAAATATAGGATGAATAAAGAATAGCAACATTGTGTGAGTATTATTTCTTACATGATAATTCCTGTATTTTTTAAATCAGGCTCTATTTTTCACTTCTCTACCATGATAGAGTGCTAGACAGCTTTTGTCCAGTCACTTGTGACGATATTCACGATTATCCCGATAATGAAAATCACCACGATCAATTTATTGTGAGTGTTTTTTATTGCGATCCCCGATAAAATCCCATATTGGCCCATCCCTAGTATCGTAGCTGGGAACAACAAGAATTAAATCTGTAAAATACGTGGTAAAAAGTGCTACGATTTTTATTTTCAAAACGTGTAACAATTACAATGTAGTATAGATTTTGCATGTAATGTTTAATAGTTGCACATGATTTTTTTTTTTATATTATTGTGTCTTTTGTTATAATGTTATCAATCCCAAATTCTCCTGAAGAGTATTTGTGTTAAACAATATTTTCTGTGTGTCCCTTCAGCTTGTGTCACCCTGGACCTTGTCCACAATGTCCTGCCTATATAACTAAATCCTGTATCTGTAAGAAAACCAGGTACTCGACATTTGAATCATGTTTACATCTCTCTGTCTGTGTATCTTATATATCTTTGGACATAGTGTATTTATGTGGTACCTAAAGAGATGGTTCCTTTATATGTACTTTATATCTTTGCAGTCAACCAATGCGCTGTGGTCAGGGTACGGTGCTCCAGTGTGACAAGGTGTGCGGTGCCTTACTCAACTGTGCCAAACACACCTGCACCCAGGTGTGCCACGGGGGGACATGTCAACCCTGCCAGCTGCAAGTTCAGCAAGGTGAGTCTCACTTTGTCACCATACAATGTTCTGACAGAATTTGTCCTGCGGTCGTCTTTTGATCTTGGACACACGGTCTTTTTTATTTTCTTCAGTGTGTTACTGTGGCGTTACCACTCGTGACGTCCTGTGTGGCACAGACAAAGACGGATTCGATGGTTCGGGACATTTCTCCTGTCAAAAATTATGTGGGAAGTAAGTCTCTTTATGACACTAATGTCCATAAAGCTTTTATATCAGTCAGACAGTTCCCCACCGCTGCCTCACACTCACTTTCCTCCATTCAGGATGCTGAACTGCGAAGCTCACCGGTGCCAGCAGGAGTGCCACCGCGGTCCGTGCCAGCTGTGCCCGCGCTCCCCGAGCCTGGTGAAGACGTGTCCCTGCAGTCAGACGCACCTGACCAAACTCCTGGAGCTGGGTTACCCTGAGCGACGGAGCTGCTCTGATGCCATCCCCTCCTGTGGAAAGACGTGCAACAAACCTCTGGCCTGTGGCTCCAGCGGTAAGGAAGACGGACAAAGTTGGTCTTAGCTAGAGAAAGTACTGAAGTACTTCTGCCTTGTCAACATCCTCAGCCTCGACATCACTGCTCATAACATAGTGTAACAGTTTACCGATGTTCGGCATTTCTTCTAGATGTCTTGATTCCTGTAACTTGTTGTATGAGCATGTAATCCCACGCTTATCTCCTTTTTAAAATGATAAAAAAAAAACGAAATGTATCTCATGTGACATCTCTTCTATATATCCTCCACCGTTTTCCGTCGGGCTGTTTTCAATCCTGAGACAATGCAACCGTTTTTATTTTGTGTGTTCAGACAGGATGTTCATTATGTTGAGCTCGCATGCATTGTTCTCGCACGTCATCAGGACTTAAAGAACTCGTGTTGTTTCAGATATCATCCATCTGTGTGAGAAGTTGTGCCACGAGGACAGCTGCGGACCCTGCTCCCTGACCTCCACTATCAGATGCATATGTGGCTCCAAGACCAAGGTCGGCAGAAACACCAGCAGAACAACGTTTATCTTCACTGTTGTTGTCGTTTCTTGTGCTTTATTTATTATGTCAAAGAGTTAAAAAATAGGCCTTTTGTTTTTCAGGAGGTCCCATGTGCAACGATAGAAAAAGAAGGTGAGATTTAAATAAATTCAGATTAAATATCGGCGCCTACTTACATTGTCTGGTATTTCACTTCTGACTCTTTCTATTCCAGAAGAGCTCATCTTCACTTGTGAGAAGCGCTGCAACAAGAAACGCTCCTGCGGCCGACACAAGTGCGGCGAGCTGTGTTGTGTGGTGAGTATTAAGCGACTCTGGGCCAATGTTGTGTAGCTCATACTGTCCAAACACGAGATGGAATTAAATAAAATGATGTTAAAAATGGCAAAAGAGCTGAGACGATGCTGGTCTTGTATTGTTAGCAACATTTTCACTTGTGATAACTTTTACGTACTTTTTTTAATTAAAAAAAAGTTTGTACTACTGTATATGTGGCAAACATGATGCTTGGTGCTTTAATTCCACTGTAGTAAAGTTAACCTAACGAATACGTACTTAACTATAAATAACGTACTTATATGGTGATGTAAAATCGAATGTCATTCAGCAGTTTGTCAGCTTAAATATTAGTCTCACAATCATCACTTTTTTGTGAGTTTTTCATGCAGCCTAGATGCAAAGAGGCTAGATTCACATCTGGAGGTGACAGTTTGCAGCAAAAATCTGATAATAGTGTTGAATACAAGCTCTTATGATTAGTCAAAATGTCAATAAAAGTTTGGTTACTGGGGCAGCGCTAGACGATAGGAGGTGGTGTCACTGGTTTCTGTCTGTCTGTCCGTCCAGACTGTGGAGCACAAGTGCCACCTGATCTGCGGCTACAAGCTCAATTGTGGCCTCCACCGCTGCCAGGAGCCTTGTCACCGTGGAAACTGTGAGCCCTGCTGGCAGTCCAGTGAGTCCTGCAGTCCCACAACAGTACTGTAGTTATGAGCCAAGTCTCACAAGTACCACAAAAAAACTAATTTGAGTTTTTTTGTGTAATTTTTTGTCTTTTGTGGTATTATATCTGGTATTAATGTGCCATGATGCAGCTCATATCCTACGTGGTGTCCTGATTTCATTGTGTTTGCAGGTTTTGATGAGCTGGCGTGTCACTGTGGGCTCACGGTCTTGTACCCGCCCATCCCCTGTGGCACGAAGCCACCGGAGTGCAAAAGCATGTGCACAAGAAGACACGAGTGCGACCACCCAGGTGAGATAAAAGAAGTTAAACGTTCACAGTGCAGTTATAACCTGTAAATGAGAATCCTAACATGTATCTCTCATTTAGTGTTTCACAACTGCCACAGTGAAGAGAAGTGTCCGCCTTGCACGTACCTCACTCAGAAATGGTGCATGGGAAAGCACGAGGTAACCCCGAGCTGCATAACAAAACTTCTGTTTTTCTTTTTTATTCCTGTGATTAAAGTGACACTCTCTTCTCTTTCCCACAGCAACGCAGCAACATCCCGTGTCACCTGCAGGACATTTCTTGTGGCCTGACGTGTAATAAAACGCTGCCGTGTGAGATGCACCGCTGCAGACGGATCTGCCACCGGAGCGAGTGTTTGGCAGGAAACATCTGCCAGCAGCCCTGCGCGCTGCCTCGTCCAGACTGCGGCCACCCGTGCGCCGCTCCCTGTCATAAAGGCAGCAGCTGCCCGCGCACCACCTGCACCACCAAGGTACAACACACTGAGAACAGCTGGACTCCCAGTAGCTGAAATACGGTTTACAAAGTTTGTGCAGATGGTCGTTGTTACATCGAGGCTTGGATTCATGGCGAGTTTAGGCATATTTGTCCCACCATCAGAAGTTTCTCCTCAATTTAATAACTCATTACCCCGATTAAAAAATTATATTTAGTCAATAAATTCAGTTTTATGAAGGTGCCACATCTCCTAATTAATGAAAGTTATGTTCAACAGTCCAGCTGTGCATTCTTTCTGTTGTTTTGAGCTCCACAAAATAGTGTGTAACTTGGATGAAATAACATTTCAGTGGCAGTCCTCCAAAAGCTCAACAAACAATGAGGCCTTTCACAGCTGCACGAATTCCTCACATGAGCAGCATCAAACTTTCAAGAAAGCAACATATTTGTCTGCTTACAAAAGCACCAGACTGAAGTCTGTTCCCTCGTATGTTTAAAGGGTAACTTGGGTATTTTTCAACCTGAACCCTGTTTTCCCATGTTTTTGTGTCTAAGTGACTAATGGAGTCAACTCTTTTTGAGACTGGTCCAGTATTGAGAGAGAGAACGCCGCAGCCGCCAGCTGCTAAACAATCTGTAATGTAATCATTTGGGGCAACCTGGCACCGTCAATGCACGTCCACTAAAAGTGCTTGTTTTTGCCACTGACAGGCTCAGATTGTTATTATAAGTGTCTGACAGCATTATGGAAAGGACCCTACATAGAAATATAACGTTTTTCTTTTGTAATTGTGTGTCTCGCTCGTAGAAGCCTCACTCTGTAACCTTGTGTTGCGTCCACATTCTGTCGAAATCAGCTAAATATTCAGCCATGACATTGAAAATCTTTTAGATAACACTAAGCTACGCTTTCTGTACTCCAACAAAACAAACTCTGACATCACTGTTGTCCCGTGGCACTCCTCTCTCCAACTCTCACTCACGTTCCCACCGTCGTCTCTTCCGACAATCAGTCACATGACACAATGACAAACGGAAAGCGATAGGTAAGAAAAAGGTTTCATTTCTCTGTAGGGTCCTTTCTAAAATGTAGTCGAGACACTTATAATAACAATCTGAGCCTGTCAGTGGCAAAAACAAGCACTTTTAGTGGACGTAAGCTGACGGTGCCAGGTTGCCCCGAATGATTACATTACAGCTCGTTTGGAGGCTGAAGACCAGTTTCAGAAATCGTTGTCCCGGTTGAAAAATACCGACGTTACCCTTTAACACTAGTGGTGGGGTCTAATTCTTCATATTTTTCACAGGTCGCTCTTCAGTGCGATTGTGGGCGAAGAAAGGAAATGGTGGCCTGCACAGAGGCGACCACTTCATATCAGAGGTCCGTTTAAGTGTTTCTATATTCACCTGTTTTGAATTTTGAATATGAAGTGGTTGAAACTTGAATCCTCTGCGCGGCAGGTACGCAGCCATCGCCATGGCCAGTAAGCTGTCCGACATGCAGCTCGGAGACTCGATGGACATCGGCCCGTTCCTCACTAAGAAGGAGCTGAAGCAGACCAGGTAGAGTAACGGAGGAAGAGTTGGGGCCAAAGCTGTTGACTTAAGGTGTTTGCTGAAAGTGACGCACACAAAATGATTGAGGAAATGACTCATATTTCTCTGCAGTGATTTTTGTACAGTTGCGAGGCGTGGCACGATGCAGTTTCTTGTGATCGATAATGAAACATTATTTAAATGTTCTTCTGCATAGAAATTGATTTCCTGCTCAGAATGAGTGATCACTTTTTGTTTGTGCGTTAATATTTAAATAAATCAATCAAAGGGAATGCCTTTAATGGATTACAGCAGCCGCTCAGAATCAGAAACAAGTTGAAACAAACCGGGAGCGAATCGGCATCCAACTTAAAAGATTTGATGTAAAAATCTGCCTGCATGTTCGTTGAAATGATCTCGTTTGTTTTCTCAGGCTTGAATGTGATCAAGAATGTGCTACTTTGGAGAGAAACAGGCGTTTAGCGGAGGCGTTGCAGATAGATGTATCCTCTGACCCTTTCAACGCCCGCTCTACTTCTGTGTACAGCGACAGCCTCAAAGAGGATGCCAGGTCTGTCCTTTACTGCTCTGCACATTTATTACTGGCCATTTATTGATTGCACGACTTGGTTAATGTCGTCTGTGTCAGTTTTTTCCCACGGCCAAAAAATACAGACGTTCTTCTGTTCCTCCTCTCTTTCAGAAAAGACCTGAAATTTGTCACAGAGGTAGAAGAGGAGATCAAGAATCTCGTTGAGCTTGCTAATAAGGTAAGATGATGATACAAGGGATCCCTTGTGCCAGTGTGGTGATGACAGTTTGTGTGACCTCTTGTGCTCCCTCTGGTGGCCGTGTTGGGAGCCCACTGCTCCAGGTCTTGGTCTCTCTTGCACATTGATAACCTTAACTTAATTATCTTACTGATTTTGCATTTGCATAACGACAAATGGCACTTTGTTGTCCCCAGGGAAATTAATTTGTCGGTTAACATACAACACTGTGAGGCAGAGTTGGAGCAGCTGGTGCACCATGAAGTAAAGCAAATCAAGCTCTTAACACACAAGATGCACAAAGATACAAACTGTTTATGAGCTCTACAGGACGGACACAAAAAAGATTTGTTTAAAGCTGCAGCACACAGGACCACGTACTGGAGGGCATTTGCTGTTGATAGGATGTGCTGGTGCATCATTTTCTTCAATATCTTACTCATTAATGCAATCTCTATCGTCACCATGGAGTTCAGGTGCATTCCAGTTTTTTTTTTATTGTTCCCAGTTACTGAAGACAGTAGAGTGCTGCAGGGATGACGTATTTTTGTAGGCCAACCAAGAAGTTAGCATCGCCCTGGTTCCCTCAACAAAAAGCCAATGGGATTTTTTCCATTGGGTTTTGGTTTATTGCAGAAAATAAGCTCTGTGGCAAACACCAGTTATGATACTTGCGAGTTTTGTTCAGCAAGATAAGCTTGTGTTAACCACAAACCTTATTTCAGATATCAAACTAAAAACCCATTGACTTCCAGACGAGGGAACCGGAGGTGCTAAAATACTAAAACATTTTGAGGACTCATTCCTGTACCACTCTATTGCGATTGACAGAATGTTACAACACTCTACAGACGATTGATGAAATAAAATCAACATAAATGGCCTCAGCTTCTGCTTAAAATGCAGCTGTTACAATAATTTTATAACCTCTGTATTCAGACCAAAGTTAATTTACTATCTATTCCTGTTCCTCAGTGTCTATACCATTACAAAAGTTTGCTCTTGCATGGGCTGCTTAGAAATAGAACTACCCACTTTTAGCTGTCGAAAGCCACAACTTTTTATTATTATAATATTTATTTAGACATTATTTCCTGACCCAGTTATTGTATATTCAGCTATTCTTGAGCTCGGTCAATTCTCCAGTGGACCTGCGAGATGGGACCAGCTGCTCGTAGATTTCTGACAGGACGGCGAAGCCTCTTCAGTAAAAAGCCAGACTAAATTAGTAGTTTGCCTCGTGGGGCCGTTAGAAAAATAGTCTCCGTGTTCTTTTTTCAGCTTTGTTGGATGCATCGAGGCTAACAGGAGTGAGACTGTCAAGGTCACTGCCGCTTTGGTATCTTTGCCAAATGTAAAAATGTATTGTTTATGACCGGCTGAAGCTCATTTTGGAACGATGAATCATGAGGGCAAAGCTCTTCTGCCTCAGAGTCTGCTTATGAAAGGTTTTATCATATTTTCTCTGGTCTTAAAGTTCCTGCCTTTGCTGACTTCATTCTCTGCTCTTGACCTTCTTGTGTGGGCGAGGTTATTGCATTTTATTCTCTATCAAAATTTCTAACTAGCTTCTGGCAGAGAAAGTGGATCAGTTTTATGCCAGCTGTTGTTTTCCCAACCTCTCCATGTGTACTATAAAACGTCAGCTACAGAAAACAGGCCACACAAATACACTACATACCCAAAAGTATGTGGACATCCGCACATTAAACCCATATGTGATTAACGTCTCGTATCAAAACGGTGAGCATTAATCTGCTGCTTTAACACCTCCACCTCTCCTCTGGGAAGGCTTTCGGTTTCACCTGCAGCTGCAGGGATTTGTTACCATTCAGCTATAAGAGCATTAGTGCGGTTGGACACTGATGTTGGGCGATAAGGTCTGGCTGATCGCCGACCCAGAGATGTTAGATGGGGTTGAAGTCAGAGCTCTGTGCAGGCAAGTCTAGTTATTACACACCAGACTGAGAAAACCATCTCTTTATGGAGCTGGCTTTGTGCACAGGAGCATTGTCACGTTGAAACAGGAAAGGGTATTCCCCGAACTGTTACCACAAAGTTGGAATTGCACTGTAGTCTGAAATATCACTGCATGCCTTAACTAGAAACATTCATGAAAAGCAGCCCAGACCTTTTTAGAGGTTGGAATGGTAAAATGATCCTGTAATTCACAAGAAATGAGTAAAGTCTGAAACAATCAGATTTTGTGTTGCAGAAATGTTGTTGTTTTTTTTTGAAGAAAAAAAAGTCTAAATTCTCTGATTTCAGCTTCTTAAATGTGAATATTTTCAGGTTTATTTACTCCTCTATGACAGTAAACTGAATATCTTTGAGTTGTGGACAAAACAAGACATTTGAGGACGTCATCTTGGGCTTTGAGAAACACTGATCGATATTTTTCACCATTTTATAGATCAAACAACTAATAGATTAATCAAGGAAATAATCGAACAGATTAATCAACGATTAAAATAGTTGCAGCCCTATTTTTCAGTATAAATTCCTAATGAATACGTGTTACTGACGTCTGCAGGGAAAACAGCCAAAGAGGAGCCACTGTTTCCCGCCCATGAACAGAGAGCACCGCAAGATCATCCACGAGCTGGCCGAGGTCTACGCCGTGGAGAGCGTGAGCTACGACAGCGAGCCCAAACGCAACGTGGTCATCACGGCCCACAGGTAAGACTTTATTCACGCGGCCTGGATACCGTCGTATCCAATAACAGCGATGGCTGTGGATTTGAAGAATGTGTTGCTCATTTTTCTCAGGGGGAAGTCCACCTGTCCAAACTCAACCCTGACATCACTGATAGAGCGAGAGACGGCCGCGAGGGCCCCCCCTCCCATCGCTCACATCAAACAGCACAGCAGCAAGTACGTCTTCTTCTGTGGGATAAAGAGACTGGAATAAGGATGAATTTTGTGGATGTTTGCCCTTATCATTCATGTTAGTTTTCAGATTTTACCGCCTGCTTATGTGACTCCTTTTCCTCTCGACTCCCCCCCCCCACAGGGCCGTCAGTGGAGGCACCTGGTCGAAGATGGTTAAGGAAGAGCCTGTGATAGATTATTTTGATGTCCAGGACTAAAATGAGGCCAAACAAAAGAAGAAGAAGAAGAAACCTCAGGATCTACTCCATAAACATCAGTTTACATCTGCCAAAAAGTATATTATAATAAGTATATTAACTCAGACATCACTAAGATTTCCTGTTGCTTCATAATCAAATAAAATTAAGTTTGGGAACACCCACTTGGTATATCTAGGAGGAGGAATTGAATGAGTGCTGAGTCGAGTGTTCCCCTTGAATTTAGATATTAAAGTTGATCGAGCATCGCACGGATCATTTTGAAAAGCTGCTGAGTGTTTTCATTGTTTCATTTGTATGCAACCGATCCCTCGTTGAACCCAACTTAATAAAAAGTGAATTCTTCCTTATTTAAAGGACACAATCGTTGATATGATTTCAATGCATCGGCTTCAATATTCAATCACTCCTCCTAAAAGTAGCTCGTAACCCACCGGTAGATGCCTCTTCAGGTTGAGCTCAGACGGTATATGCCAGAAACATTTTCAGCCGTGGGATATCTTTTGTTCTTTGTGCTGGTGTTGAGCCAAGGCTTCGGTAGTAAACCTCTGCTGATTGAGTTTGTGGGTGGGAAGGAGTGGGCTGCACTGCGGAAAGAAAGCTTTGTTGGAAACACGGCTATGACCCAGATGTTGTGCTGCACTTTCTGAAAACTCTTCCGTGGTAAAAAAAAGGAATTTATAGGTGAGGTCAGACCTGAGTGGGATTCATGTGTCGTTCAAGGACACAAAAACGGGGAGGATATTGGTCAGCTCGACAGGTTTGAACCTGTTCTCTCTGGCTGATGGACCGTTTCAGTCTGCAGCCTGAGAGGTTGATAGAGTTTAGATGCTGATGACTCAGATTTGAGACACAAATATGCTGACATAGACCTGAGGACGGTCCTGCACTGACCTGGTGCTTCCACTTTTTCTTTATATTTTACCTTTTATTGCACAATTAGTAACAGGCCAGCACACAGACATTTTGGGCTCTGCCCTCCTCACATTGTTTCTGTGTTTTTGCTGATTTCAAGAGACTTAATATCAAGGCAACAAGTAGAGCCTGTCCTTTCCTTTGTTTTGCTTTTGTGCAGTTTTTATGCAAGAACAATGGGCCAAGTTCACCTCGAAATGACATTTTAATTTACTAAAAGCCTTCATAGTGTACAGCCTAAATTAATTTGCTCTCATTTTATTGTGGTTAAAAGATTTCAAGTCAAGTCTATTTTTTTTATAAAGCCCACAAATCTTAAATTTAGCTCAAGGGGCTTTTACAATCTGTACAGCATATGACACCCTCTGTCCTTAGACCCTCCATTTGGATAAGGAAAACTCCCCCAAAAAAAACTTTAACAGGGAAAAACAATATAATATATATAAAAGATATAATTTTCATGCTGTGAAAGTAATGTGAAATAGGATTTTTCTCATGTAATACTTCATATTTTGGATAGCAAGTCTTTATATCCCTTGAATGTTGATAATATGTTGCCCCCTCTTTGGTTGAGTCATTTTGGTCTTAGTCCACTAAGATTTCTTTAGTCAATTAGTCAGTTTTTTCATGCTGAATGACTCATTTCCAAGAAACTTATTAGCACATCTCTGGTAAACACAAGATTTAAAGTGGTGCTTTTGTGTGATTCTTTGAGGAGAAACTCACAGATCTGTCGATTAAATCAACTAATTGATTAGTCGATAAAATTGAGTGTTAGTCAACTAAGAATTTCTTTGGTCGAGAACAATGATAGTTGATAATAGTATAATAATAGACATTTTCTCATGATCAGTATATGTCTGCAGCAGTCCTACATTCCTAAATGTCATATTCCACTTTAGATACCACTTTCTAATAAAGGCATCCTTTATGAAGGGTAACTAATGGCTTTACTCATGGTTAATGTACTCATGCATTATAGATCGGCTATAAGAATTTGGGTTTGCCAGGTTGTGAAAAATCCCTTTGGCTGGTGTTCATCCTTTAAAAATGGTATAATACCATAATCAAAATCAACTTTTTTTTGTCCAAGTTTGTTGACACATACTAAGAATTTTACTCAACAAACTTAAAGATATATCTAGCTGTACAACAAACTGAACAAGTAAACTATCTATATGCACTAATGCTATAAATATCCTTAATACTTTATCATTTTTGTCTAGATCCTTTGTAGCCAAGGGGATTTTTCACAATCTGGCAACCCAAAATGTGTCCTTATAACTGCTCTATAAAGCACCAGTAAATTATTAATTAAAGGGTTTATAGTTACAACTCGCAACCCCAATATAAAGGGAGCTTTATGAGAAAGTGCTCCAGTTTCTTTTGGTTAGGGAGCTCGTCTGTTATTGCTGTAAAACAGGTTTCATCCAGTACATCACTGAGGCCTCACATAAAAAAAAAGCCAGTCTTTTGTTCTTGCAGTGCACATATAAATAATAACCCGTAGTCCTCATTTCACGCTCCTTTTGTTAAAGCAAACATCGGACAGTAAAGCCGCCGCTCCTGAGGATAATTTGATGACACTCCCTGCCACTGGGTAATCTTTCATTATATCGACTCTCCAGCAGAGAAACCGCGCCTGCGCTCCAGCTTCCCCTCCCGAACAAGGCTTCACCAATCCTGGCTCTGGCTCTGGCTCCATCCCCGAGGCTCGGCGTGTCCCACAGGCCAGTGCTAATAAGAAGTCTGCCTAGCTGTCCGGGTAATGGGGAAGTGATAGTGGAGGAGAGACTGTCTTCTTGTGAAGCCGTGAGGAAGTTGAGGAGTGACCGGGGGAAAGCTCCGTGCCGCGCCGCGCAGGACCGGACACCTCCACGGAGAGAGACACATCCCCACCAGTTCCTGTTGTTTGAGTAGCCCCTAAAAAACCAGCGCATAGTGATGGAGAGAAAGGTATGGATGCTACCATTTGTTTTATCCCACATCACTTTGCTTCCTCGCTGCAATGCTTCAGTATCCGCATCCACCATTGAAACTATGTATTTTCTTTATCCTGTATATGCGCACCGGATTAGTGCGCACTGGAGTTTTTTTTTTTGCCTCGTCTGGCTGTAATTTATTGTGCATCTAAAAAAAAAAAAAAAATGTCCACCTCATGGTGTTTTTTAGGTTTATTCTGGTGCGCAATGTATTAGAGAATACAGAGCAAGGGGATGTGCACATTTAAGGGGGACTGTAAGGCTGTCTGCATCATCACACAGCACACTGTATAGTTGCAGCAGCACCTCCACCCCTCCACCTCCACCTCCTCCCCAGCTTTCCAGCCGACGCAGACACCAGCTTGTTAACCTTGTCTGGTGTGGGAAACAGACACTTGAGGAGTAATAGAGGGGGATGCACGGTGTGAAGCGAGAGTAAAGCACCATCCCCTCGCCTTCCTCTTTTACGCATGCCTTTAATTCATTCTCCCTATCCCCCCCCCCCCTTCACCACTCCCCCCCTCCCTCTCTTTGATTCAGGGGCTCACACAATGATATAATGGTGCTTCATGTTAGTGCCCCCCCCCACATGTGTGTTTTGGATCTTGCAGGAAAAGTTTCAGTTTCCCTGTGTTTAATCTGCTGTGGGTTGCACACAGCAGCAGCAGGAGAGGAATCTGGGTTTTTTTTTTACAGTTAAAGCCAGATCTACTTTTGCTGATCCAAAAGGAAAATGTAGTTTTTTATACTCCAGGCTGTAGCCTGCAATATATTCACTTCTGTTGCAGCTAAATCTGCTTTTTTGACTGTTTATAGAGTCCTCAGCAGAGAAGCCACTAAACTCTGCAGGAATATGTCGACATTTTGGGGACATTTTTTTTGCAGAAAATGAGAAGATGGATACCCACTCTCATGTCTGTGCATTAAATATTAACCTATGGCCAGTTAGCCCTGTTTAGCATAAAGACTAGCCTGGCTAACCCTCTAGCTAAATCTCACTTACACATTATATATCATTGTTTAATTTGTACAAAAACCACAGTGTACAAACAACACCAAATGCGGTTATGTGCTAGATTATTTCTTGGTCAATATGCATGGCCAGGCTAGCTGTTTCCACCTTAGTCTGAGCTAAGATAAGCTAACCTTCTGGTAGCTGTAGCTTCATATTTAGCATAAAGACTAGCCTGGCTAACCTCTAGTTAATCTCATTAACATATCTCATATTTAGCGTAAGGACTGCTGGAAACAGGGAATAGCTACCCTGGCTAACCTCTACCTAAATCTCACTAACATGTTATATTTCATTTGTTTAATTTGTACAAAAACCACAGTGTACAAACAACACCTCATGTGGTTATGTGCTGGATTGTTTCTCGGTCAATGCGCCCGGCCAGGCTAGCTGTTTACACCTGTTTCCAGTTGCTGAACTAAGCTATGCTTAATAAATGGAAAAGCTAATATTTACTGTATTACATTAGGAAAAAGTAAACATTTTGTTATTTTGCTTAAACCATCATCTCATTATTGCTCCAACAGTAACGCTGAGAGGAGCTTGAGGATGTTAAAAACTTTTTGACGAGGCCGTCCTCTATAATGTTCTGAATTCATTGCATATTGTAAAGGCTTTCTCAGATTTCAGCCTCTCTTTCTATTTCTCTTTCTCTTTTTCTCTTTCTTTCTTTCTCTTTCTCCTTCTCTTTCTCTCTTTCTTTCTCTTTCCTGCTCTGGTTTCATGTACAGAACTGTTGATTTATGGAGGACTTGGTGACTCAGCTGCTTGCTGATTTCAAAGAGCACCATTACAGTACATGCACTTCAGTTCGATGCTCTCTATATGAAACGAAAAAACCCAGACACAGCTACTTGGGTGCAATTAGCCAACATAGAACATTGCAATAACCACTCTTATTTCAAATAAACGGCTGTTCCATAGATTTAATCCCTCTGAGGTCCCTTGTATGTACGTATGTATGTTTGCAAAGACTTTTTCCAAGTATGATATACATTGAATTTCAATGCAATGCTGCAGGAATGTCCTACCTCTTCTGCTTTTTCTCTCTATTCAGTTGCATTATAGCTTGTATATGATGCTTTTGAGCTGCTCTGCACTTGTTTTATGATTGCTTTTAAATTGTGGCACGAATGCTGAGATGCTTTTTCAACTTTTGCCGTAGAAGTGGTTGATACAGGCACACTCTCTCTATGAAAATAGGCCTAAAATAGCTAAATTTCAAACCAACAGTCTTCCCTGACCCAGCTGCTGGCACAGATATTCCCCTCAGTATAAAGAAAAGGAGGACAGCCACCACATTAGTATGCAAGGTGCCGTCACAGCTCCTGAGGTCTGATAGAGGATCAGAGGATCAGCTCCTTTTACAGTCTGCTCAATGCTTGACCTGGCTTTTTAAGGAAAGCTGCACAGGACCCCCCCCTCCCCTCACACACACACACACACACACACACACACACACACACACACACACACACACACATACTGTATATACACCCCATCACTCTGTTCAGTCATGTTTGAAATTTAGTTTGGGCTCATCAAAGTCGATCAATGTTTCACTGAGTGTTTTCAGCTCCAGAGTTTCTCATATAAGTTTGCCAAACTCTGTGTGTTTTTTCACACTGTTCCTGCACCAGCAGTGAAATTGATTAGACGGACTGGAAGCCGTACACATTTGGCTTCGTTTCCTAAATAGCAGGTCACCCAATTAAATGTTCCCCGGCTTTGTGTTTGGTGTTATTTGTAGGGATAAATGGACAATGGAGCACTTCCTTTTTTTTTGGCTGGCGAGGAATGTGCTGCCTCAATGGCTGTTTGTTACCCCGGAAACGAACGGACTTGTTCTACTGTAGGAAAACTATTAATTTCACTAAAATATTAAAGTTGAAACGAGTAGAGAGCGACAGTTAATTAATCAGCAACAATTTTGATAATCAAGTAATCGTTTCGATCATATTTTCAAGCAAAAATGCAAAAAAATATTGCTGCTGAAATGTGAAGATTTGCTGCTTTTCTTTATCTTATATGATATTAAATTAAATATCTTTGAGTTTTGGACAGTTTGTTGGACAAAACTCAAAGATATTTAATTTAACATCATATAAGATTTGCTGCTTTTCTTTATCTTATCTTATATTATATAGTAAATTAAATATCTTTGAGTTTTGGACAGTTTGTTGGACAAAACTAAAAGATATTCAATTTAATATCCTATAAGATTTGCTGCTTTTCTTTGTCTTATATGATATTAAATAAAATATCTTTAAGTTTTGAGCTGTTTGTCAGACAAAACAAACAATTTGAAGACAATTTTTTTAGTTCTGGGAAATTGTGATGGACATTTTTCCACTATTACATATATAATAATCAAGAAAATGATCAGCATTATTTATCAGCAATGAAAATATGAATTAGTTGCAGCCCTGCTAAATATAATGAAAGTTTTGATATAATTTCTTACCATTACTTCCATTACAATATCTAGAATACTGTAGTGCTGCAACGATTAATCGATTAGTTGTCAGCTATTAAATTAATCACCAACTGTTTTGATAATCGATTAATCAGTTTGAGTAATTATTCAAGTAAAAAAAAGTCAAAATTCTCTGATTCCAGCTTCTTAAATGTGAATATTTTCTAGTTTCTTTCCTCCTCTATGACAGTAAACTGAATATCTTTGAGTTTCAAGACATTTGCGGACGTCATCTTGGGCTTTGGGAAACACTTATCGACATTTTTTCACCATTTTGTGACATTTTATATACCAAACAACTAATCGATTACTCGAGAAAATAATCTACAGATTAATCGACAATGAAAATAATCGTTAGTTGCAGCTATAAAATACTGCAGTATATCAATACAGCATGTGGGTTACTGTACTGTATATCAAGGTGCCGCTCTGCGTATTTTACACAGACATACAGTGCACTTTATAGCCGCAATACTGAAGATGAATTTTATACAATTTCCACAAACACCACTTTCACACGCAGCCCTCTGAACCTCCACTTTGTCATTTCCACACAGAGATTATAGGTTTTTATGGGTTTAAATCGAGCGCTTTGTAACCTAATTAACATGGCGCCCTCGCTGCCTACCAACAGATTATAACAGTGTTTTTTTAATCACTGCTATCTTACCTAAAGCACCGTCTGTGGGTTTTTCTTCCACTTGCATATTACTCCCATTCATAATGTAGAGTTAGCTGTCTAATGAGATTGCGCGCTCGACTCGGAGACAAACTGTCTGGGTCCTAATGGTGCTACAGTTCAGCGAGCGGCTGGGTGACCCACTTAGATGTTAACGCTCAATACTGCACCAGACTCTGTTGGAGAGATTCAATACAACCACCCAATATAACACACATGCATGTCGATGGCACAGCCTGCATTTACACTTTCCCCATCAGCTGCGAAAGCTTATTTAATAATAATTTCTAAAAAAAAGGTGCACAAAGAGATGAATGAATTTCTTTTTTAATCCGGATCAGGCCTTAATAAATGCCTGTATCGCTGGTTTTAGGGCTGCAACCAACAATTATTTTCATTATCTGATTAATCAGATTAATTAAGGTGATTAATTTCTCAATAAATCTGCTGGAAAATGGTGAAAAAAATGTCAAAAATGGCCTCAAGCTCAAGGTGAAGTCTTCAAATTGCTTGTTTTATCTGACCATCAGGGCAGAAAGATAATAAATGTACCATCACATAAGACAAAGAAAAGCACATTTAAGAAGGTCGATTAACAAAATAGTTTCTGATTAATTTTCTCTTGATTGACTAATTGATTAATGGACTAATCGTTACTTACAACACCTTCATGTGTTGGAACAGGTAGCTACCGTGGGATTGAGGAATATGAACATTTGTGTGGTTGTTCATGAAGCTGGAAGTGGTATTTTCTTGGTTTTTTATATTGTCCTTTTTACCATAACATGTGTGTTTAGTTGCTAAAGGGAACTGAAGAAGTGGTTATGATGTCGTTCTGTGACTGGGATGAGCTAAACGTGCTGCCTTACTGGGATTTCATCTTGTTGTTTTTTTGTTTTTAATTATTATGCAGCACCTGGAAATTGTTACAGTGAGGTGATATATGTGGTGGTAGTTAGGGCTGGGTGACAATTCAATATGATAATGTATCGTCTTTCAATGGAATCGTATTGTGATGAAATCCAAATTTATCAGAAAATCTTACTATTGTCTTAATCTGATTAGTCAGTATTTGTGTGCAGCATGTAAACACACTGTTTCACTCAGAGCAGCTGTCAATCACAGCTGCCAATCATGACATCTCACCCCCCCCCCCTTTTTATAGCATCTAATAACTAATTAAAACCAAACTTATCAGAAAAATTAGGACTTGAACATACATCAGCGTAATAAGAACTACGTAAAATGACAGAAACCATCTTGGGGAAAGATGTATTTGACGTGTACTTTGACTTTTTATTTTTGCCCATGTCCCGTCCGCTTACATGGAGGGAAGGCTTTATGACCTTTACTGCAGCCAGCCACCAGGGGGCGATCCAGATGTTTTGGCTTCACTTTTAGGGAGCTGTCATGTCATCCATCATTATATACAGTCTATGGTGTATATGAACATACTACATATACATGTACAGTATTAGCACCAATGTGTGCCTCTCATATGTTACCATGACATTCAAGGCACAGAACTAATAATCCGATTAAAAATAAATATACCCGGTGATGTTTTCGGTCATTTAACAACACTTCTAACCATCTGGATGGAAAAAATATTCCATCTGTTGCAGAACATATTTTTTTTTATATCTGTTCCCTAAATTGAGACTTCCTAAGTCAAAGAAAAAATGGTAGCCAGAAATAACATGTCTTTGCCGAATTTGTACAATGTACTGTAATATGTTTTATGAGTTATATTAGTATATATTGATGTTACTTTTCAAATATTTTATATGTTTATACAAATATTGTATTGTAGAAATAGAGCAAGGACACACTGTATGGCATTTCAATACCTGGATTAGGAAAAGAGTCAGGAAATCACAGTTAATAGTAGTACATGAGAGGCATAAACTAGGGCTAATATAGTACGTGTGTGTTTACAGATGTTCTTATGATCCTGAGGAAGTGGATCTACTTTTCAACATAAAATTTCATTCATTCCATTAATTCCTCGGCACAGTTTGATTTTTAATGCTACCTCTCTGCCTCCTCTCCGGGTCTGATTTTCATCTCTTGGATGTGGATGGTCTCGATGCGGCCCTGCACATACCGATCCTGCCCTCGTTCTGTCGGCTCGCTCTACCATCCTGCACGGGCAGAGTGCTGCTGAAAGATCGGGGCTAATGCTGAGCTTGGATGCAGAGTAGGAAAGAAGAGAGAGAGGAGAGGGAGGTTTATCGTGGTGGAATTATTCTGCCAGTTTTACTTTTCATCCCGTGGAATTTTATATAGCTGCCGGGTCGGGTTTATTCATGGAAAGTGACTGTGTTTCACTGTGTATTTGTGTCAACGTTGACCCCGGTGACTAACACGGCGAACTGAAGTCTTTTTCTCTCTCAAAAACCGGGATTTCTTTGTAGTTTTTACAGTTTCAACTCTGGACTTGTTCCTCTCTCAGTTCACCAGCTGCTGCTCCAGTTTTGAAGCCACTGCAGTCGGCGTCGCTCCCCCACGATTGGCTGCTGGCTTTTGGACGAAAGGCAGATTATGCCGTCGTCATGGCTACAGCAAACAGGAAATGCCTCGAAGCAGGTAAAGCTTCGGGCCTTGTTCCGGTGTGCTGCTCGTTGCTTGTGGGGAAACTGGGCTCATTACTGCTTCTCCGTCTTTCCATCTGCTCCCACAATGCCCTCCTTCTTTTAGGGAGCAGCCAAGGAGCTGAACCATAAACCCGTCTGGATAAAGATGCTTTGTCCCAAAACAAGGTCCACCCTAAACTCCTTATCTGCAGCTTCTTAGGTTAGGAGCCTAACACAGCGCTGCCGCTTTGTGCAAAATCGTTCGCCTATTTCCTCGCGGTATATTGTGCCAAATCGCTTTGATCGCAAAATATCAGCAGATGCCCTATTATTTTCAGGCTCCATGGGAGACTTCTCTCTCCCCGTAAGTTCCTCTTCATTACACATGCCTGGCCTGCAAGAAATCAGCCCTGAAATGTACTTGTCCGGCTCCTTAATCCCCCTCAGTGGAGGCGCAGGTCTGCGTGCTTTTGTACAGTCCCTTTGATGGTGGCTGATGGCCATTGAGTAGCTTTTCCGAGAGCTCTGGCCTTTAAGCGGCTTGAGCTGGGTTTTGTGTGCAGCTCTTAAACTGAAGAAAGAGAAAAAGAGAGAGAGGGGCCCAGCAGTGGGAGGGGATCAGGCTTTACTCCATGCCCTCAGTACAGTCCATATTCCCCCTAGTGCACCCCATCTGTCTGTGACAATAACGGTGACGAGGGCAGGTTCGCGGTCTCTGGTATGTAAACGTTGCTACTGGGAACTGTGCGTTATACATCAGCACCGGTAGAACATTTTATTCTTTGTATACTACCTTCCTCTCCGGGGCTACTCGTGAAGAGATTGCAGAAAAACAGGCTAAAAACCATCGATGTATGGATTTCTCTTCCCTCCTTTCATGCTCTCTGCTCAGCCTATCGTTGCTGCACTTCAACTTCGGCTAAACCGAGCAAAGAAATCCAATAAATTTACCTTCACCATGCTTTTCTCCCAATAATGAATTATATATATCATTATATGTCAATTTAGGGAAGATGGAAGAAAAATCTGACTGCAAAGATGCAACTTGATTGATTTTTTGATAATTGCCTATTGATATTCCAACCACTTTGGGATCTTTGATTGAATGCAGCACTTCTTTTCATGTAAACACCAGCAGTTTTTGGCTTTAGACCCCTTAAACCTGCAGTAGGCAGTATATTTTTGGCATCATTGGGCAAAAATTCCATAATAATCTTTCAGCATATTGTAATTCAAGTGTTCTGAGAGAAAACTAGACTTCCTAGGCCTAATTTTCTGCTTTTCTCTGTTTTATATCACTGTAAACTGATTATATTTGGGTTTTGGACTGTTGGTCAGACAAAACAAGTCAGTTTAAGACCTCGGGTTTCCGGAGCACTGTGATCGGCATTTATCACTATTTTCTGACATTTGATAGACCAAACTATGAAGCAATTAATCAAGAATGTAATCAGTGATGGAAATAACTGTTTTTTGCAGCCCTACTTCACAGTTTGTGTCATTTTGAAGGTTGAATAGAGGCTTGAAGTATCCAGTATTTCACACTGGAGGGTCCTTGGTTGTGATCCACTGTAAAATAATGATGCAGCCAGTATTGCAGGTTAGAAAACCAGCCAGTATTGTATTGTATGAAGCATGTATAGTGTGGGCTCTTTGTCTCCCTCCTGTGGCCAAATAAGGAAGTGAAGAATTTTAAAAAAAAAATAACAAAAAGATGCTTAGAAAATGAAACTGGTTGATCAGTGATTAGAGTTTGGTCCCTGCAGTGTTTTCCATGCTGTATGATACCTCATCCATGTGTCGGCTCTGATCATGGATCCCTCCCTCCATTCAGACAGTCAGCACCTCCCTCCATCCCTCCCTCCCTCCCTCCCTCCCTCCCTCCCTGCCCGGCTGTTTGCTCCCTCTGTTGGTCATCATTAATACTGCTGCTGCTCCCTTACCCCCTGTTAGCCCCCCTCTACCCCCCTGTCTGCTACTCACTGGGACATTACCATTTGGTGAGACTGACTGGCTTTGGTGAGGGAGACGGCGGGGGTCCTGCAGGGGGTACTCCTGCGCTCAAGGCTCCCTTTTGCATCGCCCGAGCTGCCGGATCTCTTTGTTATCGTTGATCCCACGTGCCGTCGCTGGAGAAACGGGGGATTGGCTCAATCTCAAAATCTGCGTGGATACGCTCGACGGGTTGAGCTGTTGACCTTGCAGGAAATTGAGACGCACACGATTAACATATTGAAAGCCTATGTTATGTAACACAAGGTTATATTAATGCATAGCGTCAATGTGGACTGATCTTTTTGAAGTGTTTGACTAAAGGGAGAACACAGATGGATTGAGGCAGCAAATAGAAATTTTGCAGAGGAGGTTTTGGGTTCCTTATGTTCCTCAAAGGCTTCCAGACTGGATTCATGACAGCGGCAGTACACTCATCTCACCACCAGGTGTCACCACAAAGCAGACTATTGCTGCAAGCTGTCAGCAATACACGGGAGGGCCAGCGTTCGTCTATCAATAAGTCGATTCCAATAATCAAGGGTGTGAAGGTAGTTTGAAGGACGTACATTTCGATCTTCTCTTCCTGCCTCTCCTTTAACTTTTCTGTCAGTAATGGCGCCTTTATGTAATGGATGATGTGAATGCATAAAAAACGGCTTGGGTCCTCTGAGGGATGGTGCATCCTCCAGAAGGTCATGACCTCTGGCCTAGAGGTCACACAACCACTAACCAGCTGTCCACACAATAACTGCAGTTTTCCTCTCAGCGTTTATCCGAACTGGAGCATCACCCCCTTCCTTTCCTAACGTCTACCCCTCGCACTACTTTTAAGGAGTAAGCTCGTCGTGATGTGATAACTGAAGGACAGATTCTGTGTCAAAGCTTCCCGTCACCTCTTGAGGGCAATTTCCTTACTTTTGACACCTGGTTCGACACTTTCCTGCCTCTTTCACACCGGCGCAACGGAGGAAAGGGAAACAATAACGGTGACAATACGCCGTCATGTGTCAGGAGCCGAGCCCCCTTTGAATCTGCCCCACCTCACCTCCTTTGTCATTCAAATAACCTCATGAATATTTCACTCCCCTGATCTGACGGCTGGAAAGAAGGGAGGGAGAGAAAGAAGAAGAGGGGCCGGAGCAGCAGGCGACATGAAAGAGTCGTAATCTTCAACGTGGCTGGCGTGGTTTTAGTCGGAGTAATGACCTGCGTGGCGACGGGCGATGCTCGGGGTTGTGTGTAATTGGGGTGTTACAACCTAAAAATCCCAGCACAAGTCTGTTATTCTTCCTTCTGTCCATCAAGGGATGGTTCATTTATTTTTTTCGCCTTTTTTGGGCTTTTCAGTTTTCTGCATTTTGAGAAGAAATCTCATTTTCTCAATCAACGTTACACGTGTCAAGTGACAGAGTCACCTTGCTGTGCAGGGCAGCGTGTTTGTTTGCCATTACGCTGCAGCCACAGACTGCACATATAGCCTCTGGGCTCACTACTGGGTGAAAGGTGAAAGCTAATGAGGTGAGTGGAGGAAATGCTCCTAACCTATGAATGCACTCCGACAAAGGGCCAGCAAAGAAACACAGGAAGTGAAGGTGCTCTTGACGTGGCCCTCTGCTTTTGTGAAGTGGAGCACATACTTGCCAACACTCCCGATTTTCCCGGGAGACTCCCGTTTTTCATTGCCCTCTCCCGGTTTCCTGCCGGGGTCACAGTTCTCCCGTATTTCTCCCAATTTATGACAAATGTTCACACTTTTTTTTTTTTTTTATCACATCCTGTTTCTGGCACTGTACAGCGTGTATAAGCCTTACTGTTTCCACCCGGACAACAATACAGCTACATCTGATGCTGTTTAATGGCAGATTAGAGATGCACCTGAAGTTGGTCTTGAATGAATGAATGAATAAAAAAACGATAAATACAGAGATTCACAGAAGTTCACGCCAAAGGGGCGAATTATTCTGCCTACTGAAGCTTTAAAAGTAAAATTAAAAGTATTCAAGATTTAAAATGCTGTTGCAGTGTAGCTACTTATTATTATGCTATTTCATTCTTTAAAAGTCGCCAGAATGCAAGAAACAAAGTCTCTGAAACTCTAAATTTTTCTGGGGGAGGACCCCCACACCCACTGCTTTGATTTCAAAATCCTCCCTATTTTTGAGCAAGGTTGGCAAGTATCATGCTTTATGAGAAAGACATATATAATTTCCCTGCCTTGAGTGGCTTTTCTTTCAATTGAGAAATCAGCCTCCTCCTCCTCCTCCTCCTCGTCATCATCACCACGTCATGACTCCATCATATATGGCAGTTTACACATGTGTTAATGATATACAGCGTGGCCCCTTTAAGAGTCACTTTTTTTTGAGAATGAGCCCAGGACTCGGAGGTCTGTGTGTGCTGACCGTGGCCTCTGGGTTGGTCACCGCGGGGGGGAAGCTGCAGCAGAGAGAGTCTAACCTCCCCAGCCCCCCCGTTCAGACCAAACGGCGAGCCGAGCCGCGCCGCATGCCCTTATCTACCAATGGAATGCAACAGCTGTGCGGGGGAGCGGCAGGGTGGGCTGGCTGAAACCCCCCTGCCAGACCCCCTCTCAGCCTCTCCCCCCCCTTTACACCACCACCACCACCACTCCACCTCCAAGCGACGTGCCGGGCTCCTGAAAGGCAACTAAAAAGTGAGCTAGACACACAGTGAGAGACTCGGCAGGGCTGCTGCACATTCAAAATAGAGTCAGAGGGAGGGAAGAGAGAGAGAGAGAGAGAGGGAGGGAGAGAGAGAAGGAGAGTCAGGGACAGGCAGTGCTGTAAAGGAGAGCACAAAGAGAAGGAAAGTGGAGCAGGGGAGGGGAACAGGAGGCTGGGTGAAGGGAGAGGGAAAGACAAAAGAAGGAGAGGGGAGACATAGCAGGGTGAACGGAGGGGACTGAGCAAATGGCTACGGAGGAGACGGCGGGGGGAGCCAGGAAAGCCACCAAGAGCAAACTGTTTGAGTTCCTGGTCCATGGAGTGGTGAGTGGCGCTGTCCGTCATTCCCATGAAGGGAGCTGGCATGCATCTGTGTGTGTGTGTGTGTGTGTGTATGTGTGTGTGTGTGCATGAGTCGGCGCAGCAGCAGCAGCAGCAGCAGCAGCAGCAGTCTGTGTGTGAGAGATAGCTGGGTAAAGCTGGCCATGTGAAGGTTATTTCCAGCCCCCCCCCCCTGGATCCCAGCCTGTTAGGAGATGGAAGAAGTGGAGCAGCATGGATGGATGGAGCTGAGCAGGAGAAGGATGGGGAGCAGAGGATTTCTAACGCACACACACACACACACACACAGAAAAATGGATAATTGTAGGAATAGGAGCTAAGCAGAAAGCAGCCAGCTCCCCCCCTTTGGCTAACAGAGGAGCACACTGCTTTTCCCCGAGAGTCACAGACAGACAGGAAAAGGGGGTTGAAACGACGAGTCCACTCACAACAAGCGAGTCCAGGCGGCGTGTTGTCGCTCGGTGGAAGGATTTGAACCTGTAAGGTCACGAGACAAACGGACGTAGTAGCGTAGACGGAGCCGGGGAGGCAGGCGGCCAATCCTGGAAATCATGCAGAACAATCGGTCCATTCATGTGGAGCTAGCGTGAAATGTCAAGTCAAGTGTTGCTCGTGGTTAGAGGTTAGGCAATTATTACCGTAGGTTACATTAATAACAGGACAGTAGGGGTTTGTTTTGGTGACGGGATGAATGAATTAGAGGGTCGAGGATGATGTAGAAGTCAGTGACAGTTGAAAGTTTTAGCAGATGTGGCTTTGACATTGACTCAAGTGTGTAAATGAACTGGTGATTTAGTCCCAGTCTTTTTCTCTTAATATGATGTGACCTCGTCATAGGTTTCACATTTTGATTGATCGTTTACTCGTTAAAATTGTTGTAAAAAATACCCATTACAACTTCCCAAAGCTCAAGGTGACATCTTCAAATGTTTCGTTTTGTCCGACAAAAAAATCCAAAACCAACTGATGTTTGGTTTTCTTTGATATGTGACAAAGAAAAACAGCAAATCCTCAATAAAAAAATTTACCGTTTTTGCCTGAAAATGACTATTCGAGGTCGGGAAAGTAGTTTCTAGAGCTGAAAAAACTCGTAGAGCAGAGGTTGTTTGGTTGTTTATCGTCACATTAATGTGCAATTTAATTTTTTAAGCAAAAATGCACCCGTTGTGGCTTCTCAAATGTTAAAGGGATGTGTTTTGAAGTGAGGTTGTATGAGGTACTTATCCATAGTCAGTGTATTACCTACAGTAGGTGACGGTCGGCACGCCCCCAGTTTGGAGAAGCAGACAGGAGTTACCTCACAGAAGCAATGTGATGTGGACGGGGCCGGCAGCAACACGTATTTTAGCCTCCTGAAAGAAAGGCTCACCAAAAAAAATCCATATCAGTTTAAGTGTACGCTATATTATATCATATTTTCATGTTTTCGGCTGGTTTCGGGGAACTGAGGCCGTTAGCTATACTCTCGTCAAAGCCACCAGACTCCATTGACAAAAACAGTAATTTTATCTCGCAGAACACGGACGTTGCTGGTCTATCGCTGCCTCGATCGGTTAGTTTGTTTGTGTTATTGTGTGACTTTGGTGTTTTAAAGTGTTACTTCGGATTCACCGAAGTAACACAATTATACCAACTACCTAACCGATCGAGGCAGCGGTAGACCCGCAACTCACCTGCGAAGGAAAAAATGACTGTTTTTGTCTATGGAGTCTGGTGGCTTTGGTGAGAATATAGCTAACGGCCTCAGTTCCCCGAAACCAGCCGAAAACATGAAAAGCGTCGGAAAGCGCTGTCTGATGGCGAGGTAAAGCGGTGAAAATATTCTAAATATAGCGAACGCTTAAACACTTAAAAAACACCTAAACTATCCCTTTAATACTTGCTGGTTTTCTATGATAGTTAACTGAATATTTTTGGGAGGATTTGGGGGATTGTGATGGGAATTTTTCACTATTTTCTGACATTTTATAGACCTAACAATTAATCCATTGAGACCCAACTGCTACATCGAAAACGTCTCGTTCTCGATGTGGTTTCTACTTTCCTCTGAACTGAATTTCACCTTTGCTCAGATCCTGAAACTTGGCATCACTTCCTAATCCTCAAGTACACCGCGAAGGTCAAAAAGACTCTGTCAGATCCTTTTATGTCTTAAAATCACAGCTTGACCGCCGTCTGATTCTCGGCGCTTTAATCAGCGCTGATGTTTGGCGTACTGACACCAGGTAGATTTATCCACTGAAACAAGATGAGGCATTGTCTCTTTGACAGGAGCGGTCATTACAGGGGCTTTCGGAGCCGAAGCCCTGCGCGCCGAGGCAGACTTTAGGAAACAATGGAGCAGGTGATTGATGAGCCAGATGAGTGTGTCCTCTCAACAGACCAATTAACCTTGATGAGGTTCTGGCTGCTCCAAGCCAAATATTTCCCTCTGCTTATTTCTCTCTCATGCCCTGCCTCCTCCCTCCCCCCCCACCCCCCCTCTCTCTTTGCTCGTTCTCTCCCCCACATTTCAAGATGGAAAAGTCTTGTTATAATAGTTGCGGCAGGTTCCCTCCTCGTTGTGCTGCAGAACGGAGAAATATTTATACTATGGGACGTGGGGATGAATCGGCGCAGTTGTGGCGAGGGATGACGTTTACTTTTCCCCCCCTTTCATGAAGCTTTTACACACACAAATGCACAGATGCACATAAATACGCGCACACATTGTTGTGGTTACCGAAGGTCGTGGTGTTCCTGCCTCCCGGCAGCAGCGTGTGTGCTGTGGGGGAGAGTGTTTGGCCGAGGTCTGGTTCTAGGACTGATGGGTGGGCTGAAGGCCTGGCTGAGGTCTTTTCCTCTTTCTCTCTCATTATCTGCCTTACCCCCCCCCCCCCCATTTCTCTCGTATGTGTGTGTGTGGAGGTCAGCGAGGGCTGCGTCGATGAGAAAAGCCTTCCAGCGCCCTGCGTGGGAAACCCCGATAAGCCAAAACATAATACGCCACACTGTAGCGCCGTCATCTGTAAATGAGTGCGTGTCTGTGTGTGATCGCACCTTTGAAACTTCACCTTTACTCTCAGATCTGCATCATTAAAACAGGATTACAGAACTATCCATGCAGATAGTTTTGGGTTTTATTTGCCCAGATTTTGAGTTTTTTTTTTTGTGCCTCCACCCCAACACAAAGGAGGTGAAAGAAATGTCCTGTGGTGCTCACAGCATTGAAAAGTGAAATTTAAAAAGATTCAACAGCCGCTTGTCTTTTCGAAACACAATACTAACGGTTACTCTGGATAATCCGCAGACCTTGCCGTGATCTTTGAACCAAACAAATAGTCGCTGTTAAAACTGTCCAGAATTTGTTCTTTGGATCCAGACTATGAGGAACACTGTTTTTTTTTTTTAAAGAGAGGTCACTTTTTAAATGTGATTTTTCTCAATGTTGTGAGCATCTCAAATGAGATTCACCTTTATTGTATCGGGGTGGAGGCAGATATTACAGGGACGGAGAGCTTAAAATCTTCAAATCATCACCTGCAACTGCTGCAACTAGCTATCATTTTCATCGTCGATTACTCTCTTGATTATTTTCTAGATTAATCGATTAGTTGTTTGGTCTATAAAATGGTGAAAAAATGTCGATTAGTTGTCAACTATTAAATTAATCGACAACTATTTTGATAATCTATTAATTGGTTTGAGTCATTTTTTATGAAAAATCAAGTCTAATTTCTCTGATCCCAGCTTCTTAAATGTGAATATTTTCTGGTTTCTTTACTCCTCTATGACAGTAAACTGAATATCTTTGAGTTGTGGACAAAACAAGACATTTGAGGACGTCATCTTGGGCTTTGGGAAACACTGATTGACATTTTTCACCATTTTCTCACATTTTATAGACCAACAACTAATCGATTGATCTAAAAAAATAATCGACAGATTAATCAATGAAAATAATCATTAGTTGCAGCCCTACTAATAACAATAATTTAAATCCATCCTTCCATGATAGTAAACTGAATATCTCATAAAACAAGCATTTTTTTAAATCATAAACTTGTTTTTTTTTCACTGTTCTCTGCAGCCCTGTCCCCTAAAAATTACAAAACTGCATTGTGAATTACGTCTCGAAGGAAACTTTTGTTATGGATTACGTTTGTGTTTTTGACGTATCACAAACACGCTTCTATTGATAGTCAGTGGAAGTCCACAATGCGATGAGGTCGGGGTGGTGGATGGGTCAGACAAACACAGGACTTTCACCCTGCTACGTATTTATCTTAAAAACGTAACAAACCTAGACATTTTAAATCAAACCATGATTTTTTTTTACTAAACAAGCAATTTTTGTTGCGTTTTTGTTTTGTTTTTGCCTCAGTTTACAACGTTAACCATGTGTTTAAAACTGCGACCGTAATCTGGAAAAAAATACGTTTCCCACGAAACGTAATCGAGAATACAGTTTAGTCGTCTGGGAACGTAATGTTGTAGGAGACGGGGTTGTTTTTCTGACACTTCAATGACGATAAATCGATAAAAGTTTAGGTTTGAGCCTTAAAGAAATGAGTCATGTCCCAGTCAAGTAACCTCGTCTTCAGTTTTTTATAGATTCGATTCCAATCAGAGCCTTTAAAAGGGACCATCCATGTTACAACCCACAGACTCATATGTTTAGTACAGTGTGGGTTAAGTTTGGCCTCTTCAAATCCCTCCAGAGATGCCAACACACTTCTCAGATATCCATCCACATGGCAGATTCGATTGCTGGCTGGCTGGCTGGCTGGCAGAGCTCCGGGCAGCGTGTTGGAGTCAGTTCAGCAGGTCACATTATAAAGTACCGCACATTGTGTGTGTGGATTTAGGGGAAATCTATCCTACACGTTATCCAGCTCTGCTTTTTCTGTATCTGTTATCAGAAAGGCTCAGATTCTCCAGACGGGACGCTTGTAACAGAAGACTGTCTGCTGGAGGTCTAGCCTGTTTGGGTGTTATTCTCCAGCTTAGGTAGGAAGTAGACGGCTCTGTTAAAGCTGCACAAGGTGACAACATTGGACCATATGTCGCCTTATCCTCTCCCGTTCGGAGACCCTTCTCAGTTGCTTTGACCCCCAACGTCCCCTCCCCCCCCTCGCCGACCAAACTCCCCGCCAGAGTGACAGCGCCGCCTGCTCGGGCTTCTTATCACAGGATCTCTGCCTGGTCACCGTTTCAAAGGGCACATAGCACGTCAAGTCTGAGCCTCTCGTATGCTGTCAGAGTCTGTTTTGAGTTATTAAATCTCCCCGTGAATACGTTCGGTCTCCAGTCTCATATCTAGTTATATGTTATTGTGCCCTCCCTGCTGTTTACTACCTTCTTCTTTGTTTGTTTTCTTCTTCGTGTGTGTGTTTGTGGACAGTCTAAAGATCAAATCTGGTTGTACATGCGGTAAATCCACATTAAAACAGTGAAATGTCGGAAAAACGTGAGATTATGAAACTCCTGATTTGTATCCTTCAGCTGTCCTCTCTCTCTCTCTCTGTCTCTCTCTCTCTGTCTCTTTCAACGTTTACTCGTTCTGTTACAAAATGTATCTGGCGGTTTGAAAGGGGACATTGTTTTTTGCAAGGTGACGGTTAAACATTGGGGTCTGCTAAGTCACGGCTCTGCTAAACAACAAGGTTTTTCTTTTAATAACAGAGAGGTAGAAGAAGAAGAAGAAAAATAGACTCGCAGCATCTTTCATGGTTTAAAATGTCTAATGTGACAAATTGTCTGTCCTTTGTAGAATATTTATAGTTTGATATTTTCTGAGAAACCGTCAATGATTGTCATATTTTTGGATCAATTCGTGCTCATAACGCATTTCATTGGTGGAGAACATTGACTCGAGCACTGTTTTTAGAGGTACTTGTACTAAAGGTCCTCCATTTTATGTGACTTTATACTTCTACTATACTATATATACTCCATAGTTCACTACATTTATCTGAAAGCTATAGTTACTTTTCAGATTAAGATTTCACATACAGACCCTGCGATGATCTTATGAAGTATGATGCATTGTTATAGCTCAAACCATAGAACAGTCAGGGCCGGATTAACCTGCTAGGTGACCCCAGGGCAAAAGTAAGCCATGGGCCCCTAATCAGACCCCCCCACCCTCACTATTTAGCTTGGTTATAATTTGATTAAATGCAAAATAATGTAAAAACATGCAGCATGTAAGCATAATATCAACTAGTACTCGTACTAGTACGAGTACTTACTATTAAAGTTAATTATAACCTTTTTGGTCGCCTAAAAATGTCTTATTCAGCGTTCGGTTGTACTTAGCTCCACCCTCTCGTTTCACTTCTGGTTGCAAAAAAACAAGATGGCGACGGCCAAAATGCCGAACTCGAGGCTTCAAAACGTCAGTCCGCAAGCCAATGGGTGACGTCACGGTGACTACGTCCACTTCTTATATAGAGTCAATGCTCTGAATCTCGTATATAGAACCTTTAAAGGTATTAAAGTCACTGTAAAGCTTCAGTTCGAGCGTCTTTAGCTTCAGTAATGTGACGAATTTTGATGATTTTGAATGCACAACGTTTAATTATAATTAAATATTTTTACATTATTGCTACTTTTACTTTAAGTATCTGAATATTTCTTCCACCTCTGCTGCATTTAAAGTAATGAAATTGTATTATATTAGAAGACATACAGGTCTTCACACAGAGTAGGAGGTCTGTGCTCTCGTTCAAAGGAGTCAAAAGGATTTCTTTCTAGCACACAAACCCCCAATTTGGTTTCAGACAATAAACTGAGGCAGCTGTTGTTGTCATGGGAGTGACAGGCACAGGTGAGAGTTCCCCAGTTGTTCCCAGGCGTCAAGACCGGAGTGTGAGACTGTGGGCTCTGACACTGTTTGCATTGTTTAGGAGGAGTGTGTGTGTGTGTGTGTGTGTGTGTGTGTGACCGAGTAAAAAAATCAAACTTCATTTAGTCTATTTCTCAACCGTGAAATTTTTGTTTAAAGCAGACGAGATAAAATAAGACAGAAAGAAAACAATGCTGCTTATTCTCAGTGCAGTCGTTGTTGTTTCTGGCATATTCTGGAAACCAGTGTTAGTTATCTTTAAACAAGACAGATCGCTGCTCTAGTATCAGTTTTCAAATGTTGGCTTCAGCTAAAATGGCTGCAGATTGACTTCGCCGACACTTTTAGGGCTCAAAAGTTGCCTGAAGTACATGCTGCATATTTCACGTTGGTCTCTAACGTTGGTCTCTAACGTCGACTATCTAACACAAACAAATCCCATATTGGATCTTTTAAAGTTTTACTACACAGTTTCTTTCATGTTTGCCGCACCAGATGGAAAAGATTCAAAACTCAGAAATCCTGTATATTGACGTCACAAGTTTGCTTAGTGTGTGTTCATGTTGACCGACTTCGCTGTTGTTTGACTACTGAAATGTTACAAAAGGTTGGAGACTCTGCGGTTTCAATAGAAGCGGAGCAGACACCAGAATTTCATTTTAAATAGGTAAAATATGTGTGGGGTCCGGATCAGGAGCTGATGTGACACCCTTTGTTGCTGCTCGACTTTGTCAGATAAGTTGAGTGTGTTTACAGAAAGCTTAGGGAATGCATAAAAGTTGCAATTGATCAAATGTTTCCTTTGTTATATTTTTAGAAGCGATAATTTCTGATTATAATTAATCAGAAAACACAGCGGAGGATGTTTTCTACATATATGTGACCCGTCTTTCTCTCCCGCTTTCCCTCCCCAGCGTCCTGGCATGCCGTCTGGAGCGAGGATGCCCCACCAGGGAGCTCCCATGGGCCCCCCCGGCCCGCCGTACGGAGGCAGCCCGGCGGTGCGGCCCGGCCTGCCCACCCCGGTGATGGAGCCCAGCCGTAAGAGGCCTGCCCCCTCCCAGCAGGTCCAGCAGCAGCAGCAGGTCCAGCAGCAGGCCGTCCAGGGCCGGGCCAGAAAGTGAGTCCGAATCCACTCGACCTCCAACTCCGACCGAAACACTGCACGGCTCGCATACAGAACTCCTTATTAGTCTGCTTTTGTGTGGAATGATTGAGGCCGTGGTTACACTTCGACCTTTACTCGTCTGGCGTAGATGTTCAAAACCAAACATGGAAATGATCATGAATCATGTGCAGGTGATGTAGTCAGAGCTGGGCATCGAACCACAATATCTTTCAGCACCAAACAAAATTAGTCCGTATCAAAAACTGTCAAATACCAAAAGCTGGTATGAAATTCTTAGTGGGTTTTACTTATTTTATGATCACACAATTCCAGATTAAACTCAGAATTTTGCTCATTTTAGACTTTACGTCATTCAGGCAACGTTCTCATACGGCTGCTGTGTTAACACAACATTAAACACAATGCATCTGAGAAGTTTGTTAAATGATTAAAAGGGTTTTGGAGAAAAATAAATGTATATTCCTGAAAGTAAGTATTGGAAAAAGTATAGCTTTAATGGTCCAATAAACATAGGTATCATACCAGCACCAGTATCAACACATTTATAACAATACATGACGTATAGATTATTTTACAATATGATTAGTAGGTCAATCAGACAACAGTTTTGATAATTGATTAATTATCAGTCATAAAAGTGACATTTCAAGTAACAAGAAGTGACCACGCTAACATGCTGATGTTTAGCAGGTGTAATGTTTACCATGTTCACCATCTTAAGCTGTCTCAATTCGGATTAGTACACTTCATCTAGTACACTGTGCACACTATGCACTTATTTGTGTAGTGCGTTAATTTCGACAGGATAGTGTTGTATCAAAGCGCTGTTGTGCACTCACCGGAAGCTCGGTAGATCAGCTGGTGATAGTCAGCCACGGACAGCACGCCGTATCGGCAGTAATTCAATTCAGACAGATAACTTAACCCAATAATGGCTTCTATCCGACTACAGTATAGTGGTACTTAGTGAAAAAAACAGATGTATAACTTAAATTTGTATAGTTCGGTGTTCACCGTTTCAATCGCAACCGCTGCAGCTTCCTCGCCCGCCATTTTCACAAGTTTGAAATAGGCTGGTGGCCCCTCCCATTCCGCTACGTAGCAAAGATGGCGACAGATAGAATTCCTGCTTGTCTCTGTTTTCTATCATCGTATATTGAATATCTTTAGGTTTCAGACTGTTGATCAGACAAAACCAATGGAAGTTATGATGAGCGGTTTCCCTATTTTTTTATATATTCATTAAACAATTATGGATTAATAAGAAAAAAGATAATACAAATGATCACAACAAGAGCCACAGCAACAGTGGACATACCTGTACCGAACCATTTCTAGAATCTGATCTTAAAAAATCACATTGCTGAGAAGTGAAACCATGACCTTTGTGTGTCTATGTTCAGCTTTCATTTTCAACTTTTGTTTCGACTCTGTCCCACTACTCCTCGTTTTTGTTGCATCCTTTGCCGCGCTCACTGCTCACTGCTCACTGCTCACTGCTCACTGCATCCTCTTCTCACCGTCCCGACCTCCGCTGTGACTCAATGTCTCTCCTCTGTTGTCTAGTTTGCCCCCACGGTCTCATCTATGTGTCCATGCTGCTGTCTGCAGGCGTTCAGGCTCTAGTACTTTCTATTAGTACTATCTATTGTCTGCTATTTGACAAAGGATCTGAACATCAGTATCCCAGACACACACACACACACACACACACACACACACACACACACACGGTGGATGATGTCTGTTAGGAGACGACTGTGTGGCAGGTATGGTCATTAGAAAGGAGATCAATATGCGCACTCAGTGGACCTCTGTCTCTCTCTCGCTTTCATTCTCTCAGTATCTGCAGCACGATTGATCCGCTCACAATTAAGCAGGCTTGTCGAACAGGTCAGGGGAAATGTTGTCCTGCGTCGGGGCCCTCAACCCCCCCCACAGCGGCCCGGCTGAGGGTCTGATCGATGGTCCAGGGTGACCCGTCTAGGTGCCTCTGTCTCTCTGTTGCTTTTTGTGATGTCCTCTGGCAAACAAGTTGCTGCTCCAGCTCCCCGCCCGCTCTCCCCCGTCCCGCTCCGACCCCTCGCCGGCTGCCAGCTGAGGGCGGGCCACCTGTGTTTGCAGTGTCATTGAGACCTTCTGGTCCCGGCGACACTCGCTCTGCAGAACAAACGCTGTCCTACGCAAAGCTGCTGCTAAAAATAGGATTTAACTCCGGTTCGCTTTGCATAAAATGCTATGAATACTCAACCTTGTGTCCTAGGAATTACGTTGATATACTACTAATTTGTTTCCCCCAAATACGGAAACATTTCGTGTACTGTGGGAAGCGCCACATAACTCACAGGCAGATGGCGGGCACAGGGCTTTGACACCAGTCCCACGTACGGTTCCGCGACTAATTATGTTAACAGAAAACATATTTGTTGTTGCAAATTAGTAGTATATAAATGGAATTTCTTGGAGAAAGGGTTGGAAAACATTTGTATCACACAAAACCCAATGAGGTAAAAGTGTAGGTTTTAATATAGAGGCTCTTGGTAAGTGTGTCTCGTAGCGAGGAATACTCGGGACAGGGGTTAAAGCGCTAAAAAAGGATATTAAAGCTAAGACGTCTGTGCGGATTTATCTCACGTGTGCTTTAAAATGTTCTGAGAAGAATCTGTCTAAAAATATTGCAGCATCATCCTGGGCTTAACATTTCAGATGCACATTATCACTCTCATTTCCAAAAATCCTCTCGTGCCCTGAGCAGCTTTTCTAGCCGCATTTTATACAACCTGAAGTTTCTCATTGTGGTTCTTGTGATTCTTTTGTTTCTATCACGGTGTGCCGTTGTATTGTAAGGCTGAGGGTGAAACACTTCCTTAAGCGCGATTTATACTGTGCGTCGCAGACCGCAACAACTGTGATTGGTCCGCTTGGTAGCATCGCATTGCCTCCTAAGCATTTCCGGCTACTCCTCCGTGAACAAACCGGAATAAGCATGGATCAAATTGAGGAGAGGTTAACTTAAAGGTCCAGTGTGTAGGATCTGGCGGTATCTAGTACAACTATAAATCAGCCTTTTTAGTTGCATAGAATTAGTTAAAGACTGTGGGCTTTCCACCAAACTGTTCTGTGATTGTTGCATGCTTTGCTACCGGACCTGAGAGTCACCTCAAACATGGCCGCCACTGAATTCACCACCTCAGTCAGTTGATTTACTTGTCAGCGTGCTATCACAGACTCAAAGTCATAATTAAGCCCATTCTTATTCCATGTTACATGTTACAGAACCAGTTTAGTTCCTGTTTTCTTTTCTAAAATTTGTTTGTGTTACGGATTTTTTGCATACTTTCAATTTGACCTTGTATTTCCAATGAGGACGGCGGTATTTATAAAGCTTTGATATCTTGATTTTTGCTGTTAATTTTGGTCTTTGTACTTGAAGCAACCGAAAAACACTCCTTGCTGCTCCCTTAGCGGTTGCTTAAGAACATCGCTAGCTTCATGCGATAATGAAACAGGTATCTTGTTGCTAGCCAGCTGGTTTAAGCTTCTGGACAGTGGAAATGCCTAGAGAGGTTTGCGATTTGGTTTGGGAAATGAGCGAAAAGGAGCGAGTAGCACGCATGTTGTCTTCATCTGCACATTACTCCATCGATGCAACATTCATAGCCGAACAATAGAGCCGAACTCGCACTCCGTCTCTTTGCTCCTCTCCCTGTGATACACAAGTTCACGGTGTGTTCAGTGTATTGTCTGTCTGTGTGTGTGAAGCATGATTGTTTTGGTTCACAGAGAAACTTTGTTGAATGAGCGTGTCCCTCAGATGAGCAGGACGCCTCCTCCGCTGCACTTTTGTGCGTGCATGGACGCGCTCACACGCCCATCCCCAGTGCCTGCCCTTGTCTGAGAGTTTGCACCTACTAACAGACCCTTGAACTTAACACACATCCAACACACACAGACACACAAACAGCCAGAACCACCAGGTGTCCCCCCCCCTCCTCTGACATCCTACTTGAGTGTGTGTCTCGCCACAACTCTAATCGGACAACCTTCGAATCCTCACCAATTCTTAGGAAGCCAGTCGGATTCCCCGGAGCCAATGAGATGCCGGCGAGGCAGATGGACATGAGAGAGCCCCAATCAGATCCCACGCTCGGATCAAAGTAGGAGTTTATTCTGCTGCATGTCCATTTTCTTACGTTTGATGGCCTATTTAGCCTTTTTCACCCGAGCCCAGCACTCCCTGAATGAGTTGTTATGGCCGAACCATACGTTCAGGCCTAGAAGTTGACCCCTCTAGTGGTGCATGCTTTGGACTGGAGCATGGCATGATGGGAACCGTTTGAAGAACTAACCGTAAAGTAGAATCCAATCTCGAACCCCTTTTAGAAACAGTTGTAAAATGGCGGATTGTGTGTGATGCAGGTTTGTGTTTTCCTTTGCAATGCACCCCCGGATCTTTCAATTCTCCCTGCAGCAGGCTTGTTTCAGTATTTGGCATGCTGATGTAACATACTGCTTCACAGACCGTTGCAGTGCTCTGTGATAGAAAATTTATCTACACTGCAAAAAAAAAAATCCCCTTGTGCAAACAAGAAAAAAGTATTAAGAAACCATGAACTAGGATTGGGCGATATGACGATATATACTACATGCACAAATATATACAGAGATTGTTCTGTATTGTTTATACTGTGGTATCTATCCCTGTAATAGCAATGGTGGGCAATGTTATTAAACGACATGCACCTCGATTTTTCAGGTCTTTTGGATTATCCAAAACAGACATTCTTGTTTTTTTTTTTTTAATCTTTCTCTTTCCTACTATCTTAAATAGAGATTTAATCACAATGTATATTGATATCGCAATATAAAATGACTGATACCGAAGATTTTATCCATATCGCCCACCCCTAGTATCAAACAAAAAATCAGGTAAGCAAAAGAATATGAACTAGCGTAGAAATCAGTCCATCTACCCTTGAGAGAAATCGTTCGACATTTTTGGGAAATTCACTTATTCACTTTGTTGCAGAGAGTAAGATGTGGAGGAACACTATCGTGCCTGCAGGCCTGTGCTAAATATGAAGCTAGCAGCCAGTTAGCCTAGCGCAAAGACTGGAAACAGGGGGAAACAGTTGTGTGTTATGTTTACAAGAGATATTGTGTGTTAATTAGTGAGCTGTAGCATTGCTGACAGAGCCAGGCTAGCTGTTTCCCCCTGTTTCCATTCTTTATGCTAAGCTAGCTGCTGGCACTAGCTTCATATTTAGCGTGCAGTTATGAGAGTCGTATCAACTTCTCATCTAACTCTCTCGGCAGAAAAACTTAAAAATGAAATGAAAGCAGTGAAATTTGACAAATTCAGAATAAAGGTGCTTGAAAGTAGGCTAGATTGTCTTTTAATTTAACTCAATTTAAGAGTTAATATCCTAAAACAGGACTACAGAGAAGATTATGAAATCTTTGAAATAAGACACAAATTCTTTTGCTTCTTTACGCCCCACACGGCAAGATTATTCATCTTTGATAAATCATCCTTTTCGACTTTTTTTGAATTGCTATTTTTGCAGTGTAGTGTCATCTTTAAAGGCAGTGGCCTTCTGCAACAACAGAACACTTGCATGAATTTACAAGTGTGCTCCACATACCACAGACTGAGTATTTAAAGGAAATCTTGAATAGCGAAGGAAGCTGTAGTGTTGTTTTTGTAATCAGTGTCACCGAAGTAAGAAAGTTCTGACAAAGGCACCGACTTGGCACAGTTTGTCTTATTGTTCTCGGTCCCTCTCTGGTAAGTATAACATAAACAAATGCTCTCATACAGCAGGAACATTCATGAATGAAAACATCTACAAACACACACACACACACACTCTGTGAAAATCATTCCTAAAGCTCTTGAACACACATCCTGTTTCCATCCTGAGTCCTGCTGCACCGGCCCCGGTGTGTGTGCAGTGAATAAGTGAATACATGTCAGGCAAGAGGTGTGTTGATGTGACACTTTTTTGGCTGTTAGAGGCTCTCGATCTCCAGGTGGACTGCTGCATTTCAGACACCACACATAAACACATGAGCACATATGCACACACACACACACACTCTCCCAGACACACACACACACAGCTGGGATGCTGGGGTGCTGGATATGGCCCAGCATTTTAGCAGATGGCCTGGGTGCTACGCTATCAGTCACCATAGTAACATGCTCTCTTTTTCCTCTTTCTCTCTGTCTTTCTCTCCCTCTCTCTAGTGCTAAGAGAAGGAAAATGGCAGACAAGATTCTTCCGCAAAGGGTGAGGCTGCATCTTTTTTTACCTTTGTTGTTTTTTTTATGTGTGTGTTATTGTGTTTTCGTGTGCGAAGTAGAAAAAATCCTGGCCGGTTTTTGATGTCAGGGGATCTTGGAAGGCGCAGAGGGCCAGATGATTATGTGTTATTTCCAAATGAGGAGGGAGAGGATGAGGGGAGCGATCAGGAGGTTTTTAGGTTGTAGGGTTTCATTCTGGTATTTGGATGGTGGTTAATTGATTTAAATTGGAGTAGGCAGCGGGATATGGCAGAGACGCAACCACAAGTAGAACCGAAGCAGAAACGCCACGTTGCCACAGGTGAGTCGGTGCCGACTGAGGTTGCGATTTTTCACCCCGTGGTCTCGGTTTTTCGACCCCGTGCCACGCCATCACCTCACCACGTCCTGGCCAGCACACGCGAGGCTTAAACTACGGAGGTCTGGAGACTGTGTGAGCGTCTTGGCTCGGTTCTTATCCCCTAACATAACCCAGACAGAGAGATAGCGGTCGGCATGGCTGGGGCGCCACTCCACAATAATGAGTCAGGGACAGGGAATGTCTGCCACGCACCTCCGTCGGCTCGCCACCTCGGCCCCGGTGAAAGGCGGCGAGATGGAGATAGAGAAGGAATGAGAGGGAACAATGTAGGCAGCCATTTAGAAAAGAAACATGAAAGAGGGAAGAAGAGGGGAGGGAGGAGGAGTGTGTGTGTGTGTGTGTGTGTGTGTGCACAGTTTGGTAAGTGAGCAGCAGCCCTTGATGCTCCGAGGACTTTCATCGGTATGGTAATGTCTGAGTCCTGGCTGGTTGGCTGCACACTCTGCATCTCATTTTTATCCCCCAGTGTCCCCGGGATGGTGTGGACCGCTGTATTAATGGTGGGCAGGGCAGCAGCAGATACTGAACACAGTTTATTCTACTCCATAAACTGTAATCATTTAGTAATCTGGTGAAGTTTTTATGGGATGACAAGATATTAAACTTGTTTTGTGTCTCAGGTGTATGTAAGTATTGTTGGGTATTAGATGGCTGATCCTGGAGAGATCAGGAGGGAGAGAGAGAGAGATGGGGAACGGCGTACAACATAAGTCCCTGACGCGAGTCGACTCGGGGGCATTACAGCTCACGGTCCGCATCTTAAAACCCCGAGACCACCGGGGTGCCTTGAGTTAAATCTACTGTATGAACCCCACTAACTTGTCGGTGGGTCAGTCAGCACAGACTCATTCTGTGCAGCCAAACTGTGTTCAAATCCTCTGAACTTTATTTCAAATTTAAGTGGAGATGCCAAAATGTCTAACGAAAATAGTAAATATGTCAGGCTAAATTTAGGTGGGAATGGGTATGTAATGATGCACAAGACATCAAGAAAATTGATGGAAAGGTCGATGCAGTCATAGAAATACTGAGTCTTGGGTTTGATTCTTGCACTATACTGTATATATGTGTATATATATATATATATATATATATATATATATATATAGCCCCTTTCCCACTGGACAAAAAACCCACAAACACCCACTAACATCTGGCTTTTGCCTTTAGTGGGAAAGGTTACAGTCTGCATTCATTCCTGGGACAAATGACTCTGCAGTAGTCAACGCGATGCTATGTGACGCACGTTATAGTTAATATATAATAAATAAAATCAACAGGGATTTGGACAATTATTAGAATTTATTAACGTGCAAAACACACAATTAATATGCTCTCCTCAAAGCCACCAGACTCCAGTCAGACAACAGTCATTTTACCAAAACACACTTTGTTCAAACTCGACAGAAACAAGATAACACACATCACAACCGTCTTTGTTAGTCTTTCCACTGTTCCAACTATCACCAACTCTGGTTTGGTTGAAATAAACCATTAATTCACAGAGTTCGAGGGAAAAGAAACAGCTGTTATATGCGCTCCTCAAAGCCACCAGACTCCATTGACAGAAACAGTCATTTTACCTCGCTGATCATCGAAACCCCCTGCAGACCCCCTGCAGCACTACGGCAGGGCAGACAGCTAATCTGCTTAAGCCGTTCAGTGATTTTCAGATAGTATATGTGAAGAAAATCCGACTTCTTATGTGTGTGATGTATAGATTTTAACGTCAGATTGTCTCCCCTCTGAGCAGATCCGTGAGCTGGTCCCCGAGTCTCAGGCCTACATGGATCTGCTGGCGTTTGAGCGCAAACTGGACCAGACCATCATGCGCAAACGTGTGGACATCCAGGAAGCACTGAAGAGACCGATGAAGGTAAGGAAGAAAAATCAGGAGCCAGAGTAACCTCAAGGTGTCGGTCTAAAACGCCATTTCTAAAAGGAAACAAAAAGGTTATTTAAAACCACATTTGCAGCTAAACATTTACTGAAAGGTCTTAAATAACTTAGATTTTTTAGTTTTGTCTAATCTTAAAACACAAAAAGACTCATTTGATTTCTTGACTCTTGTTATATTGGAGCACTATTTTAATCAGCTCAGACGTGGGCACCTTCGGCATGAAATATAATTTAATATTTTGTGAAGTGTCCGTTTAATTTCCGGTGTTTTTATGTGCCCTTGTGTCAGCAGCAGAAGCGTAAACTGAGGCTTTACATATCTAACACCTTCAACCCTGCCAGACCCGACGCTGACGACTCAGATGGCAGCATTGCATCGTGGGAACTGCGAGTAGAGGGGAAGTTGCTGGATGATGTGAGTTTTGTCCGTCTGAAATATACGGTGCGCATTTTAGGGCTGACCCGAATGCTTCGAAGCTTCGACCGTTGCCATGGTAATCGACCTCCAAATCAGCATTTGAATGCTTTTTTTTTAATATATATAAGTATGTAATAATAATGTATAAATCCCCAAATAGCCCATGAAATAAGGAATAATCCCACAACATTATTCATTATTCATATTCAACATTAATTATTATTAGTTATTCTCAGACGGATATCGATATGTTTGTTGTGTGTAGAGGTGCGTGTGTGTACAGCAGCGCTGTCCTGAAGCTTTGAATAGCTTTGAATATTTCTCACCGAAGCTTCGAAGCCCAAAAAGTGGTATTGGGGACAGCCCTAGAGTGTTTTATTTGTTGTTTTACACCTATGTTATTTAATACATAGCCAATTTAAAAGTGAAATAACAAAAAAAAAATACCGTTTCTGTGCTACTGATCTGCTGCAAGGTGTAGTATTATGTCATCAAATGGCTGCTTGTCCTCTAAAAAAATAACTGAGATCATAATCTTCCCATTTAGTATGAAAGTGTGCCGCTCTGGGTCGTTTTTGGCCGGCAGTCACGCGCCGTAATGATGTGCTCAAAAACAACTTCGGACAGAAAAGTATGACTGATGTTTAGAGAGGCTGTGGATGCAGTTTGAAAAGCACGAGGATCTTACATTTGTTTTGGACCGTAAGCTCCACTTCAATAAGCTCTGATGTTCTTAGCAGTCCGGGGCAAGGCCGCCGTCTCACAGCGGTAGGAAGCATTTAAGTTTCACAAACCACAAATATTTCTGGTCGAGCTCGGAGGAAGTGGACCCTGAGAATGTGTTGCGTCTCACATTGCTTCTGATCTCACTCGGCCTCTTGTGGGTTTGTAACGTTGCTATAAGCAAAAGCTAATGTTTGCATTTGTGTGTCTGATTTAGATAGTTAATTAACCACCTCTCTCTGTGTCCGTTTCACAGCCGGGGAAGCAGAAGAAGAAGTTCTCTTCGTTTTTTAAGAGCCTGGTGATTGAGCTGGACAAAGACCTCTACGGTCCTGACAACCACCTGGTTGAGGTCAGTTCAAACTGCTCTATCTGATCCAGCTTTTACCTGCTATTACAAAATGATTGCAAAGTTTTTAGCATCAGTGTTTTTGAAATTGTCAGCTTCAGATGTCATCAGCGGTGGTGGTAGCGCTACTTGCTCTCATTCTTCTCGCTCTTTATTATTGTTCCTCCGCTGCTTTTACTCGTCTCTTAACTCCTTCCACATTTTTTCAATGTAGAAACTTAATTCAAACATCAAAATGTTCAGCTCAATTTGAACATGATTTGTTGGTATTACTTTTATCAGTCATACCTTTCATACTTTCAGAAATATCCCACGTTTTCCGGGAAAAATTCTGCATTCAAGTGACGGAATGTTCAGGATTTCATTCATTCTTTCAACTTTTTCATGCATTTTAAACTCGTATCCACTCATTCGTACTTTCAGATAGAAACTCCATTCAAACTTTAAAATGTTCCACGTCTTTTATACCTTCTGGGTATTATTCAACTTTCAAATCCCATTAAAACTTTCTTTGAAGCTTAGTGAAAATGACCTTCTCAGAATTTTACATTAGTGTGTGTGTGGGACGGACTGTTCAGAGTGTATTTTGGCTTTCTATGATATTTCATATTTATTTGAGTCATTTCCTGACTAAGTTGATTAGCCACACTGTTTGCCAACTGTTCTTTGATAAATAACTTAATTTTGTGCTCAAAGAAGGCTTTTGTACAGATTAAACAAACAAAGTATAGCATATTAGGTAGTGACCTTTAGAGGTTCTGGTAGGCAGATTTTGTTCATATTTAATGGACAGATATGAGCGATATCACAAGTGAAGCTCATTAACAATGAATCAGTTCCATTACACACCTGTAGTCCACCCACACAGGTGTTTTATTATGTGGCCTGATTAGACCTTCTCTTAAAGTCAAGTCAATTTTATTTGTATAGCCCAATATCACAAATCACAAAGCAGATCATATTTTTTCCAAGAAGGCTAAAAGGCGTATTTCCCTGAACTGTCGCTTCAGTGTTGGTTTTTATGCCTTCAATATTCACACCTGGACAACTTGTTTGTCACTTCGTAGGTCAGTGCTTTCATTTGAGATCACATCCATTAGTAATAGAGCTTTTGTGTGCGGCTCAAATCAGAGACTATTGAGCCGTACAGTCAGGGTCAGTGACGACCTCTCCATCGTGCAGACGGGAGACGTTCTCTGAAAACTGTTATTTTGTGATGACTGGTTATGTCTCCAGCTACAATCACCCCAACTAACCTGCTCCTTTTTTCTTACATGCCCTTTGGATAAATACAAAATAAAACAGACGGAGAGAGTGGACTGCCCTCTCTCTTTATTAATAATTTGATTTTCTATTACAACAGAAAGGAAGAGGCTTCTTTTTCAACATGGCAAGGTTGTTTTAACATGCAGGTGTGAGGGCTGGAGAAAACAAGTGCTTACTTATGAAAAACAATCATTAGCTGCCCTTCACTTTGTATCCTCACAAAACGTATTGACTTAAAAAAAAAAAAACACTTTAGGAGTTTCAAAGTGAAAATTATGACTTCTCAAGGTTCCTCTTTTTAAGAGGGAATTTTGGCAAGGCACTCAGGTGCATCGCTCTGAATGATTTTCCATCAAAAGAATTTTTTCTCTACCTTGAGGCACAATCAGTACTTAATCTGTTCTGAATCAGCCATTGGTTGGAGGAAAACATTACTCTGTATTGCGTGCCAAGTTACTGCAATCCACTATACTGAAGATGGTGCTTAAAGTGCTTTTCTTTTCAGTTTCTGAGCAGTTAAGATAAAGTGGAGATGTAAAAAGCATTTCATCTGCGGCTAGATACGGAAGAGGTTCTGATATACGTAAACACAAAGACTGAAACACAGAGTCTTACGGAAATAGTTGTATTTGTCCGGGATCATATTTAGTTTTTCTGTTATTTCACTTTGTTATTTCTGCGCTGACGGTGTGATCCTGAGTGTGATAACGTTCAGCTGCACAGCCACATGGTTAACCTTTTGCTATCTTGGTTTCTCAGCACACCGTGCATGGCTAGTTTGCAGAAATTTAAGCTCTCACCAAACCACAGACTATGTGCTCTAGGTCAAGATCATGGCTGCTAGATACAGGTTCACTCAATGATGTCTTTGTACTTCTGTTAATTGTGCCAAATATCCTGTTTCAAACAGTCTGTAGCTTCCTTAAAGCCATTGATAAGTATTTCACTCTAACATTAAATATTAAAGGTCCAGTGTGTAGGATTTCAGGGGATTTATTGGCAGAAATGGAAAATAGTATTCATAACTATGTTTTCATTAGTGTATAATCACCTGAAACTAAGAATCGTTGTGTTTTTGTTAGCTTAGAATGAGCCCTTCATATCTACATAGCCACAGCGTGTAAAACCGTGGTACCGCCAGCCGCTGTCTGACTTCCGTTGCTCCTAACGTAGTGTTATTATGGTATAGGATGGCCTCTGAGCGAGGCGAACAGCGTTACCACGGTTTTGTACTCGTCGGCTCACGTTACCGCAGTCTTGGAAAGGGAGGAGTGAGCTGAGGGGAACTCGGTTGGTTGCAATCTGCAACCAGACCACAAGATGCCACTAAATCCTACTGAACACACTGTACCTTTAAACAACAATCAAAGTTAGAGTTCAGGAAGAAACATCCTTGGATATTATTATATCAGATTTTAACACTCAACGAGGCTAAACTGTAAATATGTAATTTATAATTTGTGGGTAAGTCGATGTTTCAGTGTTATAATAAGAATTTGATGTAGAAAAAAACAGGTGTCCTTTAAAGTATGAATTAATAAGCAGTTCTGATTAATATTGTGTGAAACAAACAGAGAATGAAGTGTGAAACTTACAAAAACCACCATTCAGTTTGAATAAACCACCTCAGTTTGGGGTGTGTAGTCAACATGTGGCGGTTTGCTCTTGCAGTGGCACCGCACGGGCACCACTCAGGAGACGGACGGCTTCCAGGTGAAGCGGCCGGGAGACGTGAGCGTGCGCTGCACTCTGCTGCTGATGCTGGACTACCAGGTGAGGGCGCCGCACGCTCTGTGACTTCATCCATGCCATGTAATCAGTAGTAGTGACAAGCTGCAGGCCTCGCGTCACTGACAACCACCAGACTGCAGAGACATTACAGAGTGCATTAAAGACGGGGAAATGTGATAAGGACGTCAGATGTGATGATGTAAAGGCTCCGATGTGGGCGGCTGTACTAAAGTGTTGTAATGCGATCATATGGTCTCCGCAGCCTCCCCAGTTTAAGCTGGACCCTCGTCTGGCTCGCCTGCTTGGCATTCACACTCAGACCCGCTCCTGCATCATCCAGGCCCTCTGGCAGTACGTCAAGACCAACAAGCTGCAGGACTCCCATGACAAGGAGTACATCAACTGTGACAAGTACTTCCAACAGGTACAAGATCACACTATAAATCACACTGTTGTTGCATAAATATTAATGTCAGTGTTGCTGAATACATGATAATGAATATGATATTTCCCCCCTCCTCCACAGATCTTTGACTGCCCTCGGCTGAAGTTCTCTGAGATCCCTCAGCGCCTCACCAACCTCCTGTTACCCCCCGACCCCATCGTCATCAACCATGTCATCAGGTAGATTCCTCTTTTACTGCATATTAACCATAGAAATATAATTAATATTCAATTAATACCTATTTCATTTCTACGATATAAACCTTATTAAACCACGAAACGCCTCATTGAGATCAAAATATTTTTTTCGAGAGCGTCCTGGTCAAGATAGGCAGTCGTAACAATGAGTTACAAACAAACAACATAAGACAGATGACGCAATTATGAAGAAGTATGTATAACGCTTAGAGCTGCAACGATTAGCCGACTAATCGCTTAGTCGATCGAGTAAAGTAACTTTTCATGCAAAAATGTCAGAAAATGCTGTTTTCAGCCTCTCAAATATGGCGATGTCCTGATTTTCTCTGTTTTATGTCATATTAAACTGAATATCTTTTGGGTAACGAGACATTTAAAGACATTACCTTGGACTGGGATGGACATTTGTCACTATTTTATGACATTAATAGACAATTTCACAGCTGTAAGGTTAAACTTTCCAAGTGTATCCCAGTTTATTTCCTGTTGCAGAGTATGTGAATGACATCAGCTGACAGGAAGTAATCATGGACCCAAGCTGTTTTGCACATGTCTCTTTGTCCTTGCACTTAAAGATATATTTAATTAAAATAGCTATAAACGCTTTCTTTGTTTTCTGCGTGGTCTCAGGAGTTAGAAAATGTGTCTTCAAGCTTTTTCTAAATAGTTTTGTTTTTCTTGTATTTTCAATTAACTTTATTGCTAAACATAAAAATATAATTATTTCAAATAAGAAATATAATATAATAAAATTAATGAACCACTCCTGCACCACAAGTGTTGGCCATTAGACAGTAGAAGTTGACTGTGCAGTCAAAATCTAATCAATGTTTTTTGTAGGTTTGTAATAAAAACGTGCTGTTACTCGTGACTGTTATTAGTCACTATACAAAGGAAAAGACACATCTAATGAGGGAACATGGATTCAGTAATCTTTCCGGGCACCGCGACATGCTTTTAAGGATTTGTTGAAAGATCTCCGTAATGATTTTCTTCTGCATGAATGAACGTTTGCTCTCTGTCAGCGTGGATCCCAACGACCAGAAGAAGACGGCCTGCTACGACATCGACGTGGAGGTGGAAGACCCCCTGAAGGGCCAGATGAGCAGCTTCCTCCTCTCCACCGCCAACCAGCAGGAGATCGCCTCGCTCGACAACAAGGTGAGATCACCACAGAATACAAACTGTGGATTGATTCACCTTTGATGCTGTAAATCTCACTGAGGTGATAACTAAGCTGCCTCGTGGGAACAACCAATTTTATTGCATATATATATTTTTAACAGGAGCTTTTGTTTTATGGTAGTTTGCTTGCACTGGATTTCACGCCCTTCTGTTTTTGGTGCTATTAATGTTTGACCATGATTTATGTTTAACAGATGCATTTTAATTTTTAAACATTTGTTGCTGTGTGTGAGCAGGAAGGAACAAAAAAATACATACCAGCAGCAAGTATCGCTGCTTTTATTAAATGTATGGACACAGAATTTTCTTATTCTACTCCTTTTTTCACCCTTCTGCTTTGTGGCTGATCAATGTTTTGCCAATTTATTACCAGTTTACATTAGCATGATGGCAAGGAGTAGAATGGCGTATTAGGGCCATTGTTGGTGAAAAAAAAATAGGGTAATGTTCTGAGAAAAAACTCACAAATTTACAAGAAAAAAAGCTCAAATCAGTATCTTGTTGCCTTCTGAATGAGCCCAATTCACGGCACCGTCTCTTCAAAGTCTGGATGCTTGTGATAATATGGTGATTCTGGGCTAAAATCACGAGTATTTCCTTATTGCTAAATCCAATTGCAAAGTATAATTTGATTAGGTCATCCACTGCAGGTATAATACACGGCAAGCAGCGGTGTCTGTGGTATGATGAGTCCAACCTTGCAAAGTGAAGCGATGTGGTTCCTTGACAAAACAACAATATTTTTCTGGGTTATTTTTCTCACAAATTTTTAATTTTAGATTAAAATGTTTTTTCTTGCAAATTTAGGACTTTATAATCTCAGAGAATATTCAATGTTTTCTCCTAAATTTGTGAGTTTTGTCTCGTAAATGTAAGACTTTAATCTTAAAGGATATCCAAGTATTTTTCTCATAAATGTATGACCTTAATCTCAGAAAGGACTTTTTCTTGATGTGTAGTATGTAACTGTTCCTCTTTCAGATCCATGAGACCATCGAGTCCATCAACCAGCTGAAGATCCAGAGGGACTTCATGCTCAGTTTCTCCAGAGATCCCAAGGGCTACATCCAGGACTGGCTCAAATCCCAGAGCCGAGACCTTAAGGTTCGATTTTTATAAACACGCACACACTCATGTCGCTCCTTTCATAATTTAAAGTTCCATTGAAACAACTCACTGCCTTTATTTGGACATAAGTTCTGGATGTCGGGGTGGATAATAAAATACAGAAGAATCTGGCAGCTGTAGTCACTTTAATCAAGCTTTCACATACAAAATATGTACTCAGTTTACGAAATATGATGCATTAGAGATTAATTATAAATTAAAGCTGGGTGTACGCAGTTTTAGGCAACAAACAAAACAAAACTGCAAAAAATGCCCAAACAAACTGCCTACCCCAGCTTTAATTGTAGATTAAACTACCAAACAGTATAAAAAAAATGTTAAAATGATCTTAATTTTCATCAGCTACAGCATTAAATGCTGCTTCCAGTAAAGCATAAGTAATACTATAATGCCACCCTGACAATATACTTTACTTCTATATACAGTATATGTATACTTCTATACTTCTACTTAAATAAGATTTTGAATGCAACACGTTTACTTGTAGTGGAGTCATTTTACCCTGTGGTACTGCTATGTTTACTTAAGTAAAAGATCAAACTTCTTATTATAACATTAATGCTGGTTATTATTTAGTCCTGTCATTAATGGTTTCCTCCTCATCGGCTGTAGTTAATGACAGACGTGGTGGGGAACCCTGAAGAGGAGAGGAGGGCGGCGTTCTACCACGAGCCCTGGTCCCAGGAGGCCGTCAGCCGCTATTTCTACTGCAAGGTGAGGAGCTGTCTTTTACACTCACTTCACAACAGCTCTGCAGCTCTGCCTCTAGACGCTCAGATGACGTATTTCTTTCTTCTTCTTCTTCTCCTCTTTCTTCGACAGATCCAGCAGAGGAGACAGGAGCTGGAACAGGCCTTGGCTGTCCGCAACACCTAAACCAAGGCCCTCCTGAGTCTCTGCAGCTGATTTCAGAGCTGCGTGTGTGTTCGGATGTGTGTGAGGCCGTCGCTGCAGTCTGGTGAAACCTCATACCTCTAAAAATGTGATTTAAAAAAAATGCAATTTCTGAAATTAAAAGTGAAATTAGGAGGAGTTTTTCTCACGACGGCAGCGATGTGGACGTACGGATCTCGATGCAGACATGCGTCCACTGCGTATTTGTTCCGTTTTGTGCAGGACTGCGAGGAACATCATCATAAACTGCATGTGTTCAGCTGCACCCTCAGAGGTCGCGACCCTCAGACCACAAGCATCCTCAGACTCACCGCCTAATAAACAAAAACCTCCTCTTCATCGCTACTCTCTGCTTCTGTATATACGTCACAAAACACGTCAAGATAAACTCTGAAACCGGCTGCTCACTCACACACACACACACACCGCGGCGTTTTTGGATTCTCAGTCGGTCGGCGCTCTGGATGAGCTTCCAACTCTTTCTGAAACTGATTTATTGTTCGATTGTAAGTGTGACTGTGTCGTTTGTTCTCGTTAGGAGAGTGTTTTCGAAAGGTTGATTAATTACACCAGCAAAGTGGAGATTACAGTGTGACACATTGGGTTGCAGGGAATCAAGTCTATCTATAAACCTGATTCATTTTCAGGTTTGAGTGAATCAAATGGGGAAAAAAAACCTCCAATGTGTCTCATTTTAGTCCCAGTTAACTTCTTTTTACAGTAACTCCTACAACAGTATTAGATAAGAAGTATTATCACAATAGTGTTTCAATGAAGGAGAAACAAGTATTGATCGTCATAATAATCTTCCCTTAATCATAGCAAAATGACAAATATGCCTATACGTGTTGGGACTTGATTTGTCTCGTCGGAGTCGCTCACTGCCTCTTCCTTGTGTCGTATTTTTGCCAGTTAATGTCCTGAAGGTGTTACCAAAGGTTGCAACAAGAAGAAGAGAACATGATCACTGAAATAGAAATGGGCAAAAAAAAAATCCTCACCTGGGTTTAAACAGAAATTGCAAAACAATTCCTTGTAAGGTGGTCATAAAAAAAAGAGCTCAATTAGGCCTCAGGTTTTTGTAAACAAACCCTAAAACTGTTATTGTAATAAACCGTTAAACCCAGGTCTGGAGGGGTTTTGTCCATTTCTACACTTTTTATGTTACATGAAGATTTTCTTTTCTAGAGATGTGAATGTAAATATGTTTTCCGACTAACTGTATAGTATACGACAGACTATTTGTGTGTTTGTTTTAGGGAGGGGTGGGGGGGGTGAGTTACATGGTGCATTATGGGAGCTCCATGAGTTTTGAATTAGTAGGGCAGGAATGTTAGTGTTCCTCTGTGTACTATCTCGGGTTGGGGTGATTTATTTTCGGTCTTACTATCGTGGGAGCTGGAAGCAACAAAGAAAGACCTCCCTCGCTTTCAGTCTCAGTAGCTGTAACACATGATATAATCTGCACCGAACTCCTTTTACACGTCTTTTTTTTTTTTTTTTTTTTTAATGACTCGTATGTATATGTCGTAATGTCAGATGGAGGATTTTTTTTCTCAGCAGTCAGTTTCTAGCTGGAACCTTTTCTGGGTTTCTTTGCACTGTGCTGTAACTTTTTTAGGACTCGTCATGGGTGAGAGCCTCTTTATTATCCCAGCATACACAAAAAGTGATCGACCTATGCATGCTCCATGGACGTTAATTAATACATCTGGTGAGATAGTATGTGTAAATATATCAAAAAGCTGGCATTAGCAGTCTGTGAGACTTTTGTTGAGATGCCTTCTGGAAACTTTTTTGCCAAAAATGATATGCCCTACCAGCAACTAACTGTAGGTGTGATTTTTTCCTGAACTGTGTTTTTGTTACTAGGACTAAGTTATATTAACTGCACTCTTTAGAGGAGGAACAGTAGTCATTGGTAGTATCTTAGTCCTGTGTCTGACCAGGAGTGGTTTGTCTTTGTATGGCCGGGGCATTCACATTGTTGTCATACAGTCACTGATTCACTTGCACCCTCATGTGGAGGAAACTAGAAGCTGCACCTCCCGGGTGACCTCAGCGTTCAGAGTATCTGTTAACACGACTACTGCGTCTCCTGTTAAACTAAACCCTGACATACTGACTGTCTGTCCCGCTCCCTGCATGTGTTTGTGAAGAGCGGGAACTGCTCTTTCTCTCTGTTTACACTGTCGTCTGTCAGAGCGTCACCAACGGGGAGATGATGATAGTATACATGACACTGTATAGCTGTAAAGAGCAAACTTGTTTGGTGATTCTACATAAAAACAAAAAAAAAGAAAAGAAAAAAGGGAAAACAGCTGTGACGTTGCGAGACAGCCTGGATGTAAATAAAGAAGCGCTTGCCAAAGTTTGTAAATGCCACGATATCTGAAGTGTCTTTTTTTCACCTTTATGACCACGACACAAATCGATGTGTTTTCTCAAATGATATCATTAGATTCTTTCTGGTGCTTTGCTGCAAAAATGTACATTTTAACGACTATTTTCATTGTCGATTAATCTGTTGAATATTTTCTTGATTAATCGATTAGTTGTTTGGTCTAGAAAATGTCGATCAGTGTTTCCTAAAGCCCAAGATGACGTCCTCAAAATGTCTTGTTTTGTCCACAACTCAAAGATATTCAGTTTACTGTCATAGAGGAGTAAAGAAACCAGAAAATATTCACATTTAAGAAACTGGAATCAGAGAAATTAGACTTTTTTTTTCTTAAAAAATTACTCAAACTGATAAATCAACTATCAAAATAGTTGGCGATTAACTTAATAGTTGACAACTAATCGATTAATCGTTACGGCTCTAATATGCTTAAAAAAATGCCCTATATAAATACAATATTTTTTATATTTTTTTGTTTCATACTCATTCCTAAAGCGACAAACTGGAGAACAGATCCTTCAATATGTGATGTTTCTGCCGTCGCTCCATACGTAGACAAACTAAATCAAAATAAGGCTTGAATTCTGGTTTATATCTGGTTTAGCAACGCTAGATTGTCTTTTTTTATTTTGTAGAGATTCAGCATTCTGTAGAAATAATATCTAAGAATCAGTGACACTGTAAATGTCATTGGGATTTAAAAGGAAAGATATCAGGCAGCTGAAGTGCCTCTTGTATTCACATCTAAAGGTTATGCAGTAAAAAGTGAACTGGGTTGTGTTTTTCAATCATTGAAGTCATGAGACAAAACTAAAAAAAGGGGCAAAATTCTAAATTTAGCTTCATGAATAAAACTGTATGATCTGCTGCAGTTATCACAAATTTATATTTGATAATAATATGCCCTTTTCACAGCAGCAATTTTGACATGTCATTGCAGGGTGAACACAGGTGCAATTAATAACATTAATTACGGCCCTGTTCCAATTAGGTGTGCCGGGGCCTGGTGTTGGGCTTGGTGTTGTTCATGCTGACTCACTGAAAGAGCTGTGACACTAAATAGAACGGGACCATAATTACTGTTATCAATTACACCTGTGTTAACCCTGCTGTGTGAAAATGGCTGCTGTGAAAAGGACCTACTCACAAAGGAACCTGTATTAAATGTTTTACCTCTGGCACCAAGGTACGTTTCTCCCCATTCACCATACGCAGTTACACAACACAGTGTGCTTCAGTGTTTGACGCATACAGTGAATTAGTGCTGGATAAACAAAGCAGTCACAGAGTTAATGGAGACTTCCTTCCATTTTACTTCATCTGTTTTCACTCCGTCTTTTAATGAGGAGGTTTGTGTAGCTGTAGCTGTTGTGGGGGAGTTTTTTTGGGGGATCTTAATGCACTTTTGTTCAATTTAAGAAGAGCAGAAATGTTTGCTTAAACTTTTCCCTACTGAAGACCTGGTGGATAAATGCAGATAGATTCGTATAATATTATATACTGCAAGTCAATGCACAGAGCATAATTACTGTGAGTTTTTGTACGCTTTTTAATAGGTAAAATGTTAAATCTATCAATCTTTCAACTAGATATTATATAGATCTTGCTCTGTGTGCTAATTCTACACAGTATGAACTGACTTTATATGAGGAATAACCGGTACCTGAGGTCACAGGGAGACTAACCTGGACTCTTTAATTAGAGCTGCAACGATTAAGCGATTAGTTGTCAACTATTAAATTAATCGCCAACTATATTGATAATCAGTTTGAGTAATTTTTTAAGAAAAAAAAAAGTCAAAATTCTCTGATTCCAGCTTCTTAAATGTGAATATTTTCTGGTTTCTTTACTCCTCTATGACAGTAAACTGAATATCTTTGAGTTGTGGACAAAACAAGACATTTGAGGACGTCATCTTGGGCTTTTTCATTCAACATTTCTCATCATTTTGTTTTTACATTTTATAGACCAAAACACTAATTGATTAATCAAGAAAATAGTCGACAGATTAATCAACAATGAAAATAAACTGTTGCAGTCCTGTCTTTAATTATGGATAAATGATCATTTAAAAACTATTGTGGCTGTAATAAACAGATATAACTCTCAAACATGTAAGGAGCAGAATTATATTATAATTATAATATGTTCTATGCTATTAGCTGTTTGATCTGAAGATGCAGTATCTAATTATGGAGCCCTGCTAAACTCCCCTTCACTAACAGAACACTCTCCTACTAGTCTGCATCAGTAAAAAGTGTTGATTTTGTGCTCCAGCTCATTGGTGGTTAAATCTCCAGCCTGAGCGAGGCGTTCCTCAGAAAGGTGGCAGACAGGCGTTTTATTGTTCAGCGACCTCACCACGAGGAAGCAGGTGGAGGCTCTTTTCCACAGAGATGGTGTAATGCCGACTGCAGAAAGAGCCTCTTTCACTCCGCTGCTCCGCTATTCTCCCGACAACCCTCGCATGGAGAAGTTTTGTGGGTGGGGGGGGGGGGGAGGTTAAGGGGCCTCAGTGAGAGAGAGAGAGAGAGAGGAGCCATTCAGCTCGTTCAACCATCTCGCTGTGAAGGTTAACCGCTCACACCACCACCACGGCGGACCTTGGCGAGGTAGAGGCGACCCTCCCTCTGGGCACCGGGTTCACTTCTCTCCCTAAAGACATATGTGTGCAGAATACTCGCCAAAAACCCAGGGAGGCCCGGGCCGGGGTGGAGATTTACTGACTTAATGTGGGGAGACGAGGCGGGGCGGGCTGCGCTGGAACAAACTGTTCACTGCCTCCAGGCGCTGCAGTAAAGCTTTTAGGCAAACCGGAAAGACTACATTAGATTATTCTGAACATGACATGAGCACGCCATCGCTACTGATCTTTTCCGCCATATTGCCTTTTCTTCAGCTCTGCCAAGCAGATAACAGACACCTCCAGGAGTAACTGTTCCCATAAAGAGTTGTCTTCTTGTCTAATGAGACTGAAACAAGCATTTTTTACACACAGTATGAATGAAGAAACAACTCTGAACGGAAATATTACTCTTTAATACCTCTTAAAAAAAAGAAAAGAAAAGGCAGCCGACGGCTTCGACTTGTTTCCAGTTTGATTTAAACGTCTTCGCTCAGGAAGACTTATGGCTCAAGTTTTTTCTCAGTTAATCAAACAATGAAAGTCTTTGTTCGTTTATTATTTCAAGACACAAACTCCTATATTTAAAAAAAAAAATGGAGTATAAATACTGTTGCTCGGCTCCTGTAGGAATACATCAATGGCAGTAGTTCAGACACCTCCGTGACTCATAATGCGTCTAGACACGACAGAGTCACAGTTATAGACTCATAAGTCAGAGGTACTCTGAGAAAAGAGATTTTCAGCTGGAGGAACTTCAGCATCAGCACACATTTGCTCCGTCAAAGTGTCCGTGAGCAAGACGACGCTGTTTTCTAGCTGATCCTGACCTCTTCCCGCCAAATACAACGGCGCGAAATTCAGTGTAAGGATCGCAAAAGTCCCATATTTTCTGCGTGAATATCCTTTAGTCTCTAGGTGCTGTTGGCCTGCTCCTGTTCAAAAAGAGCCATAGCTAGATGCGAGCGCGACCCCAGACCCTCCAGGTTGCTGAGGACGCAGCGGTGGTAGATGTCCTCGCTGAACCGCGGGTTGCACGCTCGCCGCACGTATTTCTGGATCAGCGCCGGCTCCACGGCTCTGAACACGTGTAGCCCCGAGTAACGCACGAATATGTCGTACACGTCCATGCTCTCCAGCAGCTCCTCGTTGTCTAAGATGTCGGCGGCCATCTTGGTCCGCGCGGTCATGTAGTCCGCGTTGTAAAAGCAGGCCTCGTCGAACACGTGGCGGTCGAAGTGGCCGTCTCGCAGCGACTCCGAGGCGAAAGAGGAGGAGGCGGCGGAGGGCTGCTGGTCGCGGTACATGACGGCGGGGCTGTACTCCTGGAAGTGGATGGGGAAGAACACCTGCCAGTTGCTGATGGCGTTCATCCTGCAGCGATTCAGGAAGTCGGCGTTGACCTCCGTCCACACGCCGGCGAGGAAGAACAGCGTGTCCACCGGGTGCTTCTTGGAGATGATGTCCATCAGCTTGACCTGCGACGGCACCTCCGTCTTCACGCTGATCCACGGGATCTTCACGTCCCCGTAGCGCTTCTCCACCTCCCCGATCATCGCCTTGATGCCGGCGAACACGTCCGTCTGGCTGACTCGCTGCGCGTCGAAGGGATCGTAGATGAACAGGAACGTGAGCAGAACGTTGTCGTGGGTGTCCAAAGTGTTCATCACGTACATGTCGAGGAAGTTACCGACGTAGTCCTGATCCTGGGCGGTGACGGGTAGGATGACCTGCACCCGCGTCGCCTCCGTCACGTAGGGCATGGGGATGATCTCAACTGCGCTTAGAGGTCGCAACAGGTTCACCCGTTTGGCGATGACTTGACTGTGGCCTTTCTGCGTGTACGCCTCCAGAGCGAGGTCCAGCACGTACTCCATACCGCGCGTGGGGTCAAAGCGCCTGTAGCCGTTAAGCAGACGCCGCTTGCGGAAGCGTAGCTGCGGCTGGTAGCGCTCATTCAGACGCTCCACCGCTATCTCCAGAACCGCGTTTACGTCGGCGCGGTCGGCCCCTCTCATCTCACACTTGGGGGAGCTGTCGATGCACGAGTAGATGTGCTCCTCGGTGAAGTACTCCCAGTTTATGACCTCAAAACGGGTTCTCGGCTTGAAGGGAGGGTTGATCCCGATGGGCCACGTGACTCCAGCTTTCCCCTCCGGCGTCAGGTCACTCAGGTTGTTGATCTGCACCTGATGAGCACACAATACAATCTGTCAAATCAGAGCTAAAAGGGGACTCGCTGACCTGCGTGTAAACATTTGCCTTTGTGACGTATGTGATTGCTCTGTGGGGTAAAAAGTTGAGTCAACACAGAGCTAATGAACCATCATTAGTCATTACTTTAACTACAGGATAAGGCTTGTGAAGCAGATCGTATTCACAAGATGACGACACGGGAATGTGACACTTCATGCCCTCGCAAAACACCCAATCCCTTGTCTTGGCTTTCCTGCGTTGGCTCAAAGAGTGGGTGTGGTAGAGAAGAGAACAAACAGGATACTATGACACAGAACTCATCACCAACGCAGCCCACTAATACAGTCCCATCATAGCTGTTTACTGTTGAGTGAAAGCAGTGTTTGGTATTACAAACCTGGAGCTGTTGTATCTGTAAGTAAGTCCATTCCAGCTCAATCTGGCTGAAGCGTTTGTGCAGGCGGTACATGAGATTTGGCTCTGATATAGGATGGACCGTGAAGGCGTTTTTAAACTGGACGCCATCTTCACGCTCTGGATCTGCGTTTTTCCCGAGCTCAAAGTAGCGATAGGTCATCTCCTGTGAGCCACACAAACAACGACAGAGAAAAGAAATGTTAGCATCGATTAGGGCTGACCAGAATGCTTCGAAGCTTCGACCGTTGCCGTGGTATTCAACCTCCAAATCAGTATTCCAATGCTTTGTTTTTTAAATCTTTTTTACGCTAACTTATTCATATTCAACATTAATTTATTTTTAGTTATTCTATCTATTCTATAAATGTCTATTGGTGTCAATGCATTAGTCTGTGTTTTTTACCTGGTGCACTTCCACACAACTGAGCCCGAGGTAGTCAATAATGCAGCGGCCGAGCCACTCATCAGGTCTCACACTGAGGATGTCATTACGGCAGGTGTCGAGGTGCGGCTGCAGACGGGCCAGCAGGCTGCGGGAGAGCAGGTAGCCGTAGCCCCCGTGGCAGTAGCGTGCCTTCTCTTCTCCACCAATAAACTCCTCCGCCCGGCCCATGTACAGATCCTGACCCGCGCTCAGGTGGCCCACCAGCTCCGACAGACGATCCGCTTGCATGTACGTGTCGTCCTGGGCCAAGAGGAACCAGTCGTAGTCGGAGCCGTAGTGCTGGTGGAGGTGGCGGACCGTCTCGTACATCAGCCACACCGGACGGTCGTCGCCGTGGGCGACCACGGTCATGCCGTGAGGCACCTTGGGGCTGCGCAGGCCCGTGAAGAAGAAGGTGCGATGGAAGCGGTGGGCGACCGTTCGGTTCACGGCCACGGCCAGCGTGTTGAGGGTGGCCCGGGAGGTCAGCACGCCCACCAGCAGCCGCTCTCTGATGCCCAGTTCAGTGTGAATGTAACGCGTTCTGGAGAGGTGAAGTAAAGACGATTGGAAAGAAGAAATGGCCAAACAGAATAAAGGTCAACTTGTTTCCATCACAAGAAATATAGATTTCAACAGACTCATTTACACAAACGTTTAAAACAATTAAACAAACATTATAAACGATAAGATTTCCAGCCAATAATCTGCTGTCAGATTTGAAATAAGATATGGAAAAGAGTCCCTGGATGGACCAGTGTGGTCTGTGGACTGGTAGCTAGAGAGGTGCCTGTTTGCCTCCTTGAGCAAGGCACCGGACCCCCAAAGCTGCTCCCCAGGTGGTGTATAGTAGCTGCCCTAATACTAGGATGGGTTAAATGCAGAAAATAAATTCCACTGTGTGCTGTGAAGTTGATTTACATGTTTAATGTGATTATAGTGTTGTGATTAATGTGTTGAAAAAAGTCAATGACAGCATATGTAGCTATGTTCTCGCAGAAAGCATCTGTCAGCATCTGGGAATATGACAAAGGCTTTCCCATTTACCTGAGGACTTTCTTGTGTGGCTTGTTGGGGTCCTTGTGATAGGGCACGATACGTGGCTGGAAGTCCTCCTCTCCGGCTCCATCCTTCAAAGACTCTCTCTGGGCATCTCCTCTGCCCACGAACAGCCTCCCATTGCCCAGTTCATCCGCACAGGAGTCCTCGGTGTCCCCTTGTGTCCAGGACACCATCAAAAGGCTCAGACTACAGCCCAGAGACAGCCCGAGGATAAGGGGCAGAGCAGGCCTGAACACGGCCAGGAAAGAGGAGAGACGCATATCTGGCAGTTATGAACTAGGCTCTTGTGGAGAAATATGCTCCCTACAGATGTGTTAACTCTCCTACACTAACTCAACACATGTTAGCCGGAAGACAACCTATGATAGGGGGAAGCTGATGTGCTGACACAGACAGAAAATTGCCTCAAAGGTCACATAATGTCTCTTTCTTCAGTCCCATTTGGAAAGGTAGACGTCATAACGTGTCTATAAAGCAAAGATTATATAGCAATAAAGGTCAGAAATGTTTCATCTTCAACCTCATAATTGAAGATACATAAAGTGTAAACGGTGTAAACTAGTTTGTCATTTTGTAAGAGCAAATAAGTGCAAATAGTTTAAACACTATTAACGTTTATAGCTGTGTAACGAAGCAAGCTGGCTCTGTTAGCCGCTGCCATAGAAACGCATTGACTATGGTAATTAGCTTTAAGGCTAACAGCTACCTCTAAAAGTCCGCTAACTAATGTAGCAAGACGCTAAACGTCACCTGGTAAAGTCGACCCATTTAGGTTTACGTTACTCTAATTAGTCGAAGAAAAGTTTTAGTCGCCGTTTGTGAAATTATAACGTCAACAGTGACATTATTAGTCGGAGGAACCAAACATCAAAGATCAAGCTATCGAGCTAGCATCGTTGTTTTTAGTGTCGCTCCTCGATCCATCTCCACGACTCTGATAGCGTAGATTCCATTTTTCACCGTTGTTGCCATGGATGTATTAAAAGAACCGTTGTTGCCATGGATGTATTAAAAGAACGGTTGTTGCAGGTAAAAATCCGTCAAGCAGAGCCACACACATGTCGTCCATTTTCTTCCAGTTTCTTGACTTCCTCAAAAAATTGAGTGCCACACACACACACACACACACACACACACCAACATCATCATCATCATCATCATCATCATCACTATGCTGCTGCAGCATCACCTCTGACTGACTCAACTCAAGGGACCTGTGTTTTTTGAGATAAGGATAGCTCACAACAGACTACAAGAAGAAAATACCACATTCACATGAGTGTATGATTAGTGTAAGATTGTGCCAAGATATGGATGTTTGTAATGGTTTGAAAAAGGTGCATTTTGGAAGCCTTATCAGCATCACTAAGATGACCATCTATTCATCACCATAGCAACCAGCCTTTAATTTTACCATCAGGTTTATTAGCTACAGCCTTTAATTTTACTATCAGGTTTATTAGCTATAGCTTAGCGTAGTATTTTTGCAACAGAATACCCAATACCACAAAAAGAGAATATCACATTTATGTGAGCTTAGTGTAAGATTGTGCCAAGATATGGATGTTTGTAATGGTTTGAAAAAGGTGCATTTTGGAAGCCTTATCAGCATCACTAAGCTGACCATCTATTCATCATCATAGCAACCAGCCTTTAATTTTACCATCAGGTTTATTAGTTACAGCCTTTAATTTTACTGTCAGGTTTATTAGCTATAGCTTAGCGTAGTGTTTTTGCAACGGAATACCCCAATACCACAAGAAGAAGATATCACATTCATATGATTAGTGAAAGATTGTGTCAAGATATGGATGTTTGTAATGGTTTGAAAAAGGTGCATTTTGGAAGCCTTATCAGCATCAGTAAGATGACCATCACTCCATCACCATAGCAACCAGCCTTTAATTTTACCGTCAGGTTTATTAGCAACCAGCCTTTAATTTTACTATCAGGTTTATTAGCTATAGCTTAGCGTATGTCTAGTTATTCCCTGCTAATAATTACATTATTTTACCAATTTATAAGTTAAATATGCGACTGATTTAAGGAGTAAAAAGGGACATTTTTACTGCAGTCCCAGGAGAAAGGGGGGAGGGAACATCCGTTCCCCACGCCCTCTTTGACCATATATGGTCCGTCTGGCGGATTCGACGTGCTGCTACATCCACCCGGCGAAAAAGTGGACACGAGATCGGTGCGCTCCCGAGAACCAGAGACATATTAACAAGGTAAGAGACATATTTACGGTGTCTGACAACTACGACCGGAACCGGTAATACACACAGATGTCTATCACAATAAGGAATAGGCTTAAAAAAGAAACATTAACCGGAGAATTAGCTGCTTTCTGAGCTCTGGGCTAGTTGGGGCCTTGCGGCAAGTTAGCCTTAGCGGCCCGTCAGCTGTAGTTAGCCACCGTTAGCTTAGCTTCAAAGCTAACGTTAACGCAGTCAGCGGATAGTTTATAAAAAAAAAATATATTCCTCCCATATATGACGTTCTGTGTTAATCAGCTAACACGACTGTTTGGGTTTCTGTCGTCGTCTAATTCTCTCAAAGGGGACAAATGTGTTTTTAATGTTAGCCGCATCGGCTAACCGTTAGCTTCTAACAGTGATGTGAAAGAGCCCAACGTGCAAGCAGGTGGGAACTGAGAGGGAAGCAAAATGTGGCCGTGGTTTAGCATTTATCACCATCATCCCCGCTCTGTAGGCCGTACCGTTAACCGTGTGAGGCCTCTAATCATGTTGGTCCTTCCTTAAAGTCAGCTGTAAATTGTAGTTACACCCTGAGTTAGATAACCGGCTTATTTTTGACGCCGGTGATCTACTCCTAAAGCCACTTTCTGTAATCTGTTAGCCACTTTTACCCAGATTTATACTCTTATTATACCACTCAGATTCGATGAAAGTATTCCCAAAATTGAGAATCTGGGTATGGTATACCCAGATTCTCAATTTTGGGAATTTATACTCTTATTATACCAGTAAGATTCGATCAAAGTATTCCCAAAATTGAATATCTGGGTATGGTATACCCAGATTCTCAATTTTGGGAATTTATACTGTTATTATACAAGTCAGATTCGATCAAAGTATTCCCAAAATTGAGAATCTGGGTATGGTATACATTAGGGGTGTAAAACTAAACTGTAAAGAACCGATCCGTTCAATAACGTACGAACTGAACCGTGAGCTTGTTGAACCACTATTAAAATACAGGCCTGCTCATTATTTGTTGAGGTGCCTGGGACATAGAAGAGGGCAATTATCTAATACTTGACCGTGAAGTAGCCTGCCTTATTTCATGTATAAAATCAGTGTTCAGAAAATCCGAAATATTATTCATTATTTGTCAATCTATTTATATATTTTGGAGTTAAAACGCATTGTAACACTAGTACAATACATACAGGCCTGCTCATTATTTGTTGAGGTGCCAGGGACATAGAAGAGGCAATTATCTAATACTTGACCATGAAGCAGCCTGCCTTAGTTCATGCATAAAATCAGTGTTCAGAAAATCAGTGTTCAGAAAATCAGAAATATTATTCATTATTGTCGATCTATTTATATATTTTGGAGTTAAAACACATTGTACCACTAGTATACAAACCATAACATGGTGTTATTGGAGAATAAAAGTGGATCTATATGTAACCCTTTGTTTCCTTTTTATTTCCTGCTGTTGAATAGCCGTTCACAACCATGCCATCCGACTTAGCCAAGAAGAAGGCAGCAAAGAAGAAGGAGGCTGCCAAAGCCCGCCAGCGCACCAAGAGAACTGATGAGTTGGACGATGAGGGTGAAGAACCAGAGACCCAGGTTAATGGAGCAGAGAGCAATGGTGAGAGGAGGACTGATGTTTGAGTCAAGTCAATTTTATTTGTATAGCCCAAAATCACAAATTTGCCTCAGGGGGCTTTACAACCTGTACAGGATACGGCACCCTCTGTCCTTTACAGTACGACCCTTTCATCGGATAAGGAAAAACTCCCCCCAAAAAACCCTTTTAACAGGGGAAAAAATCGAAGAAACCTCAGGAAGAGAAACAGAGGAGGGATCCCTCTTCCAGGATGGACAGACATGTAATAGATGTTGTGTGTGTGTATAGAGTAACAACATAATGAAAATACAACGTAGACAATCCATATGACAAAATTTTATACATATAATGTGAACATATATGAGAAGATGGATCCAGAGATTTCAAGCAGCTTCAAGGTGTCGCCAAACAGATAGAGCCTGAGTAAATGCTATAGGCTTGGTTGTGATTTGCTAGGGCTTGTATCATTCCTGAGATCAATTGTCTAGCTTGAAATGTAAGCAAAATGGTGAACAGGATTTTGTTTTTATAGGTCTTGCCTGTTTGACAAAGGAGCTGGATGAATTTGAGCTGGCGAAGACGGAGGCACGGGCAGTGACGGGCGTTCTGGCCTCACACCCCAACAGCACCGATGTCCACATTGCCAGCCTTTCGCTCACCTTCCACGGCCAAGAGCTGCTCCAAGACACCAGCCTGGAGCTCAACTCAGGCAGACGCTATGGTCTCATTGGCCTTAACGGCACAGGTAAAAGATCTCTCATGGTACATATTACTAGTCAGAAGTAGGGGTGTGGAAAAAAACTGATTCACGTATGTATCGCAATTCTTTCTTTTTTTTTAAACGATTTTGAAATTTATTTTTTTAATGCCAGAATCGATGTGTTTGCTTCACGTGAGTCTATGCGGCGGTTGAAGGAAATTACCGCTTTTATTGTTGTAGTCTGAGTAACGTGACGTCATATCCGTTCCGTATCCATCAACCAAAACAAAACAGCAGCCGGCCGCAGTGAGCTGAAACAAGAAAGCACAAAACGGAAGTTAGCGGAAGTATCCACGTGTGACTATGTCCGGTTTTCAAAATAAGGTTTCAACAAAGGGAACTGTATATACAAAATACATATATGGCAATAAGATTGACTGGATTATATTCACCAGAAGTACAAAACATTACATGTCCCTTATAAATTAAAAAGAAAATACCACTAAATTGTGAGGGAAATGTCTTTATTCTTTGATTTTGGGTTGCTGGAAAAAATTTAATAATTCCTGACAATGACTGATATATTTGACTTAAGGACATCTCTGACTATAAACATGCTGAACATTTTTTACTGTATTAATTTAGATATATTTGAAAGTAAAAGTCCCTAGAAGTGTATGATTTAATTTTTTCTATAGTCTAGTGTTAAAAAATCACAATAAATCGTAATATCGAATTGCAGTTCTTGTAGAATCGCAATACTTAAGAATCGTAATACATATCGAAACGGCACCTCAGTATCGAATCGGGAGATAGCCTGTACATTTCCTAGTACATGATGCCATTTTCCCTTCGACTGTTTTGGGAACTTAGTCATCCTAAAAGCAATACTCTTTCAACACAAAGTACATACACTATTCAGTCACTAACCCCACACATTTGCTCACTTACAGCAGTTCCCCTTAATAGAAGTGGTATGACTGTCACACAGAAGGGATTTTTCATGATTTTTCTTATCTACTTCTATCTGCCAGGAAAATCCATGCTGTTGTCAGCCATCGGGCATCGTGAGGTTCCCATTCCAGAGCACATAGATATTTACCACTTGACCCGGGAGATGTCCCCCAGCGAAAAGACGGCTCTGGAGTGTGTCATGGAGGTGGATGAACAGAGGATTATGCTGGAGAAGGAGGCAGAGAGACTTGCCCACGAGGACTGTGAGTTCCATGTGATGTACCAAGCAGTAACCACAGAGAGGAAATGTATTGTCACAGAGGCAAAACAGTTGAGACACCAACAGAATGCTGAAATATATTTAACACAACACAACCTAGTTTGAGTGAAGCTGACTTGATTTAAGGCAAACGCAAGGAAAACTCTCACATGTAATTGTTCTGTAGCTGTACTGATTGAAATTAATAGTAAATGCCTTTCTTTCACCCCTGCATAGCTGAGTGTGAGAAGCTGATGGAGCTGTACGAGCGTCTGGAGGAGCTGGATGCAGACAAGGCAGAGGTGCGAGCCTCTCGGATCCTCCACGGTTTGGGTTTCACCGCTGCTATGCAGAACCAGAAACTGAAGGACTTCAGTGGAGGATGGAGGATGCGCGTTGCTCTGGCCAGGTAAACACAAAGTGCCTAGTAGTATCGCACCATTCAGTGATGCATCCTTCCACTGTGTCTGCATACGTTTGAATTTTAACAGTATAGATATAGATATTTAAAATACTACATTCAGAGATACTATGCAGATATGTTTTGATTAGCACTGCTTGTCCTGTGTAGATTCTAGGGTTTTTATAGGTTGTAGGTTTTTCTGAATATTAAATAATAAAAAAGCAAACCGTATAACATAGCCTTGCCTCCTATCTAAAGCTTCCACTTACGAAACCATGTCAGTCATGACTCTAACTTTGTACACGCTCTATTCTGAATTCTGAGTACTGTAAAACTACGAATTCAAATTGTGTATAACCCACTTGGGGACAAGTTTAGCTAAATCTGTTGACGGCAGATCTGCTTCTTGCACCAAGTTCACCTGGTTCAGAAATTTCTGAACCAAAGTCTCTTCTAGAAATTCAAGGTCTCGCCTATTTTTTCCACATGTAGCGTGCGGTTCACAGCAAAAATAGACTGTGAAAGTGATCTTTTGATCGTATATTGAAATCATACCAGCAACATTACTACAGTTTAAAAGTCTAGATATCTGTAGTGATCTTTTGATCGTATATTGAAATCATACCAGCAACATTACTACAGTTTAAAAGTCTAGATATCTGTAGAATATGTCACAGACAGTGGGGGAAAAAAGTATATATTTATTTTTAACTCAACTTTTCCTGTTTTCCATTTCAAAATTAAAGCCCTCTAGCGTTTTTTTCTGTGGACAGAATCCCTTCATTTGTTAACACGAGGCTTTTATTCTGAAATATGTGCAGGAAAGTGTAGGGAAAAATGCCGTGACTAGCACAGTAGTATTCCAGAGTACTGGCATTTTTTGGTGTATTATTATTATTTACAAATGAGCACATGCTTCTTAACCTGTGTTCTGTCTAAAATAAATATAAATGGCATTTATAATTAAATGAAATGGATGGAAATGAAAAACTATGTAGAAAGAAACCGCTGGCAGCAACGCTGTAGGTGTGGATGCCACACGCGCGAGGGAAGCAGTCGTTCAGCGAGGTAGCCGTCACGCGCTGCTCACGCAGGCATTGTGACCCGTTCGTGAGTCAAACTGTGGAATCTAAAGATTCGTCATTCACAAAGGGCCACACCCATGAAAGAGGTGTAGTTCAATACCTTCCTTAATTGTAATATAAAACTGATAACTATGAGCTTTAGAAACACAAAGATAATAGAGTATGAAATTAAAGAGTTGTTGACGTATACAGAAAAAAAACAAGTTTCACAATGAAAAGTTTGCTCTAAATTTAATTTCAATGACTATCGTACATTTGTCCAGAGCCCTGTTCATCAAACCCTTCATGCTGTTGCTGGATGAGCCGACCAACCACTTGGATCTGGACGCTTGCGTGTGGTTGGAGGAGGAGCTCAGCTCGTAAGTTCACCCCCCTACTTCCTCACCGTTTTAAATCAGTCCAAACAGTTGATGTGTATTGTTCACCCTGCTTCCTGTTCTCAGGTTCAAGCGAATCCTTGTGCTCATCTCACACTCCCAAGACTTCCTAAACGGTGTGTGCACCAACATCATCCACCTGCATTCGAGAAAACTGAAGTACTACACGGTAAGGCTGAAACCACTGACGATAAAGAAGCACAGTGCCAGAAAGGAAAACGGCCTCAGCATCCCTCAGAACGTCTTAAAGAGTTTAAAGGGGCTCGGCCATATGTAATCTCATAATGCTAAAAAGGGAAACTGGGGCCAGGCTGTTACTAATTATGTGTCTGTGTGCCGCCCTGTTCGATGACTGTGCAAATCTATTTTTTGCTTTAAGGGTAACTATGACCAGTATGTGAAGACCAGAGAGGAGCTGGAAGAGAACCAGATGAAACGCTTCAACTGGGAACAGGACCAGATTACACACATGAAGGTAAATGAGAGACACCCTGTGGTGGACTGTTTTCACTGCGCACAGTGGATAGTTCTTTAAATACATCCATACTGTGAACCCTCGAGACTTGCACTCATTGTTCTTTTTTACGTCCCTCTCCTCTAGAATTACATTGCCAGGTTTGGCCACGGCTCTGCAAAGCTGGCTCGACAGGCACAGAGCAAAGAGAAGACGCTGCAGAAGATGGTGGCCTCGGGCTTGACTGAAAAAGTTGTGAATGACAAGGTACCTTAGTGATGTGGTTGGGATGGTTTGGAAACTACTAGGATTTTCAGACTTTTGACCCAGAGGCACACATTTACAGGAATTCACCCTTCGCTAAGCCCCCGCCCTCCCCCCCGGTTACTGTTGCTAGGCCTGTCAAGCTTTCACAACCGGCATGTCAATACAGCGTTTTCAACGATATCAGTAAGAGATATGCCAAAGGAAATTATGTCAAATTTCTGGAATAATCGTTATATCGGAGTGAAGTATACAGAAAGGATTACAATATACGTTTGAGAGCTACTAGGCTAATTTTTCGGCGGAGTAGTGTGAATGAAGAGGACATTCAAATTGAGGAAAAGCTCACCGACACCCTACATCTTGACAGCTCATGTGAAGGACAAACATAATATCCAACCGTCTTTGTTTGCTAATGTGCTAAGCTAGCTGGTCTTATAAGCATCTTACCTTGGAGCAAACGAAGGAGTTTTTGTTGATCTTTGATGGATGAGTGAGGTCTTCCACTAATACTAATATCTGCCTTTTTCTCCCACAGACTTTGTCATTTTGTTTTCCTCCCTGTGGGAAGATTCCTCCTCCTGTTATCATGGTTCAGAACGTGAGCTTCAAGTACAGTGACAACGCAGTGAGTACAGTTCATATTATGGACAGAGCTTTGTTCACCGACGTATAGATGCGTTTCTCAGTCCAACTCATCTGTTAATGTTTCCTAAAGCCGCACATATACAGAAACCTGGAGTTTGGTATCGACTTGGATACCCGAGTGGCTCTGGTGGGACCCAACGGAGCGGGGAAGTCCACGCTGCTGAAGCTGCTGATGGGAGAGGTAGGTGCAGCATTATTTCCACATTATCCTGCAACAAACCGCAGTTGTCAGAGTATTCATCCTCCTTTTTCTCTTCGTAGCTCCTACCCACCGACGGCATGATCCGCAAACATTCTCACGTCAAGATTGGCAGATATCACCAGGTAAAACCAAATACCAAAAAATACCATGAGCGTCATCCCTTCTAACAACCAGAGAACATTACAGTGATCTTAAAAGGCTAAATCTTGCTCTGCTAGACCTGGGAGGAACCTTCCATAGAAAGTATATTTCCTGTAAAACTAAATGTCTCCCGTGTATCTGCTTGTGCTACAGCATCTGACGGAGCAGCTGGAACTGGACCTTTCTCCTCTGGATTACATGATGAAGTGTTTCCCTGCTATCAAAGAAAGGGAAGAGATGAGGAAGATCATCGGTCGCTACGGACTGACGGGAAAACAGCAGGTAGGATTGGGATACTTTTCCAGATGGCGAGTCAAAAAGTTCATTTCGGATACCGTCTGCAACTGTCTCTAAATTTCCATTGGTAAATTTCTTCCAGGTCAGTCCCATCAGGAACTTGTCAGATGGTCAGAAGTGCCGGGTGTGTTTTGCCTGGCTGGCCTGGCAGAACCCTCACATGCTGTTCCTTGACGAGCCCACCAATCACCTGGACATCGAGACCATCGACGCGTTGGCAGAAGCCGTCAACGAGTTTGAAGGCGGCATGATGCTAGTTAGCCACGACTTCAGGCTAATTCAACAGGTATTTATATATATTTATCATTCGATGGATTCATTTAACATTTGGTTGGAAATGGCAACACAGGATTTAACCTAATCTTCATCTCGTTTTCCTCCAGGTGGCTCAGGAGATCTGGGTGTGTGAGAACCAAACCATCACAAAGTGGAATAGGGACATCCTGGCATACAAGGAGCACTTGAAATCAAAGATCGAAAAGCAACAAGCGCATGACATCTAAAGAAACGTCCCACTCTGAGCCACTCCTTTATCTAGCATCATGGATTTGACCTGCTGGCTCCTGCGGGGACGAGCAGCGTTTACATCACAGGAAACGTCATTACTAGAACTGAAACAATCTCTTATGCATCTTATTGGACACGTCTCTTGTACATGTTGTACTGTATTTCCATCTCGGTTTGACAGTGCGGCGCTGTACTGAACCCCCCCCCCCAGCCCCTCCTCCCCATCTCTCCCCATCTCCCCTTTCACCTCAGGCTGCACTCTGATTGGCTGATTCACCTGAAGCATCTCAGTGCATTGTGGAATGCATTCCATTGTGCTGTCTTCATAGAAAAGTTTTATTTTTCCGAATGTTCTGTTTTATCCCAACATGTATTCAGCAGCTTTTAGGTCATATTTTATGATATTTAAAAGTTGACTTTTTTTTCCTCCGTGTAAAAGAGCAGTTCTTAAACAGTTCCTTATTTAACAATGTAATGCAATAAAGGTTTGTCTGAATAAACAGAACATAAAAACAGCATATTTAGATTCAGACTTTATTCATTTTACACTTAACGAATACAGTGCTCGTATCCAAAAATCAAAAGCTTTTAGGGAAAATAAACTATTTTACATCTCTGTAAACAAGAGGACAAAACTTGAAGTGATTAAAAGAAGTTGCTTTGGATTCTGGCTTGTGAGCCCCACGGCTGCATAGATCCTCCCTCATCTTACAGACACTACAGTATTGTATGTGTACGCTGCTGCTCACCCTGTCCTCCATGGAACTGAAAATGGCTGGGCTGTCCAAAAAATAGTTGCATTTCTTGGCAGAACTAACGCTAAAAAAAGAGGGTAATACGACAGCCGTTTATAAAACATTAACTGAATCCAATGCATCGCCAGGATGCACTTAAAGAAATGTTTCTAGGTGACTTGCTGTAAACTAACATCCATACAGGTGAAATCACAAGTTAGAAAGTCTTCATTATGACCTCTTACAGTAAAGCTGTGTTCATGTCGGGAACGGTCTTACAGTAACGCAGAAGTATTAGAGTTGTTCCGATACCAGTATCGGAAATGCGTCCGATATTGCCCAAAATTCGGTATCTGGTATCGGCGAGTACACTGAAACAGATACACCAGTCGTCAAATCAATTCTTCTTCGCTGCTCCCAAACAGTAGCCTTCAATGCACTGTGGCAACTACTGTTTTAGAGCAGCGAAGAAGAACTGATTGCAGGTAGTAACGGTGGTCAGAGTGAGGAAAATGTCAGCCATTTGGTAATATTTCACAGTGGAAAATCCAACAAGCTGTTAAATAATAATAATAATAACAATATAGTTTTTTATCACGCTGGTATCGGATCAGTACTCGGTATCGGGAAGGAAAAAATTATATCGGAACATCTCTAAGAAGTATGGCCGCATTTTGCTGCCACCATGACGACAAAATATCTGTTCAGTTTCTCATAACAAAATTCTCATGTTATCAAGATCCCTTTCTGTTATTATTACATACCAAATCTTTCAGTTTCAACAAGAATCTTCTTGTTAAAACGCCACTTAATCACACAAAAATCTATTTCTTTCTTTAAACGGTAAACATTTCATGTTATAACGTACTGACTTAAACATTTCTCGTTTTAACAAATTGATGCGTTATAACAAGACACTTCCATGTTGCTAAAACAAGAAAAAAAAAAACATACAATCAATGCCTACCTAGATCAATCATGTAACATAATGCATCTAGACATCTGGCAGGATGTTTTAAAACAATAATTTGGTATGTATGTAGTTATAATGAAAAAAGGTCTTAAAGGAACAGTAACAATTAGGGGGATCTATTGGCAGAAATGGAATATAATAAGTGTTTTCTTTAGTGTATAATCACCTGATAATAAGAGTCGTTGTGTTTTCGTTAGCTTAGAATGAGTTCTTCCTGTAGACAACGGCCACTTTAGCAATCCTACACGCTTGGCACATGGGAGAAGTTGTAATCCGCAACCTCACTGCTAGACACCGCACGATCCTACACACTGTTCCTTTAACATTTTATTAAAACGAGAAACTGAGCAAACATTTTTTGTCATGGTGGCAATAATACTCTACCATACAGGTGCAACACAGGTTTTATTTTCATTATTATGGATTTAAAGCCAATCATAAACTAACAGGAGCTGACATCCTTCATCTTCAGCAGAGGAAACCGTATATTTTTATCATCTTGGACAATTTTCGTCATGTGCAGTAGTGTTTGCATGTACTGTACAGTTAATAGTGTCAAATATTAATGCTAACAAAGAAAATGAACAGTCCCAGTTCAAAATATATTCTAATAAATCTAAAGTGACATGGATACAGCTCAAGATTCAATGTTAGTTTTAATACTGAGTGACAGAATGATTACTGGAAGACATTATCTGCCTTCACATCCTTCAAAAAAAAAATCTTCAACCATATTTAGTTGAATTTGTTATTTAGTTTTTAATTTATACATATATCAGGCTGTTAGTCATTACAGTCTGAAAATACATGCTGTGTTATATGTTATATCTCCAACATTTAATATGGTTCCTGCCAGTCGGCTGGAAAAGTGCCGACCAGGAGAAACACAGATCGCTCCAACCTCTAAGGCGGCACGTAAAGCTTTAAAGTTTGTCAGCTGGCGTTTTTATCCAGAGACAAAGAAGGGCTGCAGTGTATGCAGGTAGATTGATTCTATTATATGTAAACGTTATTAAGGGCCTAGTTTTTAAACGCTAGCCTCACGTTTAAGGTTTCAACTTGGTAGCGTGCGTGATTGACAGATTAGTGGCACTAGCTGCGGTTGAAACAGTGCAAATAGGAGGAGTGTTTTTTGTTATGCTATTTTGGCAGCATGTTTTAGGGGCGTAATGGGGGGGGGGGCGGAGGCGTGCTCGGGAACAGTATGCGTGGACCAACCGGGGGTGTCGATGCTCACTGGGCTTCCCACTCCTCATCTGAGACCTCGTCGGGGGGGATGCTGCGAGTGTTGCTCGCCCGGATGCTGCTGATGTTGGTGAAAGAGAGGAGGTTCGCAATGCCCATCAGACTCACACCGGTGCCGTCCAGGTTCACCTGAGCCAGGTGCATGTGTTTCAAGAACTTTAGACCTGAGGAAGACATATAAACATGCTTAGAGATTGTTCAACCAAGCAAGAAAAGATTACATTTGTGTGTTGTGGTCGAGTCAACGGCCAGCGGTTTAAATGTTTGACCTTACCGTGATCTGTTATCCGCGTGCGGCTGAGATTAAGCTTCACAAGCTGATTGCAGCGGATCAGACCTCTCCTCACTATGGTGTCTCCCACCTGAGTGCTGGCCAACCCCAACACCTAAAAAAAAACACATTAACGTCAGCAAAATATAATGTTAGAGCCAGTTTTTTGTCTGGGTAAATGGTCAAAACAATATTGCCACCTTGTGGTGACCTCTGTAGGTCATAGAAAAAAAATAGGACTACAATTCCCATGATGCTCCAGCCAATTAACAGAGCCAGGTGTGTGTAATTTGTAATTTGTGGCTGAAGATGCCGACTAGAGTCAATCTGAGTTTGCTTATTTGAGTTTTGCCTCATTGATTTGGTTTTGATTGTTGTAAAGGCCTATTTTTCTTTGTTCAATGTGTTTTGGAACAACCTTGATTTATTTTCTATCAACCGCACGAGCCATCCAGCATCAAGTCATCCTGACAAACCAAACAAGTCGCCACAACTGTGAGTAACCCAAATAACTTGAAAGATAACGTGTTGGAAATGTCTGCATCTACAACGCATCTAAAGTTTTATAAAGTAATTAGAAGGAAGCCGCGACAGTCATGCACAAACTGAGATAATTTCAGATTCCTTAACTGGTTACTGAAACCTTTTACCAACAATACACTAAATACTAATTAACCTGTCTGCAAATGCACACCCAACTAAAATGTCCTTCAACATCCCAATTAGCTCCAAAGCAGCTTTTCTGTGAGCAGTGCTGACCCCTAAACTCCATAAACGCTTGAAAAATGATCCTGTCAAGATTCAATATACGATCAAATCCTCTTTATAAATAACAAACTAATATATTGCATGACAGATAATAACTAGAAGGTTTTACACAAAACTTTTAATGCCTGGCTACCCCCTTTCTTAGCCCCACATTTAAGTATGGCTTATCACATTTTCACTATAGTATTTTTGAAAAAGGGTTAAGTTCCACTTTTAACTGTACTGTAGCAGGGTTTGCAGAGCTAGGAATACATTAAATCATTGTTAAATGTGACGCAAGTTAACTGATGTTTATGAAAACAAAGGGTTAAAATTAGAGGGCAGCATATGTGATTTCTCTACAATTGCTTAAAGCTCGTGCTCGGCAGTTAACAGAGACGTCAGCAGTAAGCTCACCTGGAGGTGCGGCAGACAGGCGACGAGCTCGGCCACTCCTCGGCTGGTGACGGCCGTCCGGTCCAGACAGAGCTCCTGCAGCTCCTGCAGGCCGCGCAGCGAGGGAAGCCCCGCGTCCGTCACCTGTGTGTTGCTAAGCGACAGCTTCTTCAACCTACACAAAGTACACACGCAATACTCCTGTCAATATCCCCGTTGTAATCGCACCGAAACAATGACCTGCATGTATTGTACAGGAAAGTTCTGAAGTGTGGGGATGACCGACCTGTTCATGGTGGAGAGCTGGTTGACTCCCTGGTCTGTGACTTGTGTGTAGTCGGTCAGGTCGAGCTCTAAGAGCAGAGACAGTCTGGAGAGGAATGACAACCCGCTGTCCGTCACCGAGTGGCGTCCAGGGAGGGTCAGCTGAGTCAACTTTAGACCTGGAGGGAAAGTATAAACCTCTCTGAGGACGCTTTCACAAACCGACATTTAGTCCGTTTTAATTGTACTCTGGTGTGGTTTGTTTGGGCAGGTGCGAACGCAGTAATCGTACTCTGTTGCAGTAATCGTACTCTGATGCAGTAATAGTACACTGTTGCAGTAATCGTACTCTGTTGCAGTAATAGTACTCTGTTGCAGTAATCGTACTCTGTTGCAGTAATCGTACTCTCTCGCAGTAATTGTACTCTCTCGCAAACGTCATTTTATTTCATCCTGTCTGTCTGCTAATTTTTTACGTACCTGAGATGATCTGCAGGGCGTGATTACCATCCGCTACGGCGATTCCCGCCAAACTGAGGGAGGACAGGGCAGGGTGGGTGGCGAGGTGCTCCAGAGAGCTTTCTGTCACACTCGTCCCGTCCAGGTTGAGAGTCTGCAGGCTGGACAGCTCCGCCAAAGCCGACACATCCTTGACCTGGCAGATAAAAAAACAATACAATTATAAATTGTTAAAAACAGACGTGACCAGTTGTGTTGGTAGAGCTGAAGTAACCTGAGTCTGCTTGATGCTGAGGAGCCGCAGTTGTGGCACGCAGGCGGGCAGAGCTGCCAGCGTGGCTTCAGTCACAGCCGTCTGGTTCATGCTGAGCTGGGAGAGACAGGACGGAGCTGAATGGAGATATAACACCATCCCAGCATCCGTCACTTTGGTGTGGTCCAGGGACAGGAAACACAGGCTCTTCAAACCTTATACAGAAAAAGAGAGAAATCGTCATGGCAAAACCTATTCAGCATTAAATACTTAACACAGAGCAGCTTATGTTGGGACCTGGCGTTCTTGCACGTAACTGTAATTGCCTATGAAGCGGTGTTACATAATCTATTATATCCCCTCTGGTAACAATCTGAGCCTTGTAGGCAGGATAGTTTGTAGGAAGCCTAACCTGTGATGTGCTGCAGACAGGAGTCGGTCAGTTTGCTACAGGAGGCCAGGTTGAGGTGTTGGAGTTTGACCAGGCTGGACAGGATCGACAGTCCAGAGTCTGGACAAAGTGACAGGATATTAACCAAACATGTTGCAGAAGTTGACACAGCAAAACTGATATCTGAAATGCCACAAAAACTCCATCCTGAGATGAACTTGTATACCCGTGATGAGAGGCGAGTTGACCAGACTCAGGTGCTTCAGTGCTGTGAAGGCCCGTAGCTGCCGCAGCAGCTCATTGGTGGAGTAAGGGTAGCAGTTCAGGACAAACTTCTGCATCGGGCAGCCGAAGAAGAGCTCCAGGGTGCGTGGACGCAGGAGCCTCTCGCGGGACATGTGGTTGAGCAGAAGCTCCGCTAGCTCCGGGGTGAGGCACGCCAGACTGCTGCTGTACTGCATGCTGGGAGCTGAGAGAGAGAGAGAGAGAGTAGAGGCACGGGGCCAAGAATGACGACAGCGAGTCAACAAAGCGATGACACACGTTTCCTAGAAAGTCACGGAGTGTTCCTAGTGGATATTTTCTCACCAGTCATGAGGTGGACAGTTGCGCGGGTTGCCAAGGCACATAGGGACGGCACGCTGGGCGCCCTGAAGGGTTTCTTAGGGGGCGACGGTTGTCCCTGGGAGGCTCGCGGGTCTTCTTGCTGTGCGGCTCTTTGAAGACGCTCCACTGCAGCCAGACCTGCAGCTCCGGGCGCCTCCCGTCCTCCAGCGTCCTCAGGCTCTGCCGGGTCCTCTTCTGGAGCCTCTCTGAAACACACAAACACAACCGTCTTTTACACCCGTACATTTTAATGAACATGTCAAATATTTCATGGTTGAATTATGTGAAAACAGCCATCTCAATTTGGTCTGATTAACCACAGGAAATGGAACTAAAACACTGTAATACATTTTCTTTCTCTACCTGCCTGTCTAATAATGACTCTAAGCGTCTAACAGGTCATCGCTTGAAAATCTATGCTCGGCCAATCTACCCTGTTTAAATGGTTAAATACTAGGGCTGTCAAACTACTTTCATTCAATTTCATTATCAATTCCTCTGCCGATGTTCTTGATTAGTTAACAAAAATGCCCATCATCGTTTCCCAGAGCCCAAGGTCATGTATTCAAATGTCTTGTTTTGTCCTAACAACAGCCCAAAAACCCCAAAATATTCACTTTACAATGATATAAAACAGAGAAAAGCAGCAAATCCTTTGCTTAAAAAATGACTCAATTATATCAAAACAGTTGCAGATTAATTTTCTGTCGATCAATTAAATGATGAATAGATTTCAGCTCCAATTAAAACACAATAGAGCTTAACAATAAACTGTAGTGAAGATGTGTCAGAGCCCGGTACAGAGGCACCTTCAGAATGATTCATTATAACCGGCTGCAAAAACACTTTTAAATCAATTGTAGTCCAGAGGGAAATATTGAAACTGTAAAACATATAAAGTTGCATCAATTTACAGTTCTAACATTATGTTATATTGGAGCCGTTCAGTCTAGACACCCACCTGAGTCGATTGCCCTGCTCTGGCCAGTGGTGCCTGGGCTCAAATTCTCCACGAATCCTGTTCTCCGGAAAGAAAGGCAGCCGCGGCATTCCTGTGAAAATGACACAAGTAACGATTGTAATCCATAAGGACGTTCTAATATCTACAGTATGTTCTAAGATGAAACTCAAAACCAACTTATATGCAGTATGAGTCACAGGTCTATTAATATAATAGAGCATTTATCTGGTCGTACTGTCTTTACAATAAAAACATATTTTAAATCCCACACCTCTAATCAACATCTTTTCTTCTGGATCTTTGACTCTCCTCTTACTAGTTTCAACTGAGCTCTCATCACTCTCTGGTCTGACACACATTCATAATACTACATCACAACCACGTGCTCAGACACACTGACTATGGTTGGCTGATCGTCTGTAAGCAGTCGGGGAACCCAGTTCTCACCGGTGGGGCTCAGCAGCTCTGACCCTGTGTCGTATATGTTTGACAGAAAGGGGCATTCACCTACATATTTCCTAATCCTAATCTTTCCAACATATGACACACATTACTAGTGCAGTCGGGCGAATGTTCTGCACTCTGGGGAACTTATGCAACGTACAGTGTGAAACTGAATGAAGAGTTACTCAGCTGAAAGCGAGAGCCAAGGGAGGTCATGGGAGAGTAGAAAGTTCTACGTGGATGAATAAATGGAGACACATGGAGGCGGGAAAGCAGGCAAAATGTAGGTCAAAGGAGGGATGAGGTGTCAGCAACAACCACAGACATCGGGAGGAGCATACCGTTGAGCATGTCAAGTGGTTCTTCCTCCTCTCCTGGCTCCTCGTCGACCTCTATGCCCGCAGCGTCCTCAGCATTACCAGGAACCAACCTCTGGCCTCGGCCTGTTGATAGCACCAGGAATATCAGCCATGACCCAACCTAATGACCTAATGACCTAACAGCTATTTAAATCATGTTTAAATAATGTTCAACATTCTGGCTTGTTGAAATAATCGAGCCTATAGAGCTGCAAAGTGAAGGAGTTATTTCAGAAGTAAAAATCCCATTGATTTTCCCCAGAGACAATGTAAGGTGATTCATAGTTGGAGCATTTTTACGGCTTGGATTGAGATGAAACTCTCCATGAAAACATGTGGTTCTTTGATAAAAAGGTAAAAGCCTGTGTAGATAAAAATGTAAGGTGTTAATGTGCATTTCGGGACAAACATCCAGTCACTGAGCTTAAAATACTGTGAATTCTGTGTGAATTCTCGCTAATGGTGAGCAGAAGCCAAAGATTATACTTATGAGAAAACATGTTTCTATGTTGAGTGACATTGAGGAAATCATTGTAACAGAAATTCAGATTGAGGGAAAATACTCGGGCTGCAACTAACGATCATTTTCATTATAGATTAATCTGCCGATTATTTTCTAGACGAATCGATTAAAATGTCAGAAAATAGTGAAAAATGTCCATCTCAGTTTTTCAAAGTCCAGGATGATCTCTCTAAATGTCTTGTTTTGTCAGTCCAAAACACAAAGATATTCAGTTTAATATGATATAAAACAGAGAAAAGCAGGAGATTTTCTGCCATTTTTGCATGAAAAATTACTGTAACGATTAATCGATTATTGAAAGTGTTGGTGATTATTTTTCTGTCCATCGATTAGTCGACTAATCGTTGCAGCTCTAGAATATACTTCCAGCAGTTCTTCCTACTTTGCAACTCTATAAAAAAATTTGTATAGGCAACTACAGTAAAACTGTACACAACAAACAAGCTTTTGGTGAATTAATATTTGTGAGGTACAGCAGCACATCTGCTTCAAATGTTCTTGTAAATTTAAAATAAGTAAGGAGATTTTTACATAGTATTTTATATTTACCCCAGAAGTGAGACGGCCCAGACAGTGAGGGACCAACTCCAGGTATCCCTGCGTAATTCACCGCCTCCTCCCACAGCTGGTTGGGTAGTGGAGGAGGTAGAACCAGGTCCTGCCCTCTCGGCCCCTCCAGGACAGGGACATGTGGCTGAGGAGACACATCGCAAGGAGACGGCTCATTCTGTCCCACTGACGGCGGAGCTGCAGGACTCGGTGGATCCTGAGGCGTCTCTGGAGGAGTGGTCTGAATACACAGTGCAGCGTTGGGCGTCAGGCCGAGAGAGTGCAGCGAACAAGCGAGCTCTGCCTCCCCGAAGCGTTTCCGTGGAAACCCCTGGAGGAGGGAAAAGGAGGCTAGGGAGGGGTGGCGTCCGGTGATGTGCTCCACGACGCTGCGCAGAGGAGCATCAGCTGGGAAGCGTTCACGCATGGACTCGCCGGATGGGAGACGAATCTGCAGCGAAAAAACATGAAGTTTAAACAACTGTGATTCTGTAATTTGACACACACAGAATTTAAAAATCAGATCCTCACCATGAGGACGCAGTTGTTATCCACATTAGTCTGAATCTTTCCTCCCAGCTTCTGCTCTTGAACAATAGGAGGTGACGTCTCTGCGGCGGCGCTGGTCTGGTTCTTCTCCTGCTGGCTCCTCCGGTCCTCAGCGATCCGCTTCAACACCAACTCGCGCTCCTGGCAGACAGAACACAAGACAAGATGTCAGCTCAGAGACTACAAATCGGACGCTTACGAGCCACTTTGCAGGCTGAGTTGGCATTGTTGGGTACCAGACGTCCTTCTTTTCAGCACTGCTGACCTGTTTCTTTTGTCTCCTCTCTGATCTGGCCTCCTGAGCAACGCGTTGTCTCTGCTGCTCTTCAAAGTCACTCTTGTCCTGTTTGATGCGGGACTCGACTGGTAGCGGGTCTGGGGATAGGGTGCCTGATTGTGATGGTCTCAGCACCAATGCAGGGGACGCTGTTTAAACAAAAAGAACAACAAAACAGTTAATAACACCCTAAGTCTTATTGGAAAACTTCAATGACAGGATTACAAAGCAATATTTACAGGATATTACAATGGTGAATTAAACTTATACATGACTCTCTACCCTTAAAAGCCCAGTCTTTAGCAGACTACTTGCTGTACCTCTGCTGTCAGAAGGAGATGTGTGGGTCTCTGAAGTGCCTGCTGCCTCTTTGGGTAGATTGAAAGCAGAAAATGGTGTATCAGCCGGCTGTGACGACTGCTTCACCAACCGGTGCCGTGGATACTGACCCTGCAAGAGCCTGTCGACATATGAGAGAGGGATATAAATGCGATTATTTTAGCATTTAATGTATGCTATTGCTAACTATTTATGAAAAGAGCTGGGACAACTCACCACTCGGCCGCGTCTGACACAGAGAAGTGCCCGGCCTGTACAGCTGCCTGGATCTGTTCCTCTGAGAACCCCATCTCACTGAGGATGAGGAACAACTCCCCAATAGTCTGCAAAACAAGCAAATCAATACTCATCAAAAAGGCATGTAAACAAGGGTTGAGCTATGTGGTTTTCTTCCCTTATCAGTGATGCACGAACAATGGCTACCGGGGGACATTTTTTTATTGACACCTTTATTGACCAAGTTTTCAAGATTTCTTTTAAGATGCATTTAAACACATTTTTAGACTTGTTTTTACTTTTGCTTATGGTCTCTGTTCTAGTATTATTATTGCTTTGTTTGACCTGCCATGTGCTGTTTGTGGGGATGCAAATACCGCTATCCAATGAATTAATCTATTAATTATCCAGTTATTTCTATTACTAATAACCAAGGATAATCCTGCACCTTACTTTACAGCATACAACATCTATGTACTAAATTTCCAGTCCTAATGTATAGTGCATTACAGGGTACTATAACTGTACTTTGTATGTTCAGTATTAAAGTTATAGATTATGGTCTATAGGCCCTATTCTCAGCTTTTATTTTATTGTATTTGCTACATTTTATTACCTGGCTTTTTGCACTGTAATTTGCTTCTGCTGTGGGATTAATAGAGGGATACATTGATGTACTTTATCTATAATTTGCTAGTTGCATTAACAGCAGTCTATACACTGGTGCATTTTAAATTTTGCTATTATTGTTGTTCAATTTGTTACTATTATTATTTCATAAATTAGCTCTGCGTTAATTCATGTTTGACAACTGAAAGTAAAATATCAAAGAAATATTATATTTTTTTAATAGAAATAGAATATAAATACTCTAGAAGGGATTTAAATAGGTGCTGATGAAAATATGCCTTTAACCATAACCCATGTGCATGCATAGTGAGGATAAGCTACAACTAAACATATTGATTTTGCTTTGTTTGTCCTTTATTTAATGTGACTGGAGCTGACCTCAGTTCAGCCTTTACCTCTCCAATTCTAGGTTAATGTTGCTGACAAAGTTTTTAGCCTTTAGTTAGCTTCTGTCAGGGTTAACGCATTATATCACAGTAAGTCTGCTCTTTTAAACTAACTAACAGCTGACATGTTGTTATGTCTGTGGCTCAGTGAAGGGCTGTCAACAAACACCGTTAGCATGGCGGCTAACAGTTAGCACGATGGCGAGGCTGAAGCTAAAGCAGCTAGCATGCTAATATCTCTGTGCAATGCGGTGTCATGTCAGATGGGTATCTTGCAGCTTACCGGTGGGGCAGCAGAACTCATGCCGTGAGTTAATGAAGGAAAAATCAAAGTGAAGCTAATGTTAATTAGCAACTTTGTTGACTTCCTGGTTTGGGTCTGCTGCAGCAACGCCTGCTAATGCTAGCAACACTAACCGAGCCCTTTGACTCGCAGATTGACAGAATATCAACAAGAAGGCAGCCTATCAACACTGCGGAGAGGCAGCGGTGAACAAATCCAGTCTACCTCTCACTGATTGACAGACAGAAACCCCAACCAGCGCCCTGACTGCGATATAATCATGTATGACTAAACATATCCATGTAATCTGTGGATATTGCTTTTATTATTATATATTATTATATATTATGGATATTATATATTATATAATAATTTCTCAAACATGTGACTCAGACAGATTATTGCAAAATTAAACCACATGTAAATAAATTAAGAAATAAGCTATCTACATGATATTTATTATATTTTTTATATAATTATTATTATTATTATTATTATTATTATTATTATTATATACTGTATATGAGTCTATGTATTTAACATATCCATGTAATCTGTGGATATATTATATTATTATTATTATATATTATTATATATTATGGATATTATATATTATATTATAATTTCTCAAACATGTGACCCAGACAGATTATTGCAAAATTAAACCATATGTAAATAAATTAAGAAATAAGTGATCTACATGATAGTTATTATATTTTTTATATTATTATTATTATTATTATTATTATTATATATTGTATATGAGTCTATGTATTTAACATATCCATGTAATCTGTGGATATTGCTTTTATTTAGGTGCAGAATAGACCAGACAGACTAGACTAGAGGGTGAAAGTGAAAGCTAACAGTATAATTTCTCAAACATGTGACTCAGACAGATTATTGCAAAATTAAACCACATATAAATAAATTAAGAAATAAGTGATCTACATGATAATTATTATATTTTTATATTATTATTATTATTATTATTATTATTATTATTATTATTATTATTATTATTATATACTGTATATGAGTCTATGTATTTAAAATATCCATGTAATCTGTGGATATTGCTTTTATTTAGGTACAGAATAGACCAGACAGACTAGACTAGAGGGTGAAAGTGAAAGCTAACAGTATAATTTCTCAAACATGTGACTCAGACAGATTATTGCAAAATTAAACCACATGTAAATAAATGAAGAAATAAGTGATCTACATGATAATTATTATATTTTTTATATTATTATAATAATTATTATAATATACTGTATATGAGTCTATGTATTTAACAGGTGAAACCCTTGGCTTCAGTAGCAGCAAACCACCAGTAGGGGTCACTCTACCCCTACTTTCTGTTTATTTTATTTTATTTCATTTCATTTCATATTATTTCATTTTTTCTTTTTTTAACCTTCTATTTACAAAAAGCAAAGTGAACATAGAACAAAATACAAAAACAGATAATGCCAGGGAATCAGAGCAATGATAGAAAACATAAATCCATTCATAAAAATGTTATACAGGGTACATAGATTTATGGTTTTGATTGGCTTTCTATTATTCTAGAAAATAAGATTGAAACCGTGTATTGTTTGAGTTTATTTTCAAAACTGAAAAAGGATGGTTTATGATCGGAAAATTTAGATTTGTGAATGTGAGATTTTGCAAGTAATAAGATCAAATTGATGATATAATATTGATTTGCTTTGGTAGAGGGGTAAGAACAGCAGCTAAACAATACATTTTCATAAGAGAGGGAAAATTCTGAAACAATATATTGGGAAATAAAAGTGCAAATGTGTTGCCAAAATATTGATGTGTCCTTTGCATCATGCATGCTGCATATAAATAGCAAATCAATGGTATATAAAACTATAAAACAAAAATAGTATATGAGCAACTGAAGAAAGATACAAATCATTTACTCAAGTAAAATTAAAGTGTCACTATTAGGATTATATCTGACTTTAAAAAAGTGAGTTAAAATGGTCAAAAATATATATGAATGTGGGAATCTGACTAGAGAATACTTTAAATTACTTTTGATTAAGTCTTCTTCAATACCACTACATAAAAGGCATTACTACCACTACTACATAAATAGCAGGTGATACTATTTGTGATAACAGACTGGACCACTATGGCTATGAAGCACAATAGCTGATCTGACATCTGGCAAAGAGTGTGAGCTAATGGCCCGGCGCATATACAGGTGACTAATTAGGGTTAAGCAGGTGTGCAGGCAGCAGGAAGGATATGCAGGAGACGTGTGTAACAGTTTCATGACAACTGGGAAAACTCCATCCTCTGAAGATTGTGTGATACAATGAAAAGCTTCATAAATGGATCTTTTTGGATGTTTTCTCAATACTTTATTGTACTTTTAAAGGGCCTATTTTGATTTAACATGAATGATGAAACAATGCCAGTTCTCCCAGGAGAGTAAATTAAACTTTGCTGGATAATTAAAGTTTTTTTAAATAATACAGTGCTTGAGTAAACTTTAAATTAATCCTCATTTTGTATTTCTGTTTATGCCAAATGACGTTTTCAGTATATTATGACAAAGAAACATTTAATTACTATTAAATGTTTTCCTGTTTATGTCATAACGGTTCAACCTGCCCCTCAGGCCTTCATAGGAACTATTAATCATCATTCACGCAGGCGCAACAACTTCTGCCTGGGGGAAGATGGCGACAAGTTGGCGGAAATTAAAGAGTAAAACCGGAATTTGATTTAAAAATAAAAGCGTTAAAGAGACGCTTATAACCGTATCATGCTGTAATGTGAGGTTTTGGTATCCTGTATTTATTAATAGCATATTATTAAACATAATATTATGTTTTTGCTGTAATAAATGCACCCATTCGCTTAAACTCGTCACGAAGATATTTTAAGTTGAATTCTTTACCGGAAGTAAAAAAGGGGGTTTCAATTTGTCGCTTTGACGCCGGTTGAGCAAAGTCAGTCAGAGAGAGAGTTTGAGGCGAGTACCAGGCACCGGTGAGTAATAAGCCAGAGTGTTGGGTGTCATTTTAAGCCTCAGGAGGATTCCGCTTTGTAAAAACTCCCTTTTGCTTTCAACTGTGGTTATTTTAAAGGTCATGAACCGGTCTTGACTGTATTTTAATGTGAAGAGACGCGGTGCTGACATCCACCAACTGCCACACATGCGAGTGAGTGTCCGTTGCTGTTGCTGCTGGTGACGGTTGATGACTTCGCTTTGTTCCTCGGCTTGTTAACCAGGTAACAGAAGGGGGGGAAAGTTCTGGAACTGTGCTCATAGAGGGGGGGGAAAGTTCTGGAATTGTGCTCTGACTTATAGTTCTGTCGTGGTTTAAGCCTCCTCACAGACTGCTGGGTAGTAAACGCTAATGTTAGAGGGAGTTCCTCATCCTAGCAAGCTAGCAGTCACACCTCCTGACAGCAGCTACACTGGAGAGATGTGATGCTCATCTGAAGAGTTGGCTAAGCTAGTCTTGTGTCTTTATTAACCGAACAAGGCTTTCAACAAGGCAGTGTGGAGACAGAGCTACTTATTCATCCATCATTCTAAAGAAATGTCATTGGCAAGAGTAATTTAAAGTGGCAGTAGGCAACATTTTTTTGGCATAATTTGGCAAAAATTCCATAATAATCTTTCAGCATATTGTAATTCAAGTGGTCTGAGAGAAAACTAGACGTCTGCTCCTCCTCATGTCTCTGTTTTGAGGCTTTGGAAAAATCTAGCCCGTGACGGCAGATTTTGACCAATCACAGGTCATTTCAGAGAGAGAGAGCGGTTCCTATTGGCTGTGCTCCGGTCATGTGACCAGAACTTGGCTTCCTTCAACAGATTTTACAATGGCGGCCGCGTCACAAACTTTCTCATTTTATAGATAAACAGTACACTACAAGATGATTCTGAGAACATTTGAGGAGAGAAATAGTCATTACGGTAACAGAATATTGATTCATATCTGATCAGCGCTGCCTAGTTTGACCGTTTGGTCGGAGTTCGCGAGTGATTGACAGCCGGCTCTCATAGACGGCAGCTGGCAGCGGACCTTGTTTTCCTCCGGTAAGTGAAATCCTTCAGATGCCGTTAGGAGCACCGGAGGACACAGTAGGACACAGAGGAACGTGATTTTTTTCAGGTTACCTGTTTCATGTACTACTGTCACGATATAGCGGCCGTTTTCTAAAAATAACTTTTTTAAATCATATTTGCGCCAATATCGCATACTGCAGCTTTAACTACTAATCTGTTTTCTTTATTATGATGGAGAAATGTTGAAAAAAAGATTCATTGCACGTCCCCAGAAGTCAGGGACATCTTCAGATTGCTTGTTTTATACGACCAACTGTCCAAAACCCAAAGATATTCAATTTACATTGATATAAATCAGAGAAAAGTAGCAACCTCTCACATCTGAGAAGCAGGAATGCCAATTATCTAATTAATTTGATCAATTAAATGAAATCTATGTCAATATAACCCATGGATTCTCAACAGGAAACCCCATTTCACCCCATTGACCTCCATTTGAGGTTATTGTTCTGTTCCAGTGTACCATATAGATTTGAAGATGAAAGTGGAGCACACTAATGAGGGAGCATGATATAGCATTGTGCTATAAAATGTCCACATAATGACAAATGGCTATAACAACTTACAAAAGCCCGAATAAGTTGCTATTAAAGTACTTTACCAACCACCAAAAAGTTGAAGTATTCAATAAATAATGATATAAAACAGAAATACAGGCAACTCCTCTCATTTGTGAAACTGCTTTTTCACATCTGACATTTTGACTTGTCAGACACAGGTGAAACTAATAACATTAATTGCAGCAACTGAGCCGTGGTTTGTGTTATTAGTTCCACCTGTGCTTTTCCTGCTGTGACGAGTCAAAACGTCTGCTTTGAAAAAGATTTACAGTATGAATCTGAGGAACAAGAGTGCTCTGATGCGAGCGAGGCTATCAAGATTCATGTGAGCGGGATTATTGAGGCAGCCATACGACATGTAATGTACAGGAGTTTTGACTGGGAAGAAAAGGAAAACTAGTGATGGATGCTCATAAAGGATACAAGTCAGTCAAATCCAAAAGTTCAGTGTTAATATAGAGGCTTGTTTTTATTGTTAAGTTAACTTGCATTTTTCATTTGTACAACAGAAACTAATAAGAAAATTCAACTTGGCTCCTTTTGTTACTAGGGCCGGGACGATTCACCTATCTCCCGATTCGATACGATCACGATACTTGGGAGCTGATTCGATATGTATTGCGATTCTACAAGTTTGCGATTCGATATTACGATTTATTGAGATTTTTGTTAACTTTTTTAACACTAGACCATGGGAAAAAGTTGAATCCTACACTTCTAGGGACTTTTACTTTGGAAAATATCTAAATTAATACAGTAAAAATGTTTGATTTTCAGCATGTATGTAGTCAGAGATGTCCTGAAGTCAAATATATCAGTCATTGTCAGGCATTATTTATTACATTTTTTTCCAGCAACCCAAAAATCCTGATACATAGGTGAATCAACTTTTTTTTCCCCACCCCTATTTGTTACTATAATGAGTTATATACTGAATGAAATCCCTGTAAGTTTGTGTGCCATGGACCCATTTGAAACCCTCTCCAGGATCCCTCCAGGTCCCTGCACCCCAGTTTGGGAACCATGGTCCAAGAATTGTTTCTGTCACGTGGCTATTAGATGTCAGGACGTGCCCTCTAGCAGGATGGAGGAAGGATGTGTCTCTTCTGCTGACTCACCAATATCATCTCCATGTGCGCTCCAGGTTATTTGAGGAGATATTTTACTGTGATGTAAAGCCGAGACACAGGATAAAGTGATTATCTTTTGCTAGAGATTATTAAATCTAAGTAAATCAAACCACCGTGATGTTGTTGTTTTACAAAACCTGAGCGCTTCAAGGACTCGTAGAATAGCAGAATCTGAAATGTTTGTCTCGGTGAATCTGACCTTGTTCGATCTGCACTCTCAAATTCCAGAGCGGTTCGGCTTCCTTTTTTGTTGTGTAATCCTGCGCGGTGCTTGAACGCATCAGATAGATCCATCTTATCTGCATGATCACAGTCTCCGCTTTTATTTGTTTTCCTTCGCCTCAGTGGAATATGTCAAACAGACTTATTGTGAACTGATTTGTGACAACAATGGTGTGTTTTGCTGGTGGAGGAAAAAAATGCGAAAGCGCAAACAGTTGAGCAGCAGAGTGTATCTACATTCTTGCTGTGAATTGCTTGGTCATGCAGAAGACAAGGAAGGAAAAGAGGTTGATAATAAGCTGTTTTTTTTATCATGGCCTTTCATGACCTTCCCCTCTGCAGATAAACAGGCCCAGCGTTTGGATAAACACATCAGCCCTAAACATCTGTCTTAACCTTAACTAAACACTATTATTTTAGGTCTGTTTACTATTAGAAATTGTGGATAATAATTCAGTTTGCTTGCATGGCTGTTGCTCTGATCGAGCCTACTGTAGGTTGTATTTAATTTGGCTTTGGCGGTACACCTTGGAAGGAGTTTGGGCTACTGTCCTCTCACATTAAACCCCATTAAGATGTCTGGAGTTTGCAGTCTCTTTGGAGCATCTAATCATACACTCAGCTGCAGAAGACATAGTGAGGCATCCTTGGCACTCTCCCCATCTTCTCCTTCACTGTTGTCATTCTTTCCCATGTTTTCTCATGCCTTTTCTCACTCTTTACCAGCAGCGTTTTTATGGTTGTGTAATCTTATTATTTTGTTTCCCAGGAAATGGCTAAATGGCTGATTTGTATTTGACCGTAATATGAGTTTTAAGACCTTTGTTTTGGGTCTGGGAGTCCAGGAGATAATTTATTCCCGTCCCAGTCTGAGTCTCGTGAGAGTAAAGTACAGTTATTACAAGTACACCGGGTCAAAGCTCCACAATTACCGTGTTTCTGTGAGAATGTGGCTTTGAATTTTGTGCAGCTGGTGCAACCTGAGCAGCCCTAGACGCAGTTATGGCAACCAAGTACCACACCCTAACACTTCTGGAGTTGGACGGAACCAGTAGTAGTAATGGTGACTCTAAAAACTTCCAGTTGAGGGTAAAAACATGAACTCTTGTGTAAAGCATATACAGTAGACCTTGGCCAACTATTTAGTATTCCCTTTTTATTTTATTTTATCCGCCTGAGTTTCTCTTGGATAGATGTATTATTCCTTTGGGTCTTATACCACAGAGTTGTAATCCCTCTGCAGTCATTATTTATCTGAGTTTACTGGAATAGAAGCATTGTAACAAGTCTCAGTACACTCTCCGTGCCAATTCAGTGTTTTTATTACGGTCTAACTGTTATGGGATTTTTGAGGCTGATAGCGCAATTGATATTAGACACTTAAAAGCTGCACGAATCAATATTTTTGTATTATAAATGGATCAAATTACTTTGTGTAATGTGAAGGGGGTCGTTCGATAAACCCACAGACAATTACCTGATTGCCGTTCCCCCGCAGCTCTACAGAACGTTTTAGCATCTTTCAGCTCACTGCTTTGATTTTATAGCCCTCAGCTTTACTGTTTTGGTTCAGCCTCCCCACTCTCATCAGTGTCACCCGCAGCAGGCAGCTGTTTTCTGCAAAAAGCTCTCATAAGCTCAGTGTACTCTACCTGTCCAGTACAAAACGACTGACAAAATTAGCAACTAGCTGGTGAACATAGTGGAGCATTTGGCAGCTAAAGAGCCAGATATTTTCCCCAGGAGCTAAAAGAGGAGTGCATAATGGTCGTGCATGAACCTTTCATATTCTAACTCACTACTATAACTTGTTACTACGAGCTTAAGGACATTTCAAGTCTGCAGGCAGTAAAAATGTTTCAGCATGACATTTTGTTTCCATTTGAGAATGTATATTGGCCTCCTACAACACACTCTAACCCTCTTCAAGGTATAAAAATACTTGAGTGGTGATTGCTTTTTCTTTTCTAGAGTACAGGACAATGGGCAGGCATTATGTAAACTGCCAGGATTTAGTTGCCTCCTCAATCCCTCTGCACCCCAAAGACAGGTGCTGTCTCAGCTGTAAGCACAGCCGCGATAAAGATCGGCATACATTGACTGAGTGCAGCTGTTAGCTGAGACTGGATGTGTTCCAGCGACTGTGTGCGCACATAGCTTAGCACGGTCATGCTAAAGTGCTGGACGCTGCCAAACCCTGAGCGAAGTTAGCGTGGCCGCTAGGCTGTGAAGAACAGAGCGGGGAGGTAGAGACCTCTGCATGTTGAAAGAGGAGGTGGATGGCTGACTTCTTAAACTGCTGAGCTATTTCGGGCTAACAGAGGCACAGCCATCAACATACACCGCCGCCAAGTCCCCATAGAGATCCACAAACAGGGCAGCTATCAGTGGTATACAGCTACATAGAGGTCAGGTTTTGCATTACCAGGCTGAGCAGGAGAGTGGGCGAGAGCACTGAGCAGTGTTCTGGTGAGTTTCTGTCAAGTTCTGGATGTTTGAAATTAGGCTGCACAGATTTTGTTTGTAATAGTCACCTGTTGATACGATATCCTGCAGTTTGGCCTGGGTTGACCACTTGAGTGTGTTGTCTTTACCTCTAGGAATATGGCCTAGCAGACTTGTTTAAGACTTGAAGGGAGAGAACAGGAAGCAGGAGTGAGAATTTCCAAGTTGTGTTAACACTTTATAAAAGTTATTTATAGTGTAAAATTTCTTGTTAAATGTTATTTTTTGTCTTTTTTATTTTCTTTCAGCAGAGAAAACGTGTTTGGTACTGTGCAGGAGATGGTTTGGACGCAGCACAGATTGCTTTATTTCTCCACATTTAGCCAACAAATTGGTGACAATGAATGAAACTTGAAAAAGTGGCTCAATAACTTCATAGAAAATGTCACAGCCAGCAAGAACGAGGACAGTGTTTCTATTCTGTGGTTGTGTTGTGTAATAAGCCTATCGTCTGTTGGTCATGGTTAAGAAAAAGTTGTCAATCGACCTTGCACGCATGAGGTCACTGCTCTTAATATGGTTGACCACAGTGGATAATGCTATTATTAGCACTCTGTTGGGATTGAGGAAAGCCCCAGACTTTGAAGTGGACTTCAATTTTAGCTGCTTGTGGCATTGACTGTGTTTCTGTTCCCCGCAAGACATGCATGTGACTCCATAGTGATCCCTCATCCCCGGGGACAAACAATTATATCTCATGCACACACACACACTCAGGTTCCTCCTGAGGTTGGGTATTTCTCTAGCCCTAAGACTCAAATAAGCTGATGTGGAATGCAGCGCTTGATTATTTGGCCAACGGGTAAGCAACTTGTTTAGATCACAGAACTGTTCTTTGTTCACTGCAAAACACAATTAATCTGGCGGCTTTTATGACTTTATGTGGGATTAATTGTGTAATAGTGTTGATTCCTCCATGACATGACAAGTTTGTTTTTCCATTGCCAATACACTAAGAACCTGCGGCATGTAAGGAAGGAAAATTTACCCTAAAACTGATATATTTTACCAGTACAAAGTCCAGGTGAACTACAACAAAAATGATTAAAATGCTGTGTGGAAATGTCAGCATCAACAATTATTTCCAAAAGTCATTACCAGTTAATAATTAAAGACATATTAGGCAACATGTCATTGCTTTCCCACTCATTTTATGCACAAATATTAACACATGAATAAACATCCTGTGCAAATTTATAAACATGCCAAAAAGCATGCAGTTCTAAAGTTGCACTAGTTTCATTTCAATCCTGAAATATACACAATGCCAGTAATCATTTGCATTGCTTATTTCAGATTATAGATCAATTATTCACTATATTAATGCTCAGAAGCTTCCGGGCAAAGTTGCAGCTGCACCTTCATGAGAAGTCAAGTTGTCTAATTTTCTAAAGAGAGCTAGTACATCATGACTCACGCCCTGTCTTGCAGTCTGTATTACATGGAATGAAAGAAGTCATTCATTTGCTTGTATGCGGTTGTAAACCAAGCTTTTGCGGCACTTCCTTTCACGTCACCCTCGAATTTTTAATGTCGAAAGCCTTTTATTTACCAGCAAGTCACCTATTGTCTGTGTGTGGCAACATGTATTTATGTCACTCTGGTAGATTGAGAAATAGACTGTAATAGACCTTCAGACTAGATGAGGTATTTCCACATGAGAAACACTGCATGTAATCCTCATGTGATTAAAGGACCATATAGGTTCTTGCATGTTTTGGCCCATTGTTACTGCCACCCTATTTCCATCTAGTGCACTTTTTTTTTATGATATTGGAATGTGTTTTTTAGCCATGCTTACCGTGTGCCTCTGTGGGTGGCAATGTCCATCAACTACTTAGGCCCAGATTGAAATATAGCAATAACTATAACTATCAGGATGCACGATAACTGTCGGCGAGATGATTCACAGATGAGGAAAGCAGAAAAAAAATATTTCTGCTACATAAAAATGCTTTTTTTTCAAACCTTGCTTTTTAGTGAATTACTGAATAATTGTACTTCTTCAGGACTGTAAAAATAATTCAAATAAAGTAAGGAAAATCACTGTAGTTAAACTGGTCACAATCGGTAGACATTTACAACCAGTAACGAGGAGTTGTAGTCATTGATTTGTTTTAAGAGGTCACAAGCCAAACATGTGGGGAACCGCTCGTCTAAAAACATGCAAATCCACTGTTATGGTTTGTTAAAGAGAGATATCGATCCTTGGGGGTCGAGTTTCCACCTTATGGTTGAGGTCATCTGTGTGTGTGTATGTGTGACAGACGGACAGATTTGTGTGACCGAGCGGCAGCCTCTGACTCAGTGTTGAATGGGTCCTGGAGTCACATGGCTACTTGTCAGCAGGCTGGAGGAGGAAACATAATCCTGAGGAGGAAGGCTGCTTTTATCAGTCTGTGCGTGTTGGTCTGAGAGAGCACTCAGCTCGTCGAGAGGCTGGAACCGCACATGATCGGCTCCACATCTCTAACTCTCCTTTCTTTTGTCTCCCTCTCTCTGTTTTCCCCCTCTGTTTGTTTTTGCCCTGCACTCTGACCAGCCCCGGGTCTCTCTTCACGGCAGAGTTCAGAATTGCACTACCATGTCTGCGGTGGCTTCTCTGCTGTGAGCACACAAAGGTATGGTACAATCATGGATATCTTCTGATATTTCTTGACCAGTTGTCGTGTTTTCAAGTTGTCTTATTTGTCAGAATGTCACTTTATACTGCTTGTTGTTTTTCTATTAAATTTATCGTCTGTTTAATTCATTGTTTACATGGGTTATTCCTCAATTAGGTGATTGTTTGTCAGGTCTAATCAAACTTAACAAGCTCCTTCCTGTTAGTGTCTCAGGCTTGAGCAGCCATAGCATAACTGTTAACAAAACTTGAGTTTTAGTAGCACAAACATGTTTTTACACTCTTATAAATCCTAAATTAGAAACTTTTTAAAGGCCATGTTTTTTTTGGGAAGTGACGGCCCTCTAAATGCTGTGGTCGAATCAGAATAGACCATTCATATCTACAAAAAACAGACCTGACTTTCTCAAGTGTTTGTCTTTAAACTACGCTCTGTTTGACCCATTTCTGTTTATCACGCACATGTTTTTCTACATCAGATCTAGCATGCGTCTTAAACCGGCGATAATGCAGTTGATTCTGTAAATTCGTAGCGGCATGTTATTGTATTAGATAAAACATTAAGGCCACAAATTATCTTCATGTCACTTGAAGTTATCACAGCAACACAATCAGGAAAAGAAATGTCTTTAAACATGCATTATCTGCCAAAAGGAAACACACACACGGTCTTGTTTCTTTGGAAGCCCAGTTCTCTAATGAAACCTTAAACCGCTCCTTTCCCCCCCTGTCATTGTCCTGCTTTTATAAGTACAGGCCTGTGTGTTTGTTGAGGTTTGGACATTATGATCAAACTCCTATTTCTGGACAGGCCTTTTTTTATTGGCAGTTTGTGTGTTTTATTGAACTGTACTTTAATTATGCCCTTTTTGATAGAATTTGTAGATGAACATGCAGCCTGTGGTCGCCACTCGCGTGCCAAGCGGTCTGATTCAAGCCGGGTCCGGCCGGGTGTCCTGGCAGATCACTGGGTTAACACACTTGTGGGCTTGTGTCGTGAGTTCAAGTCTGGCTCATGACCTCTGTCATGTCGTCTGACTGTCTCGCTCCTTTCGCTTAATGTCATTATGTGGAGAAGAACTTTTAACCTTTTTGTCCCTCTTTAATCCCAAAGGTCAAAGTTGCTTCTCATACTTTGTCGTTTTTGAGATGGTCGGTGTGCTGACCAATTACTCCTCTAGGCTCTGAGTGTCCCAGATTTCTGTAACGTGTCATTGTTCTTTCTTTAAGAAAAGCCCTGCAGAGCATCTAAAAAATACCTTAAACCTCTCAAATTTTGAAAGAAAGACATGGTGTTGAGAATGCCAGGCAAACGTCTGACTTTTGCTCCTCCCTTTTTATTCTCCTTTCCCCTAAAAGGTGTCAAATGTGCCTCTAAATAAAAGAAGGAAAATGCTCTTTTCAGGGAAATTCAACATTTCGGAGGTGAGCAGTACATTTTGATCAATACTGGAAATTTACCACATACCAAAGAGACTTTGTCAGGTTTATTTGCACTCTGTGGGAGAGATGAGTCACCACCAACTGCATATCATAGATCTTAATACTGACCCAAAAAAAAGACAAACCCTTGCTCTTGAGTTATCACCGTTTTCTAAAGGCATGACGCAAATGTCAACATTTTGATGATATTCAGATACATTTCAGACTAGATCGGTTTAGTTAAAGGAAATGTCAGTTCTTCAGATTCTTCATCATTGCAATGTTATTTCAGAAAAACCGTAAATAGCAGTTACTCAATATCAGCTGTCAAGTCAATCAAATAGGAAAAGTGATGTATTTTGACTAATATACAGAGGAGCTTTTTCTAAGTCTCTTAAGGGCATCCTTTTAAAGTGTATTCGGCTGCTATTTTTTCAAACCTGATGACAAAAATTTGCGACATCTAAGCCTCATATGCAGATACAACTGTAATTGAAACAGAAACGGGACAACAAGATGACAGTTTCTGCGGTCAAAGGTAGCGTCTTCACTCATGTGACCTGATTATATCTGCTCTCTGTACAGTAGGAGGGACAGGGACAGCTTGTTATGCTGTGACAAGCTGAGTTAACCTATAATGTCACAGGGTAGACATTAAGACATTTTGTATTAACTTATCTTTGGAATATACAGTAGGTCCGGTCAAAGCATACGCATGGTTTTTCAGTTAACTATTTCCAAATATATATTTTATTTTTTTTTACGTTTACAGCTCCTCCTTACCTTCTTCCTGTTTTCATACTTACTTCCTCCCAGAAGGATAGTTTTCCCAAAGCCTTGCGTCCACACATTTGAGGCTATGTGACTAAATATTGCATGGAGAAGTGGAAACAAATTCCACACTCCTCGTCTTCTTTTAGGAACAGTTTGTGAGATGCTGGGCTTCTGGATCACACATGATGAACTTCTTCCAGGGGAAACACAGAGCGTCTTGTCCTCACTTCCTCTTGCACTGTCAGCATTCATCCACCCATCATTTCAGTTATTACATAAGGGGCAACCAGTTCCTTTTTTATTCAGTCCTCTGACTGATTGCACCTGAGAAATCTGCTTGCTTATCAAGACAATTAGCATTCTTCTTCTGATCATTATTGTTATCTGTTTCATTACAGCCGTGCCCTGAGGTAGATAAGATGGTTCCCATGCTATTTGCTCAGGATCCCAGGGTTCTGTAACTGTATCCCTGTGTAGCCCGCCCTGCCTCTTCCACAGTGGTGGGGTCTAGGTTTACTGAGAAAGTAAGCTTCAAACACACCCAAGCTAACTCCAATAGCCTCCTTTATCGCCCACTATTGCCCGGATTACAATGTCTCAAACAAGTTAAAGTTGTTATTCTGAAAAGAACAGCTGCTGGTATGTAATTAACATTTGGGGCAGTGATTACCATTTTGGCAGAGCAAACGAAGAGCGTTGCCAAAACGTCGTGTAGTCTGCTGTGTGTCTCAGTGTCACGGTCTCTTTGGCAGGTAATGTCTTTGTTCAATCCACATTTAAATGCAAGTTTACACTGAACAGCTCCTGAATACTTCTGCACTGCCTTTTAATCTCTTGTCATTGATTGTGCTTTAGTGAAATATACCTCTCAGAAATCCCTCGCCGTCAACAAGGTCATTGATATGATTGTAGTCAGGCAGCAGGGAGGCTTATCGTTTCTTTGATAGCTGCTGTCAGAGAGCCAGAACATGATTTCTGACTGTGACACTGGAAAGTGAACCAAAAGAGGGCCCTCCTCTGCTTTTAGACTGAAGGAAAACCGCCGTTCTCTTAACAATGTTAACAACTGTAAAACAAAATGTTTTTTTGTTTGTTTCAATTAATTTAAATATTGTGTTTAGCAATACATCCTCAGTGTCTTTTGGACTTTATCAATTAATACACTCGAACGGTTTATCTTTGCAGCCTAATAATTAAGCTTGATTCTATCAAGGACTAGGGCTGCAAGTAACAATTTTCTTGATTGATAAATTTTGCGTTCGGTCTATAGAATAGTAAAATAGTAAAAAGAAAAGCTTGTCACGTTCCCTAAAACCCAAGGTGACCTCTTCAAATATCCCATTTTGGCTGACCAACAGACTGAAACCACAAAATATTGAGTTTACAATCATAGAGTACAAAGAAAACCAGCATATATTCACATTTGAGAATCCAGAACCACTGAATTTTTTGCACTTTTTATGAAAAATAAAACGATTAACGATTAAAGGCAGGGTGGGCGATCTTGAGAAACTAGTACACTAGATATTTTTTAAAATGATCCAGCTGAAAATGAGCCCAGTGTTGCCAACTATTTTCCAATGAAAGTAGCTAGTAGCTCCAAAAGTCCCTAAATCTAGAGAGACAGTCGCCAACTCTGCAACACTGACAGTCCGTCGCATCAGGCCTCCCTCCAAGGCTACACCCCCGCTATTATCTTAATGAACATAAACATATCATAATGAATGTTAACGGCACACACGGCTATTGTTAGGACTCACAGCTGTCAAGCTTTTGTCAGAGCATTTGATTTATTGATGTCAGGATGTAATGAGAATTTCAACTAATATAACAAAAAATGTTCCTAAAATCTTTACTTTAATAGATTATGAAAAAGGTTCTCCCAGACAGCCTATTACTTCTGTACTTTATTGTCCTCTTGTAGTGCATCTCTGATAACATTTTGTACTATCTCTGAAATGCTCCTCCTCCTCTGGCCGACTGAATTCTGTATTACCTTTGGATTCCTGCGGTTGTGTGTCGTACAACGGCGATTCCAGAGTGACGGAGGTTGGTGGAGGTTAGCTGAGGCACGTGCCGCCGCTTATCAAAGGGTCCCCTGCACAGTAGCACTGTGTTATCTGGCTCTTATCTGACTCTAATGGTTAATAACCTTGAATGGTGGCGAGGAAGTGCTACATGGCTTGAAATCAAGAATCATAGAAATGAAAATAGATGGGGTGTCATTGTTTGAAAAAGCATGATGGTGTGTACTTCTTCTACCATCGTTGCCATCAGGCCTCAAGTATAGTGTCAGTGTTTCCACTTCATCATAAAAACAACATTTAGTTTAGGCCAGCTGTGTTTCTAAAGTGGGTCTGGGGACTCAAAGGCATTTGAGAGGCTTCCAGGAAATCCTGAAACTCCTTAGTTTAGTCATCCAGTAAAGCATGTTGCTTTGTGTTTTGCATTTTGTTGGCTTTGCACTTCAGCACATGCAAAAAAGTCAGCACTTTATGAGGTTCAAGTGCATGTTAGTATTGCCATTGTGAGTACATGCTCACGTTAGCATTTAGCTCAAAGCAATGCTGTGTCTAAGTACAGCCTCACAGAGCTGCAAGCATTATGAAAGCTCTTAGAGTTGTTACAATTTTAGGAGAGAAACTAACATAACATTATTCTCAAAGGAGATACATGTAGAATAGGTGATGAAACAGTCCTGTTTTGCCCTAACACAATAAGTTTTTGTATGTTTTAGGATTCCTGCTGCAATATCTTAAAATTGGAGGACAATGTATTAGAAAAGATATTAAAAAAGAAGAAAAGAGCCAAAACATTAAAAACACACCGCTGTCATTATACCTTCTGCCTGCACTTCATATTCAGGGATTACTGGCCCACAGCTCCAGTATTTCAGCGCCTTGTTTGCCTCATGTTATAAATCTCCAGCTTCATGTGGACTAACCCCCGGATCTGTATCTGTCTCCAGGTTATGCTGCCCAAAAGCTGCCTGAGTCCCAGTGAGAAAGAGAAGGGCTAAAGCCGCACCGATCCAAACCAGCTTTCCAGAGCCTCTCCAGCAGCGACTCAACTGTGGAGCCATGAGCAACCCCAGCGTTCCCAACCAGATTACAGATGCCGTGGCATCGGTTATTCACAGCGTAAGTCCACACGACCTCACACAACACCCTGCAAGGTCAGGCTTTAGCATTGTTGACCACATGATGAAACACATGAGTAGGGTTGCACAGGGTCGGCAAATTTCCGGTAAATTTTTGTCAATTTTCCAAGTTAAGTTAATCTCGGGAAATCTTGCACAATGTCGATATAAAAATCGTACCCTTTTTAATAGTGAACTTATTTGATGGGAAAATACGCGGCATGTTTTGGTTAGAAGTATTCCCCACTCCGCATTCAGCAGAACACTCTTACATCACACGTACAGATCATTTGCCAGCATCCCATTAAATAGGAATTCAGTACAGTTACAACCCTCTACTGTATATGCACCGTGCAATAAATAATTAGAAATGAGTTGTTCACTTTAAACCCTAAGTTTGCACACAGCCCACATTATCAGCTCGAATTTTCAAAGTACCTTTCCCCATTTGTTAGCTTGCTAGCTAACTCACCATATGGCACATTTCAATTTGTATGTATTTGAAAAATTAATGTATTTATTAATGGATTATGTCTGTTCATGATATGGTAAAAGGTTGTTTCTATCTGCATATGACATGGTAAATACAGCCTGAGCAAATAGCCTCTATATTTCCATTTTATTCTCATGAATTCCCATAAATTCCTGTTAATTCCCATCAAAATTTCCACCTTGAATATTCCTGGAATTGTGCAACCCTGCACATGAGGAAGAGTTGGTGACCCTGGTAATAAACCAGGATAAATTCTCTTCAGGAGGAGATGACGCTCACAATTAGCAGTTTATCGTCTTTTCGTGCAGGAGACTGTAGCTATTCAGCGTATTCAACTTTCCTCTGCTTCATTTCATGTTCTCCCTGTGCTGGATTTATGCTGCATCAGCTCCCTCAGTCCACTCTGTCATCAGAGTGTGTGTTTTGGACATTGCTGTTCCCACATACAGTACTTCTGACCGCAAAAATAAGAACGCTGAGAATAGTTCAAAAACACTTCAGATCTGCACAGAGAGCTGCACCAGTTGAATTCCCCTTTTCATTAGAGCAGTGGAGAATGTCAACAGTTCCGCAACTGAAACAGTTTCCTTCCTCTTTTCTTCAAGTCGATGGTTTGCCAGTGTTGGAAACACTAAAATAATATTGGCGTATAATGAAAAACATAATTGCATGGCTGCTGGTGGGATAGCTGTGATGAACATGCCTGGAGGGCATCTGGTCAGAAGCCAAAGAAAGCAGCATTCCCCGACTCAAGAGGTTCTCAACAAGTTCATTTTAGGATGATTAAGATGCTGCAGCAGAAAATATCACATGCTTAAAGGAGAAATCCCCCCATGAATAGCCTCATATTGTTACAGTAGATATCATCAGTTTGCGATGGTTAGTGATTTCCAGGATTTATTATGTTCGATTGCATTCCGGGAGTTATTGGATTGTTAAGGACCGCATATCTTTATTGATTTACCAACTAAACCTTTCTCATGTTCTTTTACATGAGATAAGGATTTATTTATTTCCCAGAACGTCATTCAACAGCCCAAATTGAAGAGAGTTTACTTTGCAGTGGGTTGAATGTGTAGGTGAGTGGAAATAGTGATGTTTATAGCGCAGTGGGAGAAGAGATAATAAGAAGAGATTTTCCAGTAACAAGTCATAGATGCCACTTCTGATGAGGTTCATCACTTATTGTACTGTTGGGAAATGATTTCTGACTGAAAGAACACATGTTCTCGTTCAAACTGTCCTTTAGACGTGCTCATGGTCATTTGTCATCACCAGAGCGGCTTTGTTCTTCATTGCAACACCAATGTAGGAAATGCTTGATTTCCCTAAGCTTTGCATTTTTTTGTCAGTGTGCTGTCGGCTGCTTCCTTTTCCTGTGTTTCACAACAGTGTGACAACTACTACATCCACCTGCATGCAATCTGGACATAAACAATATAAGTGCTGTCCAAGTTTGAAACCGAACCCCACCAGTCCAGACGTAGAATGCAAAGTATTTAGGAGGTGGAAGTGGATATATAAGACTTAACCACTGATCCGTGAAAGAGGTGCAGAAAGATGAGAGGCCATGGGTTTAACTACTTCTCAAAATTTATTTTACCATTTGGATGATTTATTTCTTAATTCTCCCCCATTAAAGCAGTCCGGTACAAAATACGTCATTTAGTAGTTTACCTTTTTTAATCATCAGTGTACACTTTCAGTGTACACTAGGTCTCATTTTTTAGGTTAGATCACAACCTGTTCACACATTGGCAATAAAAAACAATTAAACGTTTATATGTGTAAAGACTTAGATACAGTCCTTTTAAGGCCCAGGTACACACATCAAAACTCAAATATTAAACTTAAACGCTCATTAAGTCCATAATGATCCCATTATTTGGTCTCAGGACAGTTTGACTCCACACGCTGAAATACACGTCTGCTTTGATGTAGTTTAGCAGGACAAAGGAGAAACAAAAACTGAGTTTAAAAATGAAATTTCCTTCTGTAATCATCATCACCTGACACAAACAACTAGCACAAACAGTTTTCAGGCAGTCATCTGTGGTTGGCTTTAAACATAACTAACAACTAAATCCTGCAGTTTTATCATCCTTGACTTGATAAACAGCCTGTTGGTTTGCTCCCTTGAATCCATCGTATTTATAATTTGTTTTTCTGTAGTTTATATAATGGATTTACATTAGTTGTATATGCGTTGCCCCACACCTCCTTCACAGTAACTGAAATATGATAAAATAAGTGATAAGTACAACATTCGAAGTGCTTTATAATCCAACATATACTTAGCTTTGTTCAGAATGTCAATACTTTTGGACACTTTTGTCTGTATCAGCGATGTGCTGTTTCCAAGAAAGCCTAGGTCTACCCTTTAGTTGTATATGTTGTCTTTAAACAAGAAAAGGCCCTTTTTTATTTTCTTGCAGAAGGTGTCGATTAACATCCTTAAAGATATTCTGTCAAGCCTGTTCAGAATCAGCACGTCTTTATTGCCATTTATAGCCAGTAAGACAGATAACTGCCATAAAACATATTGAGTTTGTGGACTAGAATATGACTTGGCTATAGTATGACTCGCCAGGATGTAGCCTGATGACCAAGAAGCTCAGGAAAGATAAAACTGTTTGCTGTTTGACAGAGCCTTATTGGTTGTTCTCTTGGCTCCAACTCTCTCAAGTTAATTATTATCTCCTTAACAATGTGTGTTTTGTGTGTCTGTGTGGTCAGGGAGAGTTCAGTTAATCCTGTTTGGATTTTTAAGGACTAATTGTGAAACTGAGTAATGTCCTCTCTCTAGCCTGGAGATCTGCCCTGGTCACGTGACGAGGGCTAACTCAAATGGGAAGCAGGTTGTCTTCCATGAAAGTGGCGGACGTCTCTGGCTTTTACCTTTGACATTGGAAAAGCAAATATAGCTATCTTGTTGTATTTTAGGCTGCAGCCTTTCACACACCTGTGTGTAATGTGATGGACTATCTGTATTCATTAAAGGTGAGTTTGTTTAGTTTGAGAATAGAGGACTCAACGTAGCGTTGCGTATTCCTGTGTGTGTGATATTTAGTCTTGTTCTTATCATTCCCAGTCAGTCATTAAACATTATCCTACATTGGGCAAATAGAGAGTTTCTAAGCCTATACGTAGTCTGACTTTCTTCTTCCGGCTTCGGTTCTTAAGGTAAATGTAACCTCAACCACGAACTCTGCAGCTGGTTAATGTTCAGTCTAGTTGTGCTTTTGAAATGCACTTTTACTTCGTCAACAGCTCATTGACTTTTCTCAGGCATTAGAAATCCAGGGTAATAATTACAACCTAATGTTATTTTAATGCGTCACTAGTTACATATAGTCGCCCCTCTAATGTCAGCAGGCGGATTATGAAAGGTTTCTTAAAAGGGGGCCACTTTCTTTAATTAACTGGAAAAAGTAATATTAAGAAACCTGCTGTGCTGCTGGTTCACTTTAAAACAGTTTGCAAAGATTTATTTCTGCAGAGCCATTGGAGCGGTGTTGCTTCAGGGCATTTCAGCAGTGCAAGCAACCTGTTATATTAAAACAGTTTAGATTATTGGTTTCCATTGGTGTTATGTGCCATATAGTTTTTTGGCTGGCAGTCCTTGAGTCTCAGAGTGATGACAAGAAATGTCAAACTATTACTTTAAAGCTATGGTTCAATGTTTTAGGACATGTGCTTATTCTCTTTCTTGTTGAGAGTTAAATGACAAGATTGATATGTCTCTCCACTAAACCAGCAGCGGGTTAGCTTAGTGTAGAACTTGTATGTCGTTTTTTGCACAGATTAAACAAACAAGATATAAGGTGTTGTGCAGATTTTGGAATCGCTACCCATGGCGTTGGTGCACCGCTCGAAATTGCCACCAAACGCTGTGCCCAGAGTTCGAATTATTTCAACTTTGACCTCGGTTGTTGCTGATCTTTCAAAGTGCAACCAATGAGACAACAGCTGCAACTATTGTTGTTGCCTAGAGACAGTGAATGGCGTTCCTTCTGCACTTTTTGATGACATATTATACCTGCGCTGGGCTTTGCCTCTGTGAGGTTCTTTGCCCTATACTGTACCTTGTGGTGAGCGAAGAGCAAATTTCTTATCACGTGAAGGCAGCTTATCTCTCAGCAAGAATACGAATAGGCTTATTTGTGATATGTTGAACTGTTCCTTTAAAACAAGGCTATGTCTACAGGTGACCCCTCATCCCAGGTTTAATGTCTAACAGTCCTGAGCAGTTCAGCCAAAGTGATTTTCCTTACACAGATGGTTTCATTTGACATTGTTGAGGCCTGAAAGTGTAAAACTACCCACTTAATCAAAATATGTTTTTGTTTCTCTTTTGTCCTGTTAATCATCTCATAGTTTTCTTGCGACCCCTTTGGGGGGGCTTAACCCCCAGGTTGGGAACTACTTGTGTAGACCACGACATGCTCCCACGATCCGTAGCTGTCATCATGTCATATAGTGAGCCTTGACATTATAGTGCAACCGTATCAGTGACTCAGTGAGACGTTCGCTGCCTGAAAGTGAGCCGTCAGATCTCGCATAGAAGGATCTGATCAGTACAGCGTGGTTCTCGCCCCCTCCTACCTATCATGTTTTATAAGCTCATAAACTTCCTGTGACGTGCGTCTGACGGCGTCTATAGAATCCCCTTCTTATCAGTTGGACATCTTCAATTTATATAAAACTGAGGTGTGAGAACACTGTATTAAGTGAATGATCTTTCTGTGCTTGGCTACTGAAAACCCTGTTTGCATAATATGAAATGACAAAGCTGATGACTGCTAAAAGCCCAGTTCCCAATACAAATATAATCAAACGGTATCACCAGACGGGGAGCAAAAACAAACCGATTGGAGACATATTTTCCGGTTTCTGAGCGTCTGGAGTATCTCTTGATTAAACTGACTGAGTGTATGACGTAAACATTTTGTATTTGATTTTAAACAGCGCAAACATGCGGTTTAATTTATGATGTAATAGGAAGGTTGTGTAAATCAGTGCTTGCATAATACAGAATTCACAGTTGGCTGGGGACGAATCTGGGTTACAACCATATATTGAGCACCCGGATCTCCTTGCAGAATCATGTTAAGATACGTAGGAATGCATCGACTCATCACGACATGATCACTACGACATCCGCGGCCTATCTCTCCCTTTCCCCTCCAAATGCTGACTGTGTGGGATTTGAGCCTACTTCACGACACAGAAGTGTAATCTCTTCTGCAGCCTCCACACACGGTCGAGTGTCCTCATTATGCAACACGGCCATTACACATGCACACTACGTTTTAAAACTGTTGCTTCACAAGATTAACTCTTTTACTAGCTAATAGTTTATTCTCACATACCTACACATTTGGATACTAAAAGACAAGAACATAACATTATTTTTATATGCAGTTTTTTCTGCAGTCTGTTGAGGCAAATGTTCCTTCTGAGTATGAGTCATTTGTGATAAAAACTTTCCAACACTTTGGTTCAGACTGAAATATCTCAACGACTATTGCAGGGGTTCTCAAACCTATTACTCAAAGGTCCGCATCTGATTTTTTTATTCAAGGTCAAAGGTCAGGAACGATTGACGATAAAAAAAATAACATAACGTATTGTATTCATAACATGTGTAGAGATGGGTATCGGATTTTATCGATACTAGCCTACTACTCTTATCGATACTCCTTATCGGCTCAGTTCATTAGTGATATTCTTTCATTTCTTCTTTTCTTCTTCTTTTTCATTACTAAATAATTGCTTTTTAATATATTATTTAAAAAGAGAATAAATTACGAACAGGTTTAGAATTCATTTATATTTATTTATTTACCGTTGCTCAGGTGTGAATTTGGCGTAAGGCTGAAATTGAACGGACTAAAGATGTGGGAATCTTTTCTAAAAGAGTTCCAGCTGTTTTTATTTGGTTAATGAATTGCTAAGTTTAGGTCAAATGATCAAGCAAAATATGTTTGTTCAGTCATTTGTCATGTAGAAAATAGTCATTAGTGGTTTCACCTCTCTGGCACACACAACATTTTAATCTCATTTCATTCCAGTCGGTTACTTAACATGTCTTCTGTCAATATTAGCCATCAAAAATGCATCCTTTGAAAGTGTTTGTGATGTTTAGTTCCTATGCATTTACATTGCCCTTCAAGGCACTCTGACTAAGAGCACTTCGGTCAATATTTAGGCTTCATGTGTCAAAGTTAAAATGTGGAGATGAATGTCAACGCTGGGTTTTGTTCCTGGCTGTTCAAACACGGCTTGTCCTTTCAGGCAGCATTCGTCCTCAAAGGGAGAACGAGAGTCTTGTTTATTCTGCTCTGGCTGGTACAATGGGCAGACTGGTGAAGGTGGCAGGTTGGCCGATAGGGCTCTGATTAGGACATCACGAGGCTTTGATAAGGGGGGGGAGAGGGATGTCTCCTGCCTGCAGTTCTTAATAGACGTGTCGAGGATCAGAGCTCCACTTTTGTCATGTTGGAGGGCAGTGACACTTGTTGCCACCAAAACGCTGATTGCAATTAAGCTCACGTTGCCATGAGCGAGGTAAGTCCCTGATAGTTTTCTTCGTTGTCTGGTCAGTTTTGTTTATACTCGGCTCCCCTCGGCTTGTTTTTGCACATGGTTTTGGTTGTGGAAAATTCTCTCACCTCTTTGAGAATCCCTCACACATCTCTCCCACCTCTAGGGATTCACTGTGAAACCATGATATGAATGAGAGCTCTGTAAAAATAAACTGCCGGATAGTGTAGCAACACACATCTGGATAGGATACGTGTACTCGTGGCTTTCGGATCAGTGGTCATCTTATTAAATATTGGAAGTATTGAGATAGTCACGCAGAATTACAGAAATTTAAAAGGTCTCTCTGCAATTTGTGACATGTTTTAATCAAAGTTTTGTAGTAAAAACAGTTGCCTAACTTTAACTTTATCATGTTACTCTATTAAAATATCTTTAACTCAAAATTTGGAGTTTAAAGAGCTACATTTTCCATTTAGGCCCCTTTTTATTTGGGTCTCCAGTGAAAGAAATCTGCTGAGTTATTTTTGCTTTAAAGTGCTGAATTGTCTTTGGCAGTTTGTTCTGGAGGTCACTGAGGTGATCGTATAGTTTGTTCACTCTTTTTTGAGACTTTTGTTGATCTGTCGGGGAAAAAAACTATAAGAGGAGTTGAAACTTGGGTCAATATTGAATGTGTGCCCAACAGGCTGACCTGGGTCTCAGCTCGTCCACAGTTCAGTGCAGGGCTTTCTGTTTCTGTCACCTGTGTGTGGCATGTAAAAACTCTGCACCGTTGTGTGGGTCATGGGAATCGGCTCTTCACACTTTCTGTGGACATGCCTTAATTCATGAACATCTGTCGAGTTATGAGAGTGACAGATTCAGGATGAACTCTTGAGTTTCCTGCTCACATTTTCTTGTTTGATGCGCTTAATGTGATAAAAGTGGAACAAACAAAGTAGCTTAACTACTTCACATCATGCGTATAAGTTCTTGTTCTGTATGTGATGTGTTGATCTAAGCTGATGGAAAGAATTGATTTGATTTAATATTATATTATTTCCGGATTTATTTTTGATACAGTTTGTGGCACTTTTTGAAGAAATATTTGCGACGTTGGAACTAGTATTCTTTTACTTGAGTAGATGTACCAATACATTGTATTTTATAAGCTTATTAAATGTTTCTATATGCAAAAAGGTAACAAGTAATTATAGCTGTCAGATAAATGTAGAGGAGTATAAAGTACCATAAAATGGAAATACTCAACTACAATTTTGAGGTACATGTACTATAATTAAGTAAAGTGCTGGAGTTACTTTCTGTCCCTGTAATTTTGAATATATCACAGTATATTTGTGTGCTCTTTTAGCAGTCTGCTGTGCATAAAGTGAAAAAAGTGTGAGACAGAAAAGTAAGCCGGAGCTGCAGGTGGGAGAGGAGTCATCACGTGCTTTGTGTTACTCCCTGCAGCACTGGAGAAAACTTAATATACAGTTGACACGTTGGGTGTCCTGAGAAGCGTTCGTAGGAGCATCAGGTGACTTGTGGCCCCTGAGTTTTGCCACAGGAAGGGTTCGCCGCAGGATCCGAGGCACCTGCGCAGTAGTCATGGCAACATTTACTCTGCCGTGAGGTGGCTGCAGCACGATCCCGTTAGCCAGAGTGGATCCACTCGCTGTGTTGCTGCAGCCAATCCTTATCACAACATCCCACCGGCGGAGCAGGGCGCAGCAGGGCACGGCATCCTGCTGCAAGAAAACAGATCTCTTATCACCTCACATGATCCCTGTCACACCACAGCGTGGAAAAAAGAGTAACCGATCAAAGCACATGGCTATTGTTTCCAATTTCAGGCTAATTTTCAGGAAGGTATGCATGAGAGGACTCGTCATATGATGTCCTGACTGTGGAGTATTTGCTGAACCAGAACTCCCTCTGGTGTTGGTTTAAGTGAAAGGCAATACACGCTGTGTCCCAAATCCATAATACATGCTAATTCTAAGCAGGTTTTGAGTATGTGAGGGTCAGTGTGCAAACCTAAAAAAAAAAACTTTATTTTTGAGTGGACACTATTCTCCCACAATGCAATGCACAAAAGAAAAGTAGGAGCTCATCACAGCTGGAAAACATTAAAACTGCAATCTGCAAACTCACCGTTATATGCCGCCAGATGTTACACACTGTACATTTTAATCTGAATGACAAAAACTGACTGAGAAAAAAAGACTTGTAAAATTAATTCCTGAAATGAAATGAAATAAAAAAGACCTGCAGTAAAGGTATTATTGTGAAAAGAGGCAGTAATATTGATTACGTTTTAAAAGTATTCGATTATTTCACAAAATTATGGTTTTATTATGCATTTGTCTGCATTTATTTCCAAATTTCTTATGTTAATTAGTTTCTTTAATGTATTTGTTCATTTGTTGTGTTGCAGCCAGAGGCTCCTGCTGCCTCATCACTACAAGGGACTCCGCGCCCTGAAGAGGAGGATGATGGGGATCTGAACAAATCCTTGGGGGTCCAACGCTTCCAGCAGATCCTCAGCCCCGCTGCTGCTGTTCCTGATGAACAGCACCACAACTACCATGAGGAGGACATCGAATGTTAGCACACACGTTGTTCAATGCGTTTCAACATTCAGCAGGCCTGGGAAATGCAAAAAAAACCCTTTAAATCTAATATGGAAGTAACTCATGTTTGTGTATCTCTGCTGTATCTTCTCCCCAGACCACCGTCACTCCTCTCACCACATCCACAGACCTCTGTCCAAGCTGCCCTCCGACGGACGCAGGAAGAAGAACAACAAGAAAAGGAGAAAGGACAAAGATCACAAAAGCAGCCACGTTCCCAGCAGTGGCCCCATAGAGGAGGGAGAGGATGAAGAGGAAGAGGAGGAAGAGGGGTCGGAGGCAACATCTGCTCCATCTGAGCCGGAGAGAGTCAAAGATGTGGAGGTAATCGTTCATCTTCATACTAATCTTTAAGTGAATGAGTGAGTGGAAAAGCACTGATAGGGACTGACTTCTGCATTAAAATATTATTTGTTTTGGTTTAAATTTAGATCCTTTTGACCCCTTTAGTTTGGAGTAAAAATATTCTGATAATGTATCGGAAAGTATTCTTCTTTTAACATGTTTATACAAAAACTAGTAAATCTGCTGAGCATTGTTAATCGTTTTGCCTATGAAACATCAGAAAAAATTTCCTCAAACCCAAATTAATGTCTTCATATTGCTTTTTTCTTGAGTCCTTGAGTCTTAAGTTTTTCTTTTGTTCGACCAGAACCCCAAAATATCCAGTTAACTGTAATGCAAAGCAAGAAAAAGCTGCAAATCTTCACATTTGAGAAGCTGAAACCATCAGATGTTTGGCATTTTTGCTTTAAAAAAAAAAATCAATTTATCAAAATGGTTTCTGTCGTTCTGATAAACAAACAAACATAAAGAGGGAAGTATTTAAAAGTTTCAATACATTGTTTTTAAACTCCACCGGTGTCTGCTTAATTACTGTCAAGAATTAAGTCTACCTGACAAAATATTTTAAGATGACACTATCTTAAGCTCTTTTTACTGCATTATGTACTGTAATTCTATTCATTTAACACACCATAATAATCATTATTTGATGTATTAGTCAGGCTCTAGACTTACCTTGGAGTTAAAATAAAAATACCTGTTAATGCCTTAAATGTCCCATATGATTTGCACTGAGATGTGGGTGAATGAGCGTTCAGGAACGCGCTTCTGTACAAATGGCCATAGTCCATGCTTTGCTCTGATACCCAGTCTGTTGTAGCATTACCATATTTTCCTCTAATGAATATTTCAGTACAGTCTTAATCATTCATCAGTGGGTTTCATGTTTGGTTGTTATTATGCTTCACAAAACAAGACCTGATTTAACTTGATAAAAATAATAATGGTAACTAAATACTACTGTATGCACTGCTGCAGTGTTTGTAGAATATGATTGAGATAAGTTGTTTTGCTTTAATTTAACTGTTTTCGTTTATCTGTTTTAGTTGTGTGTTTCTGTTTGGCGTCAGCTTTATTTGTCGCAGGTTAAATAAATATATTTTACAAAAGAAAAAGAGAAAACAAACCTCAACAAGCATGTGAACCAAGCAGGTTATACATTTCTTGGTCTGTTGACTTTATGGTCATATTGTCCTTAGATTTATCCAGATCCAGATATGTTGGCATCCTTGTTGTTCACAGTGAAGGTGATCAGTGTCTCCAAATTTCTAGGAAAGGTCTTCCCCGTATTCCTCAAAGTAAACACCAGTTTTCTCACCACATGTATATGTCCTTTACTATGTTCACCCATTGTTTAAGACTGCAGAGCCCTCTTCGGATAGATGCTTTTTTTCCTCCCCTTTTAGATAATAGTTCCTGATTTTTACAGTAAATATCTAAATAAATCTATTTTTAAAATCAAATCGCTTCTACAATTCTCTCCCTTGGACTAATGTTCACAGGGCTGTTTTGTTTCTCTGCTGTTATAATCTGAAGGTTGAATTTTAGGTCTGTTTTTACAGTAAGCATTGCTCTCATGCTCTGTGTTCCCTCCACAGTTCTTTGTTTCGGAGGAAGACCAAGAGGCCAAACGTAGCAAAGAGAGCCCTCACTCTGCCCGTGAGCTGGACATCGTGCCTCAGTCTGCGGCAGGAGCAGATACCGAAGATGCATCTTCCTCAGAGTGAGTCGAGTCTAGTTCTGGGGGCGTGAGAGACTTTATAACCATGCTTCTACCTGCTGTGATGATTGCATGTTTTTGCGATGTTGCTGAAATATTCTCACAGACGTTCTGATTGGGTGAGACGGCTCAGTTTGATTGGCCAGTGAGGTTCACACTGTACGTTACCATGTCTCAGGCATCCAGAGGGCCTGCTGGGCATGATCTGATGGACCCGAGTAATCCTCTCCTCGGAGACCCATATATCACCTGTTGCTATAGACGACGCAACACACCTCAGCAGCCTCAGGCTCCGTCTATGACATTTACTGTTCCACTTCATGAGGGTCTAGGGCTAAAGGGATAAAGCTGCGTATATACACCTTTTGTTGTTTTCAGTCGATCGGCGAGCAACCTAATAACAGTGGATTTATTTTATAAAACATCCATATATAAGGGGGAAATAACTGAGTGAAGAAGTCATTTTGAAATGCTGTGGACAACTGACGTTTAAAGGACGGTGAGTTCATTATGTTTATTTCATAAGTGCTTTGAAGGATTTGTGTTGGCTGAGCATCTTTTCTCTCCACATAGATGCACTTTTTTTCAATTGTTTTTTGTGCATTTCAATTTTAGTTGAGTGTTTTGAGCTGATAGATGATCATATTTTATTAGGAGCAGCATTAGTGGGGTCTAATACATCAATCAAAAGATGATAACCAAAGTGTAGAGAAATGTCTGTAGTTCAGTGGCAATAAGTTGGTAAAAAGTCCCTTTTTGGCTCTATGTTTCCAGCTTCACATGTGAAACTTTTCTTGCATAAAATGTTCAATCAGTGAAAGAAAAATAACCATAAAACAAACATTCCTCTGAGCTACAACTTTGCCTTGTTTTTCTGCTTTTATCCAGTAAGCCGGCCTCCTCCGACGCTTCCAGCCCCTCTCCCCAGTCAGCGCCACCTGAACACATACCGCTGGCCCGGCAGTCCTCCACCAGCCGCGGCTACGACCTGCAAGAGCGCCGGCGCACAGGCAACATGACGGGTGCCGAGCAGGCCAAGTACGAGCGCATCCCTACTGACGAGAGCGAGGCTCAGACGCTGGCCTCCGCTGACCTGGACGGCATCAAGAGTGAGTACAGATGAACTCTCGCTTGGCAGATTTTATGTCCTTAAAACTTGGAGGTGGGGCTGAGCAATATGGCCAAAATCCTCGATATCTCGATAATGATATACAGTATATATACTGTATATAATGATATAGTAAGTTTTCTGATAATTCAATAAATAAATAGTCTATATGAATTAACCACATGGCAAAGCCTATTTTTGTATACTCCTGTTAATTAAATATTTGACAAATGAAAAATTTAGTATTTTCTCAATTAATTAAGAACTTTAGTGCAAAATGATTAGAATTTCTGAGAAATTTGAGTTAGTGTATGCTTGTTATTATCTGTTTAGACAATGTAATTGTGTATCACGATATCTCTATATGATTTCATCACGATACGATTTCATTGAAAGACGATAGATGATCAGATGGAATTATTGCCCAGCCCTACTTGGAGGACTTTACTACATCAGGTGGGGTAAAAAGGACACAGGTGGACTATTAGAATTAAGTACATTTTGTGACTTTTTAAAATGCTTTAAAGTAAGTTTCATGGCATCTTGAGTGCATACCTTCACCCATTATAAGGATATTTGATAGAATATAGTAGGTCACCTTACCTCATCTCAGGTGTGTGTTGTGAAGAAATACAGGCTATAATCATTATTTTTATATTAACAATGAATCATAAGATCATGATCATACTTGTATGTGTGGCTTGTAGTGATGAACCCACAGAGTATTATCACCCATTATCAAGTCTGCAGTAAAATCAACTTTATAAAGTGGTAACATGACAGTTTACAATTTGTTCCTGTTGCCCCCCAGTGGTAAACAATGATTGCATGTTTAAATTTTAAAGATTACTATTTTTTGCCAATAACAATAAAATAAACAACAATACTATGGTCACGTTATGTCACAAACATTGGGAACAGTAATAGTGTAGTTCTACATAATTTGCACTTGATAATTCATGAAAGGTGAGAGAGGTAAACCAGCTGCCGTTTCCATTATTCAATTGAATATATTATCCAATTTATCCACCTGGAAATATAGATGAGTTTTTACTGCAGCAGAAAACATGTTTGAAGATATCTGTCATTTCTTTTTATTACACTTTGTTGAATACTCGATTCTGATTAGTTAATCACGGCGTTCTACGGTCTGTTATTTCTTTATAGCAGACCGTTGCTATGTATAACGAACTCGCACTTTGGTGGACTATTTTTTGTGTGTGTTTGTAAGTAGCCGTGTAATAAAAAGAATAATGTACAGCTAGCGGGTCAGGGTTTATTCCACAACAATGACTGGCTCGCTGTACGTTATCCCTTACTTGTTAATCCTTCCGGATATTTACCCAAATATTTGAAGTCCAAAGGGTTGTAGTGTTTTGCCTCAACATCATCAAAGTTTCTCCAGCATGTGTGGCTGGCTAATGATGTTTTGTGTGTATTATTACATTTTCAACCTGCCAGTTTTTATAAATTAATTAACTCTGAATTGTTGTTATTAGACGGCGACAAAGTGAAGTTTTGGATTTGTTGATGCTCAGATTCCTCCAGAAACATCAGGGCGAGGGCGGGGGCGGGGGCCACCTCCAGTCCCTTCTAACTTGGCAGTCGGCTCCCCGCTGCCCTGTGACGTTCACGGCCCCCGGCGCCAGCGTGGGGTTGTGTTCAGGGCCGGGGAGATTTACGTCAGGGAGCCGACCCCTCACCAGAGAGCAGCAGCTTATCAGAGAGTGTGGCAGACAGGCCCACATTATTAAATTAGTCGTTCCCGCTGTCAGCTGAGGCCCCTGGACTCGGGCCCGAGCCAGCATGGTGGCTAATTGTGAAACTTGGATCTCGGTTCACAACCTTTAATCATTAGTGGAATGAAACAAGGGGAAGAGTTAAGTGGACTCGAAGGCAAAATAAAGAGGCCATGGATGGAGGTACAGTATGGGCTTGATATTGTCCAGATATTTGGTCATTACGGGGCTTAGTGACGCAGAGTCGAGCCTCCCAACAGCTTTATCACCAGTTACTCTCTGTGTCTTCTTTTATCTGCTTCCCGCCATCGTAAATCATCCTGGGAAAGTGTCCCGTCTCTGGCTGCTGCTCAACAACAGGAATTATTTGATCACTGTCCCTACCCTTTTGTCCGACCCGAGCGAATTAACACCTCTGCTCACTGATGCATTCTGATCGTTCCAGCGGGGTCGGGCGCCGGTCAAGAAGTGGCAACTTTTTCCGACTTGTCAAAACTTGCATAAGTTGCACGCTCCAGTCTGAGGGCGTCACGTAGTCCGGCACCAACCCTACGCCCACCAAAAATCCTTCAAGAGCCGCATGCCAGTCAGGCCTCATTTTACTCCAGGGTCGGCCCCAAACCACACTCAGACACCATGGAGCGACTTGACAGGGGACCCTCTCGGTAAAAGATGAAGTGAAGCTAGAATGAGCAGGACAGCAGCTGAAAATCTCTTGCAATGACTTCCTGGTTTTTACATGATGAGTTGAAACATTGATGAAGAACCATAAAAGCATCACTGTTTGTTTCATAGGACATACACGCTCTGATGAAGGTAAGGCAGTTGGTATTCTTGGAGGGAATCTCACTTATTTCTGTACTTGTATTGAGACTTTCTTACTGTAAGATTATTATTCTTCAATATGATTGTGGTTTTTGGGAAAGTAGTTCTTGCTTAGCTTTCACTATTTATTGTATTCTAGTTGAATGAATCAGCAGTTTTTTCGATCTTTGAACTCTAAACACCTGATCGAACAGTTCCTACTTGCAGCGTCGTGTCTGTGCCATCCGGTGTCTCTCTCCACATCCTTTTCAGTGCCTGGTGTGCTGCCAGCCAGTAACTCTACTCCCGGCTGAGGGACCACAGACACAAAAACAAAGTGGTCTGGTCCTCTGTGACCTGGGCTGAGAGTTGAACTTGGGGTGCAAGGTCAACATGTGAGGGCTGCAGAAGCACTAAATTAGATGTGCAGCCTCTGTGCTTTGCCGGGATTTAATTCCCAGTAATATTATTCGGATATCATGTTTATTGAGTTGTATATACGTTTTGTTTTCGGTTATTTGTGTTTGAGGGTGTCTGAAGTTTAAAGTCATTGCCCATCCTTCTTCCCTGTATTCTTTAACACATCTCACCCTTCTTCTCGTCTCTTCTTCTCCACCAGGTCATCGCTTCGAAGATGTTCCCGGCGTGCGCAGACACCTGGTCAGAAAGAGCACCAAGGGTCAAGTGGTGCACACCGGCAAGGACCACACAGAGCCGACCACTCGCAGCCGTAAGCAGGACCGAACCCCACATGAGGTGAGACATTACAGCACTCGCTAGTCACCCATCCTCTTGAACATTAAAGCAGGACACAGGTCAATTAATGCCACGCTGAGTTTGATGATTTATGTCCCGTTTTTCAGCCTCATCAGTTCATACATTTTTTTTGTACTTTTGTCATGTGTCATGTCTAAGACCGGGGTACAATCTTTTCGTTTTGGTAACATTTAAGACACAATCTGTTACAATGTAAGCAAGGGTCGATTCACTACCAAAATTCAAAAGTAGGGCGACATCTAATGATCATTTTCATACACAATCAATCTGTCAACTATTATTGCAACGCTTTGAGGCTTTTAGAATGTTAGAAAATAGTTTTATGTAGGTTACAAATTTAAGAAATAATAAATAAATCAAATAATAAAGTGTAGATACCCTGTACCATATAAATTGTCAGGAAAATGTGGAAAGTTCCCTCACAATTTCCCAGAGCCTAGGTGAGGTCTGGAAATAGCTTGTTTTGTTCAACCAACAGTCCAATTCCCCCCAAAATATTCAATTTACAATATAAAAAAGGATGTTTTCTCGATCAAATTATCTATTGATCAACTAAATTATTTCAGCAATATTAAAAATCCAGAATCGTAACCTGCCATAACTTCAAAATTGACTTATAGTATAGACAATAGATAAGAGAAACACTGCAAAGAAAGTCTAAAAGTCTTAACTTATTTACGTTTTCTGATGCTGCTTATGATTTCTTTACCTCAGGTATGTTTGTTACAAAAAAAGAGAGATAAATCAGGTTAATATTTGCAATAATCAGTATGGTAATAAATGAAAAACCTGATTTTATTTGGTCTGAAAATGACTGATGGGAAATTTTAGATTCCGCTGCACTAAGAGGAAGTTTTTTAGGGGAATTTTTTTTCCGTTGCTATGTTTTCTACTTCAGACTCTCTGTTTAAAAATGTAACCATAAATTGTAGCAAATCCTGGGAAATGTTTTCTCTTCTTTCCCTCTCTCAAATTTGGCACTGCCTCATCTCTTTTATGGATGGGACAGGGAGGGAAGGAGACAATTAAAAATGAATGAATGAGTTCTTTCCTTTCACACACGGAAAAGAAAAAAGAGGGGAGAGAGAAGCATAGGTAACCGGACACTGAGAGCTCCTGAGAGAGAGGGAGAGCTATGTTTTATTAACGGACACACATTCTCATACACCGCTCTGAGCCCTCAGCAGCCCGGGTAAACAACAGGTCCCTGTCAGGTGTGTGTGATGAGGAAGAGTTACCTGTGGGTATGTGTGTAAACGTGAGAGTCCCGCCCTTTGTGCCGCTGTCGGTTGCATCAGTGTTTGAGTCCTCTCCTGCACCGTCTCGCTCCCCCAGTCGCGACCGGTGGTTCTGTACCGCTCTGCCTCGCAGCTCGAAGGCGTCCTGCTGGACATCGGTCAAATGGCTGGGTACCAGAAGGTGAGGCAGGGTGACCGGCAAGAGTCAGGTTTGATCCGTGTGAGCGTGATTTCACAGGCATGCAGACGATATATTAAGTTTTCCAGCCTGTTGTTTGGTCTTCATCTCACAGGGGGATTGCGACTGACCAGCATGGTGTTCAATTAATAACCTATTAACAGATACTTGATGCTGAGAGCTGAAGATTATGGTCTCTCCTCTCACTTTTTAGTGTGCTTTTAAGATGTTTTTATGCTACTTTTTCTAAGTTGAACATCTAGGATAATAATAACATGCACATGATGTATCCTTTGTGTGTTGAGTGAATTAAAATAAATCACTTGGTAACACGGTAAGCATGGAGTCTGTTTCCTGATGTTGACGTGCAAAAAGCTCGACTGAATCAACTAAATACAAAGTGCTTTGGCTGTTAAAGGGCTAGATGTAACAATCACAAATTGCTTGTTAACAGTGACACCTGCGGCCATTAAGTCAATGACAGTCAGCGTCGTGTTACTTGTGCTCGCACTACGTAGACGCGAGCGAGCATCGGTCAAAACTGTGAGCCGACACACGAGACGTGAACGTGATTGACAGGCATCATGTTGATTAACGTTGGCAACATTAGCCAGCTAAAACCACAATATCACTATATATTTCATATGCTTGGCAGTAATGTTAATTTACCAAACGAAGCTCCCTCCATGAATCTAAGGCCCGGCCGATATTGATCCTTGTTTTCCCCCCGACATCGGTCACATTCCTATTTTGCAAGACGGTCTTCACCAGATATAACTTTGTTTTTTTGTGCTTCCGTGGGGTTTGTGTTGGAGTCTGAGTTGTGGTGGGGGCTGGTCGTTTGTTGGCGTTAGCGGACTCCATTTCTAACCAAACGTTAGCTATCGTTGCACACTGTAAGCCCTGTAGTGGAGCTGAAAATCATGAGCGCGCATGACGTCACATCGTTGGATTTTCCCGGAAAAAACGTCCCTGCATTCTTCACATTAAAAGCAGTCTACAGGCTGATAGATGAAACCCAGAAAGTCGCAGAAGGTCTCATTTCTTAGGTTAGGTTAGAACCTGTTCACACATTGGCAATAAAAAACGATTAAAAAATGTTTGTACGTGTAAAAACTTACATACAGTCCCTTTAAGTTGAATATTTGGCACATGCTGAATGTGCATGTTGTTTTGTGTGAACAGTATTGATGTTCTCTATCTCACCCACCCCTCTGCGTGTGCTCTTGTGTGACGTTGTCTCCAGGTGTTTGTGGAGCTGAATGAGCTGACTATGGACAAGAACCAGGAGATGCAGTGGAAGGAGACGGCTCGATGGATCAAGTTTGAGGAGGACGTGGAGGAGGAGACCGACCGCTGGGGGAAACCTCACGTGGCCTCGCTGTCTTTCCGCAGTTTGCTGGAGCTCCGAAAGACCATATCACATGGTAAGAGATGGAGTTAATTTTTTAAGCCTAAAAGTCAGCAATGCAGTTCACGGAGTCCTGAGCTCAGTATGTGTGCGTCTACAGGTGCAGTGCTGCTGGACCTGGACCAGAAGACCCTGCCTGGCATCGCCCACCAGGTGGTGGAGCAAATGATCATTTCTGACCAGATCAAAGCTGAGGACCGAGCCAACGTCCTGAGGGCCCTGCTGCTGAAACACAGGTGACCTGCAGCACCAGACCGCAACAAACAAGCAGTGGTTTCCCTTTAAGAGGATAATTAAGTAACCTAGTGAGGGGATTTCAGTTTCACTAATAGATTTCTGTCTTTCTTCCAAGAATCTGGCAGAGCCCCCTTTAAGTTTATGAGGCCTACTACTACCTTGTTATTTGCTCTTTTTAGTGTTTGCTCATTGCAATGTCTGAGTACAGGCTGGAAAGTTATTTTGAAATGGCAGATATCTTGGTATCACTGGTATCTATTAACAACTTTCATCAAATACTCACTGATGCTCCGTATATTACCGGTTACCAACCAGTTATATACATGATAACACAAGACTGCACTTCAACTTTCCAAGCTAATAGTAGTTGATTCTGTTAATTATGAGGATTAAACTGGCTTTTCTCTCGCCGCTGCACGCTTCATGCTACTAGGTGGCTTCATGCCTGGTCACTGCCCATCTTCCTCCTGCTCAACCTCTCTCTTCCTCTCCCTGCCTCCCCTAGTCACCCGAGCGATGAGAAGGAGCACAGTAGCCCTTTCCCCAGGAACATGTCCGCGGCCAGCCTGGGCAGCCTGATAACACATCACCACAGTGCCAATCACACCCATCAGCCAGAACCGTCGGTGACCGACCCGCTCATGGGCACCGTCCACGCCACGGGAGACACGGAAGCGCGCATCGACATGGAGAAGAACGAGGTGCAGGTAAGTCCAGTGCTGGAGTGTTTTCAAAAAGTCCCAAGTATTCTTCATCATCCTGATTGTTGTGTTGCTTTCCATTCGCAGCAGAAGGAGCCGACCTTGGCGTCCGGTATGCATCGGTCCAAATCCAAACATGAGCTGAAGCTGCTGGAGAAGATTCCTGAAAATGCTGAGGCCACTGTTGTCCTTGTGGGTGAGTCTTGAAAACCCACAAACACTTAACTTTAAATATCTTATCAGCTTAAAATCACTTGTACTCAGAGTAGTACTGTCTGTATATTGACTGTTGCGTCCCGCCCGACTTCCAGGCAGTGTGCACTTCCTGGAGCAGCCCACCATGGCGTTTGTGCGGCTGCAGGAGGCCGTGGAGCTGGAGTCCGTCCTTGAGGTCCCCGTGCCGGTCCGGTTTCTCTTTGTTCTGCTGGGACCCCAAACCACCAGCATGGACTATCACCAGATAGGACGCTCCATCTCCACACTCATGTCTGACAAGGTGAGCGAGCTGCAGAATATCGAGGGATACGATTAGTGATTAATAAAATAACAATATAATAGAATTAAACATCACAGCTTAAATACAATAAAGTAAGTGATTAAGAAAATAACAAAAAAAATGGAATAAAACTTAACAACCTAAATACAATAAATTAAGTGAATAAAATAATGTAAATAATGTCTATAAACCATTCTTAATCAAAAGCCTGGTTGAATAGGTAGGTTTTAAGTTGACATTTAAAGATTTTGTGTTGTCTCCTAGAGCTATCAGCTAGTTTGTGACCAGAATAGAAAGGGAAAGTAAAATAAAATTGATTTGTAAACAAGAGATAAAGAACTATAGTTTAGGAGAGAAATATAGAGTAGAATTTTACTGGTTACATCTGTTTCTATCTGAATCGCCATCCAGCAATTCCACGAGGCTGCTTACCTGGCCGACGACAGGCAGGACCTGCTGAACGCCATCAACAGCTTCCTGGACTGCAGCATCGTGCTGCCGCCTTCAGAGATGGGAGGCGATGAGCTGCTGCGCTCCGTCGCTCGCTTTCAGAGGGAGATGCTGCGCAAGAGGGAGGAGCAGGGGGTCAAACTGGCCAAGGAGCCTAAAAGCTTTGAGGAAAAAGGTAATATATCATATCATCTGTGAGCTTTATAAAAAGGAAATGTTGCTGTTGTATGACTTCCTGTTATTGCAATTAATAACCTGCTCTTTCCCGTCACACAGAGGCCCTCCTCACACCCTTGAAAAAGTTAGACGATCCTTTAGAGCGCACCGGACGGCCCTTCGGTGGGCTGGTACGAGACGTGCGGCGCCGTTACCCAAAGTACCTCAGTGACTTCAAGGACGCCCTGAACAGTCAGTGCATGGCTGCCGTTATCTTTATCTACTTTGCTGCCCTCTCTCCAGCCATAACATTCGGAGGCCTACTGGGTGAGTCACACATGTGGAAGCAGGAGTCGAGTTACTGTGGATTCACAGTTTATCGTCTCGTATGTCGAAACCCCTTTCATGTTTTTGTCTTGATGGTTCATTCGATTATCTATTGACGAACCTTTAAACTTCGTTGGTGTTCATTACGGTGTTAATTGGTCGTGTTTGTCTGTTGCTAGGTGAGAAGACGGACGGTCTGATTGGTGTTTCTGAGCTGATTGTGTCGACATCAGTCCAGGGCGTGATCTTCTGCTTGCTCGGAGCGCAGCCGCTGCTCGTTGTGGGCTTCTCCGGACCCCTGCTGGTCTTTGAAGAAGCCTTTTACAGTGTAAGTTGATGAACAGCCTACAATTTAAAAGTCTAGTTTATCATTACTCTCAAGGTTCCAGATTGGATGGATGCTCTTTTAAAGAACATTTTGGGAAATATGCGTATTCACGTTCTTGTCGAGAGTTAGACGAGAAGATCTTTACCACTCTCATATCTACACAGCACACACAAAACTAAATATACAGAAATCTCTCATGAGAAATAATCAAAACAATTTCAACGTCGGTAGAGCATTGTGCGTTCATGTAGGTCCCCATCATTCATAGTAAGAAACCTGTTTGAGGAAAAATGTTTTCATGGCTGCTGTGAACATTGTCCAGTGGATGAATTGAGTTTCTTGGCTTTGTGTCCTCACAGTTCTGCAACGCAAACAACATGGAGTACCTGACGGGACGCGTCTGGATCGGGTTTTGGCTCATCATCATCGTGGTTGTCACTGTGGCCTTCGAGGGAAGCTTCCTGGTCCGCTTCGTCTCCCGCTTCACCCAGGAGATCTTCTCCTTCCTTATCTCCCTCATCTTCATCTGCGAGACCTTCATCAAGCTCGGCAGGGTACACCTGAGACTTGAAATAACAACTCCTGATTACAAAAAGTTTTTGTTGGCATGCTGCGTGTTCACGTCCCCGACACTAAACTGAACAGACTAATCTTTGGACAAAACCCAAATCTCGGGGTCGAAATGAGTGTGTTTTTCTAACAAGTGCACCTGAAATCTTCTGTGATTGATTGGCCTTGAAGGTTAAATGGATTAAGAGTTTAACTATTATCCAGGCTTATGATTTTGGAAGGTTTGCTATTTGCTATTGTTAAAGCGTTTGAGATAATCTCATTTTCAAGAAAGTGTGATTGTAGTACCTAAAAGAGTGATGAAAGATAATCCATCTAAGGAGCTGGTGCACATGTGTGCATGCATATTTGTGTTGTGAAATATTGCGCATTCATTTTAACCTTCTGTGTCGTCGGGCAGATTTTCAAGGAGCACCCGCTGAAAAGTTGCTCCCTCAACAACGGCACATCGACAGAAAACATCACAGTCGTTGTGAGCAGCAACAGCAGCGTGCCGATGACGGTGACGGTCGAAGGCAAGCCCAACACGGCGCTGCTCTCTCTGGTTCTCATGGCCGGAACGTTCTTCATCGCCTTCTACCTGCGCAAGTTCAAGAACAGTGCGTTCTTCCCTGGAAGGGTGAGGAGCTAAATTCACTTTAGAACATCAGTCCAGCAACATTAATCCATATATTAACCCACATCTTTATTTATTTAACCTTCCTTGAACCTCCCACCATCATATATCACGGATCCATCAGTATGTTATTAGAATCAGTGAAGTCAGTTCTTGCCAGGATTATTATTGTAAACTAAAACTAGAACTTAAAAGAAAATAAGCAGTGAAAAATAATGTTAGTTAACTGAAACTATTTCAGAAACAAGTTCCTTTTTAGTTGCTGTTCTGGAGCTTTTCAATCATATCACATGGTTTTCTTCCTCTCCTGTGATACCATCATCAGCCACTAAATGGAACTTGTTTTATGAACTTCTGTTTTCAAGTTCAAGAATAAACTTTCAATCTTAAAATGTTCTAATCTGTTGAAGTTATCATACAGTAAGAAAATCACAGTATCTACAAATGTTTGCCACTTGTGCTCAAACTATCATATCTTGTGTGTTCAGTTACGCAGGATGATTGGAGATTTTGGCGTCCCTATTGCCATCCTCATCATGGTTCTGGTGGATTACAGTTTGAAAGACACATTCACGCAGGTAACACTCAAATACTACAACTAAACACTTGACCTTTGGCTGCTGAATATTCAGACAATCATCATCTTTGTTGTCACACTCATTCCTTTCGTCGTCCAGAAACTGGACGTTCCTGATGGTTTCTCCGTGACGAGTCCCGATAAACGTAGCTGGGTCATCAGTCCTCTGGGTACCAACGGGGAATTCCCCATCTGGATGATGTTCGCCTGCTGTCTGCCCGCTCTGCTGGTCTTCATCCTCATCTTCATGGAGACTCAGATCACCACGTGAGTTACAAGTCACATCACACAGGAATATGCTCAGAATTGCTCAACGTTATGACATTTGTAAGAGTCGGTTTGTTTTGAGTTTGACTGATCTCTACTGTACAACCTGAAACTCATATAACAGGATTTTAAAGTTGGATCTATAGTCTAGTAGAATTTCCAGATAAAGGAACAGTGTGTAACATTTTGGGGGATTTATTGGCAGATATGGAATATAATTTTCATAACTATGTTTTCATTAGTGTTTCATCACCTGAAATAAGAATTGTGTTTTCGTTAGCTTAGAATGAGTCCTTCGTATCTACACAGGGATATATGCTACTGTATAACAACAGGCTACACTAGATCAAAATCACAGAGTTTCTGAACTAAATTAAGTGTTTATTGTGAAGAAAACAAAATCACCATGTCATCCTCTGGACTACAGTATTTAGTATTTCTGAATTACATCTTTTACTATATTGATGAAAAAGACAGGTGTTAAAGAAGGCATTCATCTAAAAGAGACTCAGTATACACTGAATAATAATATCAGATAATTCTGCTTGACTTATCCGACCGCTGGTGTTTACATCTGTACCCCCCCCCTACCTCCCTCCGTGACTTCCTGCAGCCTGATAGTGAGTAAGAAGGAGCGGATGCTGGTGAAGGGTTCTGGTTTCCATCTGGACCTGCTGCTGATCGTGGTGCTGGGCGGCTGCTCGGCTCTGTTCGGCCTGCCGTGGATGGCCGCCGCGACCGTTCGCTCGGTGACCCACGTCAACGCCCTCACGGTCATGAGCAAGGCCGTCGCCCCCGGAGACAAGCCTCGCATCCAGGAGGTGAAGGAGCAGAGGGTCACGGGGCTCCTGGTGGCCATCATGGTTGGTGGGTGTCGGACATTTAAATCTCATTACTGCTCTTTTTTTTTTTATCACCTCCTATGTCCTGTTTACTAACTTTAAACGTCCTTCCTCCCCCTCAGGTATGTCCGTTGTGATCGGTAGGCTGCTGCGTCAGATCCCCCTGGCGGTGCTGTTTGGTATCTTCCTCTACATGGGTGTGATGTCGCTTAATGGTATCCAGCTAACAGAGCGGATGATGCTGCTGCTCATGCCACCAAAGTATCACCCTGACCACACCTACGTACGCAAGGTAAGAGGAGTGTTATCTTATGTAATGTTTTCTGTGCATGTTATTACATAAAGTAAAGATCAAATAATCACACTAGCTTTGTAGATAATTCATCTAGTCATAGGATAAATTGTAAAATATAAAAAGGTTGCAGGTACTCTTTCAGCAACAATAATAACAACAATAATTTTCAGAATTGTTATAAATGCCTCTAAGGAATAAAATAAATTAAAGTATGTTAAAGTTCTTGCACACCAGAAAATCTTATTTACGGGAGCATCAAATACAAAATGTTCACATTCAGGAATTAAATATATGAAAGAATTAGGGCTGCAACTATTAATTTAAATAATGATTTATTTGTTGATTCATTATTTAATGGCTTATTTTATAAAATGTTGATAAAAATGTTTTTAAATACCTGTCACAACAGTCCGGTAGTCAAAGATATTCATGTGATTAAAAAAACAATCAATCTGGAACCAGTGGATGTTTGACATTCATGCTTCATAAACAATAAATCAATGACTAATCGACTAATCATGTCAGCTCTAGAAAGTGTTTTAAGCAGCCTTAACTATATATATGTTGTGAACCACTAAGTCTCTGAACAATTGTTTCCCCCTAAAATGACATTACAAGATTTGAAATGTCAACAGTGATGATTGAGCTAAATCCTTGTAGCAACATTTATCTTCATAGATTTTGATCTGATCTCACAGACACACTTGTGATGTGATTTTTATTAATAATCTCTGTTCCCTTCAGGTCCGCACGCTGCGTATGCATCTGTTCACCTGCATCCAGGTGGTGTGTCTGGCGGCTCTCTGGGCTGTGATGTCGACCCAGGCGTCGCTGGCTTTCCCCTTCGTCCTCATCCTCACCATCCCCGTCAAGATGTTCGTGCTGCGCAAAATCTTCACCGCCAGAGAGATAGCATGTGTAAGTTGACCACCGGAGGGCGCAATATGCTGCTTTATACACCTGCACCACCACCTCAGCTGAAGCAATAGTCATAGTAGAACTGACAACAGAAGATTATTAAAGGAAATATTCTTTAAACTCTCAATCACCAGCAGAGTTAAAGTTAAAACTCCTGCACAAAATCCATCCCTGCAGTATGATTGACACTGATAATAGTTTCAGCATCATATTTCTAAAGATTTTGGAAAGATTTAGAGGAATATTCTGGTGATTATAGCATACAGTTAAGGAATAAAGACATTGTGGCATACTTTGATTGTAACCCTCCCTCCCCAAAAGATATTAGTGTTTGATTATATTATCTTATTTGATTATATGTTAGACAAACTCCATATATTAGTCAGTTTTTTGTTTGAATTATGTCAGTACAAAGAGCCATTTGAAGCAGGAACTAGTAAAGAGGTCAAGAAGCACATGGAAACAGTGCTGCCAAACGTCACGTGAAGTCTCTAGAACAGTTTATTCATTTTATTTTTTATATCTATTTAATTTTATTATTGTAAATTGTGCATGTTTTGTTGCAGTTTAGTTATATTTATTGTATTTTTAAAAATGTATCTTCATAAGTAATACCCATTTTCTTCTGCTCAAGCTTTGACGTCTGATTGTTGTTTACTGGTTTTGACAGTCTAGATACAAAAGGGCAATATTCACCAATAACATTTAAACATTTCAGAAAAAGAGTTTACTTCTAAGGCATTCTGGGAAATGTAGTAAATTTCTTTAGTAGACCAAACATTAGAAAGATACAGAAAATTGACTTGTAACTACACAAATGGAACATAATGTATTCATGATAACTCACAGCGAGAGTAACTTTTAACAAACCGTTTTATATATAACGTGAAATGAAAAATGTGCTGAAACTTAATGCAAGTTCAAAATAATGAATCCCGATGTGTCTTCTCCCTCCTCCAGCTGGATGCGGACGACGCAGAGCCGAAGTTTGACGAGCGCGAGTGTCACGATGAGTACTCTGAGATGCACATGCCTGTGTGACCCGCAACAAGCCCTCGTATCACCACTTAACTCCTTTTAGTGAACACCAAAAATCTGTTGACTCACTCTAGCAACCAATGAGATCCGGGGTCATTCAAACTTGAAACACTCACGATTTGATGCCACGTCACTGTGCATCCTCTTTATTAACACTGAGACTTTAACGCACACTATGTTGGCGGTCCGGTTGCTTGTTAATTTAGTCCAACTTTAACTATTTAAGTAGCTTTTTCTCAGATTGTTGGGGGCTTTTCTGCCGGTTAACAGCATCCAACAGTCGACTGCGTGTGTTCGATCATGATATACTTTTTAAAAAATATATATATTTCAGGGGACAAGAGAATCCAAATCAAATGATGTGATCTCGAGCTGAAAATGAAATGCGATTACAGTAGATAGATTTGCAAGACTGATTAATTTTTAGCCCTGAAAAGTTGCTCTGATTCACATTGAATATGTGGAGGAAATATGGGATATATATTCTTTTATATTAATACGCTATCGCTATTCAAGTTTGTCGCTTTTATCATGTTTTAAGTTCACCAAGCGCCTTATGAAGGAATTAAAAAGGTATACTGAGGTGTTTTTTTTCCCCTCATTCTGTCTTATTTTAGACAGCAGATCACTTTACCCGCCTCCCGAAGCTCGTAGCACTTTTTTTAAAGACACCAAATCTGAACAATGACTGTATTTTATGAAATCATTTTATCTTCTTAGCGTCCTTAAATATCAATGTTGCTGTAGTTTGCTCCTTAAACGACTATGTGATTGATTTTTTAGCCTGTCCTTCTTTAACAATGCATTTTTTTTTTGTACTCAAACGCAGCAGTTTGGATGACAGTTGGGATTTTATGTCAGATTATGTACCTGCAGTGAGTTAAGATCACCAGCAGAGGGAGATCTTGCAGGACTGTGATGACGACGTACTGTACAAGTAAAAATCATTTTCTCTTTACACTAATGAAATCATGTTTCACGATCATAACAGAAAATCAACACAGTGGCATAATGAATATACTCTAAATGTCTCCACGCACATGTTTAGGGCACTATTGTATTAATGTAGGGTTTGTTTCACTTGGTGTGTTTATGGGAATCACTGTAATTTATTTGGTTTATTTGCCCAAGTGCCAAATGTCTGGTGTAAATAGTTTTGTGATCAGAACAATAAGCTGCAGTTCACCCATCTCACTGCTCCTAACAGCATTTCTTGAAGGAGCCTAAATTAACAAAATTTCACAGTATAACATTCCTTGTTTTATCATAATCATTTTTTTTGGCATTGACTAATTTAAACAATTCATTCGCACTCATGTGAACTTGGTCGACCAAATTTCCACACAAGCTGTGTAGACAATCTCAATATTCATGCTTTACTGAGAGGGAAGGCTTTTAAAAATATATACATATATGTATTTTTGTTTTGTTTTATGTCATGTTGTATCAGTGTGACATGGATTGGTTAAAGCTTTGACTGTGTCAAATAACTTAAATTTTCAGTCCTCTGTTACTCTCAAGTGTGTATTTCAGATACTACTTTTCCCTCTGACGTGTCCCAGCCTGACTGTCGTTGGGATCTTGTGCCTGTTTGGTGTCACAAAGGTGCACAAAATCTCAAGTGCCTGTGGGACCATGAAGTGATCAGCTACAAGTATCTGTTGTTTGTAAGGAAGACACACGTGTTACAATAGTTTGCACTTTTCAAGACGCTCATAAATCAAACATCTCTCCATTATTTATCTGTTGCGATATGAGGCATTATTGCTGTTTTTGAAGATTTATTTGTCACGTCACAGAACCTTTTTCTTTTTTTTTTTAAATGTACACACACATTTGGCTGCATCATGGCCATGGACAATGAAGGAGATGTTAATGAGAAGTAGGCAGTGTCAGTTTTATGTTAGCTTATTGTGCCTGTGGATGGAGTGAAGTTGGTCTGTGTATGCCAAAGTATCTGTCAAAGTCGCTAAATGCTGATACGATATGTTGTTCCATTTCAAAAGCAATACAAAGTCCGAGAGGCTATTGCTGATGTTCCCTTGTACATTAATGGTTGAAATAATGATGACAAATAAAAGTTATTTTCTATTTATCCTGGCTGTTTTTCGTTCATGTTTTGTTGTGTATAAGAAAATACATGCTGATAAAGAAAACAAAGCAAATGAAGAAAATATCTCGAGTAATGTGACGACTGTTGTGCAGCATTTAAAAGAACATGCTGCAAAAAACAACCAAAAAAAAGAAACTCGATGCAAATACCAAAAAAACAACCAAATACCCCAAAAAACAACCAAATACCAAAAACAACCAAATACAGAAAAACAATCCAAATACCAAAAAAACAATCAAATACCAAAAAAAAGATGCAAATATTAAATACAGAAACACAAAGACAAAAAAAAAATCCAGGTTCATTGTGTTTCAGATTTTGTCCCTGGGCCCCCTAACAGGTTAACCCAGCCATGCAGGGCATTTTGTTTTAGCGAGAACTGTTTTAAAAACCTTTTATGCTTTATTAAAAAAGAGATTTTTGACATTGGTTAGATCAGTGGTTCCCAACATGGTGATTCAGACAGTGATTCTGTTACATAAAATGTGCTATATTTTTTCAGACTTTTCTCTATTTTTTTGTGGGAAATACTGGATTATTTTACCTCTTCTGGCATCTAAAAATGCTTCAAATGTAAACCTACGAGAAAAGAAGCGTCTCTTCAGAGCCCCGAGGCACATTTCAGATGTGAGTGTTGAGCAGATTTCAAGTTCTTAAATGGTTTAATTTGTGGCCCAAAACGGTTGAATATCCAATATATCACAAAAATATCTTTTGTTTCGTCTATTTGTATGTGTTTTTTAAGTTGCAGTGCATTGAGCTCTCATGGCCACCATACAAAAATACTCATGGTGAAGTCTGCTTTGAATTATTAAATACAGATAGTCAAGGAAAAAAAGAAATGTTCTGTGTTTCCAGACTTCTCTCCCAGGAGAAAAAGAGGGCTTGATGTTCTTTCCTGTTCAGGAAAACAACACAGAGTGGGTGTGCCTCTGCACAATCCCGTCCCTCCCCTTGTTACAGACACAGGGAGCAAGATGGCTGCGTTACTGCTGCTGCTCCTCAGCGTTGGAGCCTTGTTTTTCTCCTCTAATGCACAGGAGGCTTACGATGGACTTCCTGAAACCTTCAAGAAAGGAGTGGATCTGGCCCTGGAGAAGCTCAGCTCTCATGCTGGAATCCAGCACCATTTTCTCTTCCTCAGAAGTATCTCAAAGTCAGACATTCAGGTACAGTATGTCTGCTTTTCAGAGTCAGTGTTTATCTTTTGTTGTGCTGTGGCTCATTAGTGAGTGGCTTCCTGTGATTCATTGTGAGTAAAATCCTCAAGTGAAGCTCTAATCATCAAAGAATGTGGGGATTTCATCAGAGAAAAGCCCTCAGGGTGGTCGAGAACTGCTCACAGCTAATCCTCCTCCTCTTTCTTTTCAGCCTGGTTTTGAGGTGACCTACATCTTCCACCACTTCTACCTTAAAGCCACCAAGTGTCCAAAGGGAACGGTTGACTCCACAGCGTGTCAGTTCAGAAACGACAGAGTAAGTTTTGTGTAAACTCAGAAATTCAAGGGTGACCGGCTGCCTCCTCTGACTCGTCTGTGCTGGTTTGTTTGTGTGCGTTCATGCAGCCGCTGATAGACTGTGCCGTCTGTTACAAAACATTTGGAGGAGCAATTGAACCGGAACCAAAACCGTATGTTCACTGTGTCCACAAACCGTCTCTAACAGAGGTTAGTCTGTTCACTGGAAGGTCACTTTTATCTTTGTTAAAGACAAAACCACACTGCAAAAACTTTTTATAACTTCTTGAGACTGACATTTATCTTCTCTTTTTGTTCTGAATGGCAGGAGATGAAGACGGCCAGAGTAGATCACTGCAACACTATGGGTTACAGCAGTGGATCTCCAACTCTTCTGGCATCAACAGCAACAGAGTGAATACTTTGACGACTCATTTACTATCTATTGTGACACCTTTCACGGTTTCTTTGTGCTATTTTTTTTTTTAACTAAAAGCAGATTACTACATTGTCATTAATGTGCACACAACCTCATAAGTATTCTTTCTGTAGTAAGGTCATTTCAGTTTGATATTTTTGTGTCGACAATTTGTTTACTTCTACGCAAATATGTTTGTGTAAAGAAATTGTCAATAAAGTTTCATTTGTGAAAAGTTTTTCGGACTACTTTGACCTAATTTGACTACGGTCAGTATTTCTAATCTATATTTTTCTTATTGTTAACAAATCCTGTTAAAAAGACCAAAACCAACAATGTTCAACTTCTCTATCCCGTCTGTGGCACTCAGCCACAAAACCCATTCATTCCCTCAGGAGATGTAGGAGGGGGGCGTCAGTAGGGCCCACATTTTTGCCTCAGCGTTAACCCTAACCATGCAGGGCCAGAACAGTTTAAAAAATCTTTTCTACTTTAGTTTGTCCCACAAACTTTGACATTTCTTAGATCAGTGGGCAACCTTCAGGTCTGAAAAGTGAAGCAAATGGTGAAGTGCCTTAAACTTGCATCCTTTCTAACAGCCAGCAGGGGGCGACTCCTCTGGTTGCTAAAAGAAGTCAGATTGTATAGAAGTCTATGAGAAAATGAGCCTACTTCTCACTTGATTTATTACCTCAGTAAACATCGTAAACATGAGTTTACGGTCTCAATCGCTAGTTTCAAGTCTTCTTCAATACAGCATGATGATCATTTGATCATTTAGTAAATTATGTTCCCATTTAGAGTCAAATAGACCATAAAGCAGGGGATGCTTTAGGGCGGGGCTACCTTGTGATTGACAGGTTGCTACCATGGCGTTTCCCGGTCTGGGAAGCGTTTTCGTCTTACAACTTTAACTCTTTCACAGTGTTTTCAGTTCATGAAAGTTAATTGTAACATTTTAGTCGCCTAAAAACATCAGCGTTCGGTTGTATTTAGCTCCGCCCTCTTGTGTCACTTCTGGTTGCAAGAAAAAAAGATGGCGACGGCCAAAATGCCGAACTCGAGGCTTCGAAACGGCAGCACAAACCAATGGATGACGTCTTGGTGACTACGTCCACTTCTTATGTACAGTCTATGATCCCAACCTGGGGGTCACAGATGATTTAAGTGATAAAGAAAAATATTATGTTACATAAAATTTCAGACTCTTTCTTTGTGGGAAATACTGGATTCTTTTACCTCTTCTGGTATTTTTAAAATCATTCAAATAAAAAAAGAAAAGAAGCATCTCTTTGGGGCCCCTTGTCACATTTCAGATGTCTATGAGTTAGTAGCAGATTTCTCTATTGGTTTTATTTGTGGCCCAAAAGGGTGGAATTATCCAATATATCACAAAAATGTCAATTCCCAAAAAATGTATTCGGATTTGTACACTCAAATTGGATGGATGCTTTCTTCGTGACCTCTGCCAAAGAGGTTATGTTTTCGGTTTGTTTTTTTTGTCTGTTTGTCTGCAGGATTACGGAAAAACTACTGGCCGGATTTTCATGAAACTTGATGGTTCCAAATTTTTTTTTCACTTTCGTTAACATTGCGAGATGAGGCATGGCCTTGGCGTATAGGTCTGCGTTCCCCCAATGCCCTTCTAGTTTTTCTTTTGTTTTGTCTATTTGTTTTCTAAGCTGCAGTTCATTCAGGGGCACCGTACAATAATACTCATGTTGGAATCTGCTGTGAATCAACATTATCAAATACAGATGTTGGAACATTGTAAAAAGGGGGCTTGGTGTTCGGGAAAACAACAGATTGGGTGTGCAGCTGCACTTTCCCGTCGCTCCCATTGTTACAGACACAGTGAGAAAGATGGCTGCGTTATTGCTGCTGTTCCTCAGCGTTGGAGCCTTGTTTCTTTCCTCTGATGCAAATGAGAATTACGATGTACTTCCTCGAAACTTTAAGGAAGGAGTGGATCGGGCCGTGGCGAGGGTCAACTCTCGTGCTGGAATCCAGGACCATTTTCTGTTCTTCAAAGGTCTCTTGAGGTCAGACATTGAGGTACAGTATGTCTGCTTTTCACTTTACATGTCTGCAGTGTTTATCTTTTGTTGTGCTGTGGCTCATTAGTGAGTGGTTTCCTGTGATTTATTGTGAGTAAAATCATCAAGAGAAGCTCTAATCATCACTGAATGTGGGGATTAGGTTGAGAGCTAATCCTCCTCTTTCTCTTCAGGATAGTGATGATGTGTACTACAACTTCTACCACTTCTACCTTAAAGCCACCAACTGTTCAAATAACGGAACGGTTGACACCACAGCGTGTCAGCTCAGTGACGATGGAGTAAGTTTTTTATCTGATTTACTGAACTCAGAAATGTGGAATTCGAGTGCGACTGCCTGGTCTAACTTTTGTTTGTGTGCATTCATGCAGGCGCTGATCGACTGTGCCATGTGTTACAAAACGATTAGAGGAGAAATCGAACGGAACCCCAAACCGTATTTTAAATGTGTGGACAAATCAGCTCTTACAGAGGTTAGTCTGTTCAGGGTTACTTTGACTTTTGTTAATGAAAAATCCACACTGCAAAAATGGGATATCATTTCTTGGGATTGTTTCTGACATTTTTCCACTAATCTTCATCTTCTTTTGTTCTGAATGGCAGAGGATGAAGTTGCGCAGTGTCAATCACTGCAACAAAATGGGCTCCGTTACTGGATCCCCAGGTTCTCTGGCATCACTGAGTCCTTTGACGAATTACTAAGTATCTATTGTGACCTTTCACAGTTTCTTTGTGCTTTTTGAAGCTATTTTTAGTATGAAAGCAGATTAGTACATTGACATTAAAGAGGACCTGTTGTGCTTTTGTTCTTGTTCCCTTTCCCTCACTGAGTTATATAGTTTTTTGTGCATGTAAAAGTTCTGCAAAGTTACAAAGTCCACGACAAAGGGAGTTACTCCCCCCCCACAGAAACACTCCTGAACTGCCTGAAAGGCATTGCATGAAGTCCCGCCTTTTCTTTCGTAACGTGGTGATGTCACCAAGTAACACAATTGCATAATACCTGCCAAATTTGGCACGCCCTCAAACAAAGCTAGTTAGAGCGGAGCTGGAGCGGAGTCCGAAGAGTTTAGTTCTGTTGAACAATCACAACAGAGGGGGCCAGCTGACCAATCAGAGCAGACTGGGCGGGGCAGGAGCTCAAACAGAGCGTTTCAGAAAGAGGGTGACAAGAGTTTCTGCAGCACAGCCGGTATGAGAAAAATAAAGTGTTTTTTTAACATTAAGGCATGTAAATATGTTCTAGTAGAAACCTAAAATACAAGTATGAACCTTGAAATGAGCATGATGGGTCCTCTTTAATATGCACGCATTCTCAAGTATTCTTTTTGTAGTATGGCGGTTTGAGTTTGAGCAACTTCTTGTTTACTACTATGCAAATAATAAAATTGCTAATAAAGTTTCATTTGGAAAGAAACAGTTTCATTAACCACCCTGTCAAGTATATTCAAAGAAAACCCCACATTTCTTCTAAGTGACCTACTTTCCTGTTAATGCAACAACAAGGGAGCTGATGAAGCAGACCTATAAGAGGTCATTCACCCACTGATCACCGCTGACCTTTATATCTGTCCTGGGGCCAAATGCTTTTCATGGGATGTTAGGCATGTTTCCAGGACTTGGATTACTAATCCGTTTAGAGATATGAGTGTAATTCCACTTCTGGTAAATGGAAACTCCCCACTGAGAATGTGTTTTGTTAAGACAACCTCTGATCCGTGTCCCCTGGGGTGTCCGGGAACTTGGAGATAACGCGTAAACAGTCGGTGCTGCAGGCCTGTTGGTGGTCAGTGTGTTTAGTTCCACTTGTTACTCATACAGCCATAATAGGAAGTGTTTTGCATGTGAGTATTGATCCCGCAGAGAGAGGAGGGAGTTCACCCTTTGAGTCGAGCTGCTCTCCTCACACATTCGGGAGGAAGATGGCTGCTTGGTTGCTGTTGCTGGTTTGTGCTGGAGCTGTTCTTTACTCGGCCGAGGCCCAGGATCCTTACAATGGGCTGCCTGATAACTACAAGAAGGGAGTGGATCTGGCGTTAGAGCAGCTCAACACCCATGCCGGGGTGCACCACCATTTTCGCTTCTTGAGAAGTCGGGAGAAGTCAGACATCGAGGTAAACCTGGAGTTTATGATTTTATAATCAGTTCCTTTTGAGATCAACATCTTTGTATATTCAATATTCTGTGTTAAAACATGTATAGCAGCCTCAGTGGACATTAAGGGGGGGTGATGACGTAGCAGATGTTAAACAAATGTTCTCCTGAAAGTCCTCAGGAGAGAATGAAAACATCTAATTAAAATTAAACGGTCAAACATTTAATTGTAATCTTAATAAGTACGAGAAATGACTGAAGTTCTGTTTCAGATTTCTTGCTGCTTTAAAGGTTTGGCACTCTCACTCTGCCTTCAGGGAATTCTGGTTCACACTTGTTTTCACATTTGCTTCACGTCACGTGCACTACTGTGAATCTTCATATTTCAACATGTTGTCAGCAGGGGTTCGGTTTTTCCCAAAAGATAAGGCATGTCTTAACTGGAATGTTAACCTCAATGTACAAATTACAGAAAACAATATGAACATTCTCACAAGAATCAACCTGATACTCTGATATTTATCAGTGTGAATTGGCAGCGTTTACGGTTTTCATATTGAACAGTTTCAGCTTGGAGAAAAGCCAACGCCAAAATATGAGACAGCTGCAAATCAGCAATATGTTTTTCCCCCTCGAGCCCTGGAAGATTATATTAACGGTTATTAAGCAATTAAGACAAATATGAGCTCATATCCAAAGCCAAAACTATCACTGTCAACATTCATTCCATTTGGCCACTTGGATACCCAAAGTGTACCAAATGGGTTTTCTACCTCTTGAAAGGGAATCTGGCTATAAACACTACTGGTATCCACTACAGGAGGCTCTGTGCACACAATGGAGCCTTTGGCCATGACATTTACCCTGTGCACAGTACATTGTGCACAGTATAAAATCAATAAAAAAATCTACTAAATTGCATAATTTTGACTCCAAATGGAGTAGTTTTATTATAATACCCGGTAGGTTAAGAATAATAAAACTGAGAAAATTAATAAAATAAAATAAATAAAAATAAATAAATAATAAAAAAGAATGACATTGATTATCAGCTAAATTAAATAAATACGACTCAACTGCACAGCCAGTTAATCAAATACTGCATGGATTGCCATGAAATTTAAAAGCTGCCTTGTAGCTCGTATTAAAATGACCCTCTGCTCTTTTGCAGTCTGGATTCGGTGTGAGATACCTCTACCACCACTTTTCCCTGAAACCCACCAGGTGTGCCAAAGGAACAACTGAGTCCAGCCCTCAGACATGCCCCTTCAGGAACGACAGAGTGAGTGAATTTCAAAAGGAGAAGGATTTATTTCAAATCTATGTACAGCATCCTCACGCTTTTTATGTTTTTAAATGACTTCACAGCCACTGATGGACTGCGCGGTTTGCTACAAAACAACAGCAGACCAGATAGAGTCGAGCCCCAAGCCGTATGTTCACTGTATCCAGAAGCCCAGACTCACAGAGGTATTATTCATGTTGATTGACACAAGTATTTTTTTTTTTATGTGATCATGAAATCTTTCAAATTGTTCTGATGACATGCAGCTAGTTTTTGTTAGTTAAAACAAACAAAATGAAAACACCTTATTCAACTCTTCTTCTGCACATCATGCTTTATTCTCTCACCAATGTTTGTGGCTGCCGCCCTTCATCAGGGCGGCGCCTGAGGCTGTTTCCAGTTTCCTGTAATTCAACTGCAGACTGATCAAAATCATGTGTGATCATCCTCAAAGAGGAACTCTGCCATGATGTTGCAATGAAACGAACACAGATGTTGCAATGGAACGAACAATTGACTTTCACTTAGCAATATAGCCTACGTCCTTTGCTTCACTGCTTGTTTCTAGTCGGTGCAAAACCTCACCTCAGTGAGTCTGCGACTGGGGACTGCCCATTGTTCCGACAGCCCAATAGTCCGAAAAATGCACTGTTGGACAAAAGTTTTTATTTTTTTCCCCCGGAGCCTCGTGGGCTACTTTACGTTGTCTGTCCCGGAGGCTTGAGCCCCAGTAAGCCTGTGCATTCAGACGGCGGTGCAGGGAGAGTGTGTATTTTCGGAACAACAAGACTTTGGAACACTGGGTGTTTGATTTCGGAATATCGGGCTGTCGGACTAATGGGCTTTCGGTCCAATGGTGCATTTTTCGGACTATTGGGCTGTCGGAATAATAGCATGGCACCCTGGGACTTGCCGTAAATCGGTTTAGTTTATCCGGAAGTTATGATAATAATGAGTTAATGATACATAAAAAGGGCCGCCACTCTGACCATGCACCTGATTCGACTGTTATCAGGCCATTAAATAGGCGTTATCAGTCGCTATAAGCACCATAGATGTGGGTCAGTAGGGGCCTACTACGCCCTGTTGTAAAAGTGAGAGTGAAACTTAAAAGCAACACCTTCTAACATGTCATAAAACTGAATGAAACGTAGCGTTTTGAACACAAACACAAAGGGTTCTTTAGGTTTAGGCAACAAAACTACAACTTTTTTAGGTTTAGGCGACAAAACTACAACTTTTTTAGGTTTAAGCGACAAAAAAATCACTTGGTTAAGTTTATGGAAAAACTTATTTTGGTTAAAATATCTACGAACACAAAGACAACTACACATTGTTGGTTTCACACTGGATGCAAACTCTGGTCTCCTGGGCAAAAGTCCTACGTTCTCTAGAGGACACTGTTCTTTTATAACTTCTTTCAGTGATCTACCATATCAATAGATGATAAAACCTACTAGCGGGTGTAGAAGGCCCCTATTGACCCACATCTATGGGGCTTATAGCGACTGATAACGCATATTTAATAGCCTGACTGCTACGTTGATTTGAATAGGAATGTCTTACTCCTATTCTATTTCTATTGCTGCTACTAGCATAACACACCCGAAGGTTTTGACAAGGAAGAGTTTTTTTTCCACCATATCCTTTTTCACAATATGTTATAGATAATTAGTCAATAACTGACACCCTTTGAGCTTCATGAAATCACTCACTTGGAAACAAAACAGCCGTTTGGTGAGGTGAATAAAGCACGGTCTACTGGAGATGAGTTATGTCTCACACTAGTCTGCACCTTGCTGTGTGCAGTCTATGTGTTGCTTCCTACACACTAATGATGACATCTTAACGTTTTTACTCTCTTGTTTCAGGAAATGAGGACAACCAGGACGGAGCACTGCAAAAAAATGAGTTACAACAGTGGAGCTCCTACGCTGCTGGCATCGTCTACTGGCTAAAAAAATAAAATATGGCAAAAATAACACGTTTCATAACATAGTAGCCAAAGAATCTGTACTTCACCTATTGCATGCTTATTTAACTTTAACTTTGACATGCCGATTCTCATTTACCTACTATAATCCTGTTGATTCAACCTCACTTTAAGCTCCTCTCTGCTCTGATAAATCATTCCTTCTTTACTCGTAAAGTCACTGTATTCCAGATGTAACATTGTGTAATAAAAAGAGAAAAAGAACAACGTGTGTAAACTTGTTACAGACTCTTTATAGGCTGAATAGGCTCATTGTAGATGTCTGCCCCCCCGACAACCACGCTCGCTCTCTTTCAGTACTCGTGGGCATTACTGACATTACTGTAATAATAGCATGACTGACATCCACTTCCATTCAAAGAATCTCTGGGTATTTCGCAGTTGGACACAGGAAGTGGGAGCCTGTGAGTTATTTCCTATTGTAAAGCCAGCTGTGTCAACATCTGGCTTCTCTTCAACATTATGTCAGCATCTGAACAGGCAGCAGCCACATTTTTGTATCTTATTAGGGATGCCATCCAACTGAATCTTCACTCAAACTTTGACAAATAATTTGAAAGCACAAAGCCATTTTATCCACCGTTTCAAGATTTTATACCATTTCCCATCCCCATATCACTGCGACAACAAGAGTGCATGCTGTACATAAAAGAACGGTAAAATAAACTTCAGTATCACTATGACAACATGTAAGCAGTCGTGAATGAATTACTCTGATTTTTGTATTTAAGTAAAAGTAGCAATACCACAAAATTTTACTTAAGGAAAAGTACAAAAACATAAAAACATCCTTAAAATACCAAAAAATAAAGTACTCATTATGGAGAATGGCCCATTTCAGAATAATGTATTATTGAATTATAATTATTGTTGCATTAATGTTACATACATTACTTGAAATGTGTTTTATAAAAAAGTTTTATGTTATCTTTACATGTAATAGTACATTATAATTTATACTCTGTTACAAGTAAAAGTCATGCATTCAACATTTTACTTAAGGAAAAGTACAAAAGCATCAAAATAACCTTAAAATACCAAAAATCTAAGTACTCATTATGCAGAATGGCCCATTTCAGAATAATGTATTATTGAATTATAATTATTGTTGCATACATTACTTGAAATGTGGAGCTAATTTTAAATACTTACATACTTATAAATTCCCCCCGGAATCAACAAAGTTTTCTCTTAACCTTTAATAATACATTATAATTTATTAACACATTTGCGACAATGTCACCCAAAAACTTAACAGTATGAGCTAAAAATAGATGTTATGGCAGGACTGTTGTAATTGTCATGGTCCTGGGATTTGATTGAAGTTTGTTACCCGTTTTATTTTTTCCCAATGCTGAAGTGCCTTAAACTTACATTCTTTCTAACAGCCAGCAGGGGGCGACTCCTCTGGTTGCTAAAAGAAGTCTGATGGTATAGGGCAGTATAGGTCAAATTAGCTCCACCTCAACCAGCTGCAACAGTAACATGTTGCTCCGATGATATGACACTGATGGGTGCCATTCTGCTGCATATTGACTCATTTTACTTCTTCCACTTGTAGTACATCTTGTTGATAATATTTTGTACCTTTACTTAAGTAAAATTTTACTTGTAATTGAGTATTTTACAGCACATTGTGGTATTGCTACTTAAGAAAAGGATCTTCACACTACTGCAAATTTGTGGGGAGTTACAATATCAAAGAAGGCTTGTTTTGTATTATTGCTAAATCTTATGAATAGGTGTCCTGTGTCTTTATTTTATCAAAGTGGTTGGTGTCTGGACATATAGTAACGCTGTCGTGCATATCTGCTGTGTGCACCCTTGTATACGACACAGTACATACTGTACTTTACTCAATGCACAGAGCGTGGGAAGTAGAGAGAGAAAATAAGGGCCCTGTTTGTAATTTAAAAAAAAAAAAAAAAAGCTCTCTGTTACATAATCTTTCCCGTAAGGGCTGTTGGCTGACTGGATCAAATGGAAACTGTTATAAAATCAGCTTTCAATAGGTTAGGTAAACAGAGAAAGGCTTTCACCCTTGTCACGCTACATCCTTCCTGACATAGCCTATAATTATGACATGTCAAGCTTGTGCATGTTCATCCAACCTGTTGAATATGACGACTGATTATCACAGATAAAGCTCCTGGAGCACTTTCTTTCTGAATAGTATCAGTATTGGTAGCTACTTAAAGTGTCAATCACAGATTGGTATCAAAAAAATATTTGGCACATTTGTCCCTCTTTTACATCCATCAATAACAGTCAATTAGTCAAACATGTTTCCCTTCAAAGATCATGCTTATGTCACTGCAGGATGCTGTCCTGCCTGTGCATGAGTGAGTGACTCAGAATATTTGTGCGCTTCAGACACTTATCGATTGATTGAATGATTCATGTGAACTGGTCTGTTTAAAAGTAAATGATTCTGATAACAGCCTGTTTCTTTTTTTTTTGTTTTAATCTCCCTTTAGCTCTGTTTTACCATGTTTTAGTCTCCTTTAAACTCTGTTTTACCTGGTTTAAATCTCCCTTTAGCTCTGTTCTACCTAGTTTTAATCTCCCTTTAGCTCTGTTCTACCTAGTTTTAATCTCCTTTAAACTCTGTTTTACCCAGTTTAAATCTCCCTTTACTCTGTTCTACCTAGTTTTAATCTCATTTAGCTCTGTTTTACCTAGTTTTAATCTTCTTTTAGGTCCGTTTTACCATGTTTTTTCATGTCCTGTGTTGATATACACCTCGAAGCTCCAAGTAGTTTTTTTTTACGTGATCATGACATCTTTCAAATTGTTCTGATGACATGCAGCTAGTTTTTGTTAGTTAAAAAACCCAAATTGAAACACCTTATTCAACTCTTCTTCCGCACATCCTGCTTTATTCTCTCACCATTGTTTGTGGCTGCCGTCCTTCATCAGGGCAGCGCCTGAGGCTGTTTCCAGTTTCCTGTAATTCAACTGCAGACTGATCAAAATCAGTTTGATCATCCTCAAAGAAGAACTCTGCCATGATGTTGCAATGGAACGAACACTGATGTTGCAATAAAACGAACAATTGACTTTCACTTCTTAGCTTCTTCTTAGTTTTACCATGTTTTAATCTCCTTTTTGCTCCATTTGATCTAGTTTTAATCTCCTTTTAGCTCTGTTCTACCTAGTTTTAATCTCCTTTTAGCTCTGTTCTATAATCTCCTTTTTGTTCTGTCCTACCTAGTTTTAATTTCCTTTTAGCTCTGTTCTAGTTTTAATCCCCTTTTTGTTCTGTTTTGCCATATTTTAGTCTCCTTTTAACTCTGTTTCACTTGGTTTTAATCTCCTTTTTGTTCTGTTTTACCATGTTTTAATCCCCTTTTAGCTCCTTTTTACTTAGTTTGAATCTCCTTTTAGCTCTGTTCTACCTAGTTTTAATCTCCCTTTAGCTCCATTTTACCTAGTTTTAATCACCTTTTTGTTCTATTTTACCATATTTTAATCTCCTTTTAGCTCTGTTTTACAATGTTTTCATCTCCCTTTAGCATATGTTCTATCTAGTTTTACTCTCTTTTTACTGCTGTTTTATCATGTTTTAATTTCCTTTTAGCTCCAGACACTTATCACGATACATGATACATGATACATGATACATGATACATGATACATGATACATGATGCATGATACATGATACATGATACATGATACATGATACATGTGTACCGGTCTGTGTAAAAGTAAATGATTCTAATAACAGTCAAATGTCTCTTTTTGTGCCTGCAGGATGATGGTAACTTCGTTGTCTATGGCTGGAAGCCTACGTGGGCTTCAGACACTGCAGGATCAGACGCTGTCCGTCTGAGCATGCAGGCTGACTACAACCTGGTCATGTACAACGGGAGAAAGGAACCCAGGTGGTACACAAACTCTGCCAAACCTGATTGTAACATGTCGCCTTCACCTGACCAACGACTGCAAACTGGTGGTGCACAGTAAGGCAATGTTAAGAAATTTGGAGCTCTGCTGACTCCAACAGCATGAAGTGATTGACATATGAGTTGTGTTATAGTAAACATAACAACATGAAAATACAATAAATAAATTCATTTAATGTTGGAGCAGACTGGTACTGGGTCTCAGTGGTGGAAGAATCAAGTAAAAGTAGCAATATGGTATTATATCATACCAATACCATGATGTAAAAATACTCTGTTACGAGTAAAAGTCATGCATTCAAAATGTTGTGAAAGTATGAAAGTATAATTAGCAATATATTGTCATTTGCCTTCATGCTGTCTGTTTTCACAGTAAGTTTGCAGCATTGTTGGATGTGCAGTTTGAAGCAAAATCTGGCAAACAAGATAGAAAAACAGCCTCCAGACTTATCCAAACACACACACGGACCTTCTCTCATATCTTGTCTTGTTATCTTCTATCACTCAGGTTAGAAAAACCAACGTTCCTAAAGGTCCGGGGTGTAGCTAACCATAAATATGTTGAATTCACTGCCAAAATGGGATACATGGTTATGAAATGTGTCGTGTGTAGACTTGTTAAAGACCAAAACTCTTTACACGTTACCTTTCACATTGTGTATTCTGCTTGGGAAGGAGCAAAGTGTCACTTTCTCATAAGAAGAAGATGAGTGTATTTCCATCAGACATTGTTTTTTTAGTTTGGAGGGAGGAGACAGTTGGCTCTTTATCTGATCTAATTCTTCCAGTTAAATAACAAGTGTATAATCTTGGTATTTTGCAGCTGGGCCCAGGCAATGGGGCACACACAAGAGTTTACTTTACATTATAAGGTCAGCTGTGACAGTACACTTCATTTGGGGTGTCATCTATTTCTATGTCCATCTTTAATTCAAAAATGTGTAAACATTACAGCCATGTGCATATTGGAATTTTTTTAAAATGGACACAATCTCAAGCTGTTTCATAAATATACGTATTCATAAATCACCAGCTGACACAAAGCAACATTAGCATTCGTTCAGAGTTGTGTTTCTGGCCACTTAGTGAATGTTAGTCTAATATTTACTGTCCTTTTAGTTCTGTTGCCACGTTTGAATCTCCTTTTAGCTCTGTTCTACCTAGTTTTAATCTCCCTTTAGCTCCATTTTACCTAGTTTTAATCACCTTTTTGTTCTATTTTACCATATTTTAATCTCCTTTCAGCTCTGTTTTACAATGTTTTCATCTCCCTTTAGCATATGTTCTATCTAGTTTTACTCTCTTTTTACTGCTGTTTTATCATGTTTTAATTTCCTTTTAGCTCCAGACACTTATCACGATACACGATACATGATACATGATACATGATACATGATACATGATACATGATACATGATACATGTGTACCAGTCTGTGTAAAAGTAAATGATTCTAATAACAGTCAAATGCCTCTTTTTGTGCCTGCAGGATGATGGTAACTTCGTTGTCTATGGCTGGAAGCCTACGTGGGCTTCAGACACTGCAGGATCAGACGCTGTCCGTCTGAGCATGCAGGCTGACTACAACCTGGTCATGTACAACGGGAGAAAGGAACCCAGGTGGTACACAAACTCTGCCAAACCTGATTGTAACATGTCGCCTTCACCTGACCAACGACTTCAAACTGGTGGTGCACAGTAAGGCAATGTTAAGAAATGTGGAGCTCTGCTGACCCCAACGGCATGAAGTGATTGACATATGAGTTGTGTTATAGTAAACATAACAACATGAAAATACAATAAATAAATTCATCTAATGTTGGAGCAGACTGGTACTGGGTCTCAGTGGTGGAAGAATTAAGTAAAAGTAGCAATATGGTATTATATCATGCCAATACCATGATGTAAAAATACTCTGTTACGAGTAAAAGTCATGCATTCAAAATGTTGTGAAAGTATGAAAGTATACTCAGCAATATATTGTCATTTATCTTCATGCTGTCTGTTTTCACAGTAAGTTTGCAGCATTGTTGGATGTGCAGTTTGAAGCAAAATCTGGCAGACAGGATAGAAAAACAGCCTCCATACTTATCCAAACACACACACGGACCTTCTCTCATGTCTTGTCTTGTTATCTTCTATCACTCTGGTTAGAAAAACCAACGTTCCTAAAGGTCCGGGGTGTAGCTAACCATAAATATGTTGAATTCACTGCCAAAATGGGATACGTGCTAATCAAATGTGTTGTGTGTAGATTTGTTAAAGACCAAAACTCTTCACACATGCCAGGCATGGCACTCACTCCCCTCTCTGTCCCCGCTTCTCTCTCGACCTCCAGCTTTGCTATAAAAATGAAGTGAATTTCACGTCTTGCACTTCACTCCTTTTCTTCTGCTTGCAGTCTGACTGAGGAAGGACATTCAACCCTGTAAGTATTCTACACTTTTATACTGATGGATGGATTCAGACATGTTTGTGTTTAATGCATGAAGGAATCATTGCAGTTAATTGTTAAATGTCTGCTGTTGAAGTGAAGTTTATGAAATATAATATTTTTGTTGCAGAATCATGAGCAGGAACTACTTGTCCAAAAATGATGAGTTCCGCAAGGGAGACTATCTGATATCCAACAACGGGGAGTTTAAGGCTATCTTCCAGGTGAGTCACTCAGAATATTTGTGCACTCCAGATATTTATCAGGATGCATGATACATGAGCACTAATCTGTGGACAAGTAAATGCAAAAGTAAGAGAACAAGTGTTTGGAAATGCACATTCTGATAACAGTCAAATGTTTCTTTTTCTGCCTGCAGGAGGATGGTAACTTTGTCCTCTATGGCTGGAAGCCTCTGTGGGCTTCAGATACTTGTGGATCAGACGTTGTCCGCCTGTGCATGCAGGCTGACTGCAACCTGGTCATGTACAACAAGAAAGACGAACCCAAGTGGCACACAAACTCTGCCAAAGGCGACTGTAACATGTGCCGCCTTTACCTGACCAACGAAGGCAAACTGTTGGTGAACAAGGAATGTGATGAGATTTGGAGCTCTGATAATGACAAAGGCAAGAAGTGATTAATTGTATGTGAAAGTCATGTTTGGATGTCAGCTCGAGTCACCAGTAAACCTGCCTGCTGTGTAATCTGGCATCAAATAAAAGGAATTTTTCACAATGCATGAATTTGTGTCTTCCCTCTCTTCGTAGTGAGCTATGATCAGGTTAAAATGTGTCTCTGCATCTCAGCTCCTTGTGAAAGAACAACTCTTTTACTTACAGGGCGACAGTTTAACATATTGAATAGATACACTGTGTGATTTTAGCCACATTTGTGGTGAACTCAAAGCAAATAAAACATGGAAACTGATTTGAAATATGAGTTGTGTTATACTCAGAACATGCACACATAGAACATAGATCATATATACATATACACTCATGCATAAAGGTGCTTAAATTGACGTGTTGAGTGTGAGACAGTAGCTATTTAATATAATAAAAGGTAATAAAAGACGATAGATTCAAATAATAAAACCAGGTATAATTAAACCAGATAATAAATAATCCAATCGCAGTTGTCACGAGGACTTTCTAGTCTCTTTGTCGTTTTGCCGGCCTGGCTCTGTGTTCCTGACCCGATCCCAATGTCCCCCCTAGGACCTGAAGCCCTGGACCCTCAGGGACTTGACTGACGTCACCTGGTTGAGTGTGAGAGGCTGTAAGGGCTTGAAATGGTATTAATGGGACAGCACTTTGATGCGACATATCTCGTTACCTTGACGACACCAATTTTGATACATGATACATGATACATGATACATGATACATGATACATGATACACGATACATGATACATGATACATGATACATGATACATGATACATGATACATGATACATGTGTACCAGTCTGTAAAAGTAAATGATTCTAATAACAGTCAAATGTCTCTTTTTGTGCCTGCAGGATGATGGTAACTTCGTTGTCTATGGCTGGAAGCCTACGTGGGCTTCAGACACTGCAGGATCAGACGCTGTCCGTCTGAGCATGCAGGCTGACTAAAACCTGGTCATGTACAACGGGAGAAAGGAACCAAGGTGGTACACAAACTCTGCCAAACCTGATTGTAACATGTCGCCTTCACCTGACCAACGACTTCAAACTGGTGGTGCACAGTAAGGCAATGTTAAGAAATTTGGAGCTCTGCTGACTCCAACAGCATGAAGTGATTGACATATGAGTTGTGTTATAGTAAACATAACAACATGAAAATACAATAAATAAATTCATCTAATGTTGGAGCAGACTGTTACTGGGTCTCAGTGGTGGAAGAATTAAGTAAAAGTAGCAATATGGTATTATATCATACCAATACCATGATGTAAAAATACTCTGTTACGAGTAAAAGTCATGCATTCAAAATGTTGTGAAAGTATGAAAGTATAATCAGCAATATATTGTCGTTGGCCTTCATGCTGTCTGTTTTCACAGTAAGTTTGGATTATTTTTGGATGTGCAGTTTGAAGCAAAATCTGGCAAACAAGATAGAAAAACCGCCTCCAGACTTATCCAAACACACACACGGATCTTCTCCCGTGTCTTGTCTTGTTATCTTCTATCAATGTGTAGCTAACCATAAATATGTTGAATTCACTGCCAAAATGGGATACGTGCTAATCAAATGTGTTGTGTGTAGACTTGTTAAAGACCAAAACTCTTCACACATGCCAGGCATGGCACTTCCCTCTCTGTCCCCTCTTTCTCTCTCCACCTCCAGCTTTGCTATAAAAATGAAGTGAATTTCACGTCTTGCACTTCACTCCTTTTCTTCTGCTTGCAGTCTGACTGAGGAAGGACATTCAACCCTGTAAGTATTCTACACTTTTATACTGATGGATGGATTCAGACATGTTTGTGTTTAATGCATGAAGGAATCATTGCATTTAATTGTTAAAAGTCTGCTGTTGAAATGAAGTTTATGAAATATAATATTTTTGTTGCAGAATCATGAGCAGGAACTACTTGTCCAAAAATGATGAGCTCCGCAAGGGAGACTATCTGATATCCAACAACGGGGAGTTCAAGGCTATCTTCCAGGTGAGTCACTCAGAATATTTGTGCACTCCAGATATATTATAAGGATGCATGATACATGAGCACTAATCTGTGGACAAGTAAATGCAAAAGTAAGAGAACCAGTGTTTCGAAATGCACATTCTGATAACAGTCAAATGTTTCTTTTTCTGCCTGCAGGAGGATGGTAACTTTGTCCTCTATGGCTGGAAGCCTCTGTGGGCTTCAGACACTTGTGGATCAGACGCTGTCCGCCTGTGCATGCAGGCTGACTGCAACCTGGTCTTGTACAACAAGAAAAGCGAACCCAAGTGGCACACAAACTCTGCCAAAGGCGACTGTAACATGTGCCGCCTTTACCTGACCAACGATGGCAAACTGTTGGTGAACAAGGAATGTGATGGGATTTGGAGCTCTGAAACAGACAGTGGCAAGAAGTGATTAATTGTATGTGAAAGTCATGTTTGGATGTCAGCTCGAGTCACCAGTAAACCTGCCTGCTGTGTAATCTGGCATCAAATAAAAGGAATTTTTCACAATGCATGAATTTGTGTCTTCCCTCTCTTCGTAGTGAGCTATGATCAGGATAAAATGTGTCTCTGCATCTCAGCTCCTTGTGAAAGAACAACTCTTTTACTTACAGGGCGACAGTTTAACATATTGAATAGATACACTGTGTGATTTTAGCCACATTTGTGGTGAACTCAAAGCAAATAAAACATGGAAACTGATTTGAAATATGAGTTGTGTTATACTCAGAACATGCACACATAGAACATAGATCATATATACATATACACTCATGCATAAAGGTGCTTAAATTGACGTGTTGAGTGTGAGACAGTAGCTATTTAATATAATAAAAGGTAATAAAAGACAATAGATTCAAATAATAAAACCAGGTATAATTAAACCAGATAATAAATAATCCAATCGCAGTTGTCACAAGCACTTTCTAGTCTCTTTGTCGTTTTGCCGGCCTGGCTCTGTGTCCCTGACCCGATCCCAATGTCCCCCCTAGGACCTGAAGCCCTGGACCCTCAGGGACTTGACTGATGTCACCAGGTTAAGTGTGAGAGGCTGTAAGGACTTGAAATGGTATTAATGGGACAGCACTTTGATGCGACATATCTCGTTACCTTGACGACACCAATTTGGGGTTTTATTTCACGTTTTTTGCTGCCCATTTCCAGGCTCCTCCCTTACGAGACTAGAGGTCGTTTTTGTCAAACCTCATTAATCAAAATTGAAAGAAATGGTTGATGAATTAACCAGGTGTGTAATATAGTGTGAGGCTTGCATTACTCTGATTTTATGTGTTTTTATTAATCTTAAATCCTTAATGTTAACGTTTATGTGTAAATTCAAATATGCCTGGCTGAACAGGCATTATTATTTTATTTATTTTTTATTTATTTTATTTTTTTTACGCCTCTGTGCTTCCCCTGGTAACCCGGTGTTAAACGTCACAACGCTGTGAATTGTGGGAAATTCCCTCAGGCAAAGTCTGCAGAAATGTGGACTTACGGGAAGTGTTCATAAAGGGCTCAAAATGTCTGCGAGAGAGCCCTCGAGTACTTGACGATTTGACAGTGGGACAGCCCTAAACCCTCACGGACTTGAACTCACGTTGGGATTGGGCCCCTGTCTCCAGCTCCTGCTCACCTGACATCTCCTCCCACCTGCACACCTGTTAACATTTCCTTCATCAGCTGTACCTGGGCTTCCCCCGCCCACCTCCTCACCTGCTTCTCATTCACTCGTCAGCCACTCCCCACATACACCAGTTCACTTCAGATCATCATTGCAATACAGTTTCTTGTTTACTGCCTGCTGGATCTACTGACTCTTGAATCATGTAAGCTTAATCTTCAATAAATCTATGAAATCTTCCTGCTGCAATATCTCACTCCCCAAATAAAATCATATAATACTACCACTTGTTGCTATTTAAAACTTAGATAGAGGATGAACACAATAAATCGGAATGTTGAATCGCAATACTTAAAAATCGCAATATACATTTTTTTATATCGAATCAGCACCAAAGTATCGTGATAGTATCGAATCGGGAGATAGGTGTATCGTCCGAGCCCTACTATATATACTGTACATGTAGCAGCGTCATCATGCAGAAACCTACGTCAGGTCACGATGTGGGGAAAAGGTTTTAGAAGCACTTGAAGGGAAAATAGCATTTTGATGCTAAAACATACTTTGACCAAAATGTGAATGTTGGGATTTGAATACATGAAGAACACCACTGGGAAGATACAGGATGATAGAAAAACCTAAAAAAAAAAAAAAAAGAAGTACAGAGAAAATAGAAAGAAACTGAGAGAGATTTTGACCCACTCCTCGCTGGTAACAACAACAACAACAGCAACAATACAAGAGTGATTGTTGAGCTGGTTTATCAGGTCTGAAGGGAGTGCTGTTCTGGGGAATCGTATCAGTTTTGGCAGAGTTCACCTCCACATTCTGTGAATGTCATGTTTTGCCATGTTTTAATCTAAATGTAATAGCTTCGATAAGAAATCACTCATCATTGGCACAAAGCCAGCTGTAATGACTGTGCAGTTGTTTCCTGGCTCTGCTGATGTTGGTGGAGATCAGGTGGTAAAGTGCAGTTTAGGTGTTTGGTTTGGCAGGAAGCTGTGCTTGTGTTTCTGCAGCTCACACCTCTTGTGTGTGAATCAAGGTACGACGTGAAGCAAAATGAAGTGCAGCATGCCAGTAACACTTATTATATGAGGACATATGAGAAGAATATCAGTATACATATTTACTAGGGTTGGGGAAAAAAATTGATTCACCTATGTATCTATCTATGTATTTTGAAATAGATTTTTTTGTAATGCCAGAATTGATATATTTGCATCATTTGAGTCTATGTGGAGGTAGAAGGAAGTTAACGCTTTTATTGTTGTAATCTGAGTAACATGACGTCAGTGCTTGAAGTGGAAAAATGTTCACGTGTTGGTGTGTGTATCGGCCGGTATCAACAGTCTCTTGCAACTTATTTCTATATATTCATTATTTCTTTAAGCATGTTAAACTGTATCAGTCGGCTGTGGTTTTATTGCAATATATGGGCTATGCATCTTCTATAATAGGCCTATAATACTCCAATAATATTCACACTGGAACATTATAGGGTTAAGGTGGTGTGTTTGTATATAGTGTTAATACTTAAAGTGCTTTCTGTGTTATTTGTAGCCTACAGAATCACTCTATAATATATTATAGGATGTATATAGGCATGCAGAGCTGAGGTGTGTGAGCTATTCATTCATGTTTTAAGAGCAGAGTCCCAGTCAGGATGCTCCTACATATTATACAGACACACATTCTGAATTTCTACACTGAATAAACGATACTAGGAAATATTGGGTTTGGGGGTTTGGAGGTTTTTGACTTAAAACTATGCAATTTTACAATTTTACATAATTTTGGACCATTAATATTACTACTTAAATGATTATTTTTATTATTTATCACAGCCTTCGTCTGAACATTTAGGTCTTCTGGAAATGTTTGTCCTGTAAAATCATATTCTACAAATCAGAAGAGCAGATTCATAAAACTTTTAAATAATGTTTCATTAATTATATTTGTTTGTAAAGAGCGATTGTTGAGCTGGTTTACCAGGTCTGAAGGGAGTGCTGTTCTGGGGATTCGTATCAGTTTTGGCAGAATTTACCTCCACATTCTTTGAATGTCAAGGAAATCTATTGTAAGGATCTTGTCAGTTGTGTTTCTACTCTGTTCTACCTAGTTTTAATCTCATTTTAGCTCTGTTTTACTATGTTTTAATGTCCCTTTAGCTCTGTTTTGCCTAGTTTTAATCTACATGTTTAGCTCTGTTTTAGCTACTTTCAGTCCTAGTTTTAGCCTGATTGGATAAAACGAAAAATAATGAAATAGCACAGATTGCAATAGGTTTGTTAGAGTGAAAGGCGTTCATACTTTTCAGGCTACAGTACATCCTTCCTCACGTAGCCTATAATTCTGACAGCTTCATGTCAAATGCATGATTATCACAGATGGGTAAAAAAATATTTTAAAATGATTCTATGTATTTGTCCCTCTTTTACATCCATCAATGACAGTCCCTTTGTCAAACATGTCACCCTTCAAAGACCATGCTTTTGGTCCTGCACAACTTTATCAATTTCCCTCCGGGGATCAGTAAAGTATTTCTGATTCTGACTGCATGTTTGCGATGAAGTTCAAGAAGACAATAACATTCAGTTCTCTGTTTTATCTAATCTAATATCTGTCCCTCTTTCTCTCTCCACGCCCAGCTTTGCTATAAAAATGAAGTGAATTTCACGTCTTGCACTTCACTCCTTTTCTTCTGCTTGCAGTCTGACTGAGGAAGGACATTCAACCCTGTAAGTATTCTACACTTTTATACTGATGAATGGATTCATACATGTCTCTGTTTAAAGCATGAAGGAGTCATTGCAGTTTACTGCTAAATGTGTGCTGCTGTACTCTGTATCCTGCATCAGCACCTATACCCCTCAGGCCTATATCCTCAAGAACACCGTTCTAAAACACTGGCCTATTTTGGACTCCGATACAGCATTAGCCCAGCATTTTAAGTACCCTCCCCTCTTTGTTTATAGAAGAGGTCCTAATTTATGCAACTAGCTGGTACGGGCCAACATTAAGGCAGGTCCAAAACAGACTCTTTTAGCTCCTCTAAAAGACGGGAATTTTTCAAGATTCAAGAGTTTTATTTGTCATGTACTCATACAGGATGTGCAGTGAAATGTAAAGTGCCAGTGCTCACGAGATTGTGCAGAACAACATCAACTATACAAATATTTTAAAGTGTAAAAAAAAAATTGTAGGGACAATGGCATTATTTACAGTTAGAGGGGTCTATATACAATATGGAATATGATATAAGTGTGTGAATAGAATAATACTGAGTGTATGTGTATTCTCTGTATGTAGCCCTATGTACGTGTGTGTGTGAACGTGAGTGGGTAAGAGGGACAGCGTTTGGCGCTTGGTGGGCGCCCTGGAGAGGTCAGAGTTCACAGTCCTGATGGCCTGGGGAAAGAAACTCCGTCTCAGTCTCTCTGTTTTGGCAGCGTGGCTGTGGAGGCGCTTGCCTGACCGCAGCAGCTATATGTGGTAATTGTGCCCAGTGCCACAACACAAGGAACATTCCTGTTTTTAGACATCCAAGATCGGGCAAAGGTTTTCCTGTTAAGGGGATTATCACCTGTAGCACAGAAAATGTGATTTATTTATTAAAAAGCCAAATGTGATAAGAACTCCTCTCTACGATTCCAGGGCATCGAACATATTGAACTGCTAAGAGAGGGAGATATGGAAAGAAAGTTGACACTTTAGATACACTTCAGCCTATGGGCCTTAACAAGGATTTTGATATGAGTGTCATGTTGTAATCCAAGATGTTTCTTCACTTCTAATGTAGAATTTGGTGTCTATGGTTTATGATGGCCCTCGCCTCATAGCTCCATAGTTATTTGTTCTATTGTCTGTTTTTTGAGATGCTTATTTTAGATGTTTGTTTTCTCTTATAGATCTGGGGATCTCTGATTTATGATGGCTCAAGCCTGATCCTTCTCAAAGCCCCATTTACTATAAAGAAAGTATGATATTACTTTTAGGTGCTTTGTGATTATATATGTTTTTTCTATATACACTGTGTTCCACCCCTTTTTGTATTATAAAACAAATATGGCATCTATTTGTATGCCTCACAGTTAAGTAGTACTAAAACTACAATTCCCAAGAGGTGGAGCTTCTACCACCAGGCTGTGCACGGGCGTACTGCAAACTGCCAATGGTTAGAAAGGGATGGGTTATTTCTACCAGCCTGTCCATTGTTGAATCATGTATGCTCTGATGAAGGTCTGACAGACCGAAAGCTCAGAATTAAGTGAAATGCTGCATAGATCTAAGTGTGCGGATATCTTTTCTATCATCTTTTGGACTAATTGATTCTTCCAGCACCTTAGCAAAGATTAAGACAGGTGGAGCGGTTGTCATCCTGCATTACCTCAATCTGTGCTGTTGAAATGAAGTTTATGAAATATAATATTTATGTTGCAGAATCATGAGCAGGAACTACTTGTCCAAAAATGATGAGTTCCGCAAGGGAGACTATCTGATATCCAACAACAGGGAGTTCAAGGCTATCTTCCAGGTGAGTCACTCAGAATATTTGTGAACTCCAGATATTTATCAGGATGCATGATACATGAGCACTAATCTGTGGACAAGTTAATGCAAAAGTAAGAGAACAAGTGTTTCGAAATGCAAATTCTGATAACAGTCAAATGTTTCTTTTTCTGCCTGCAGGAGGATGGTAACTTTGTCATCTATGGCTGGAAGCCTCTGTGGGCTTCAGACACTCATGGATCAGACGTTGTCCGCCTGTGCATGCAGGCTGACTGCAACCTGGTCATGTACAACGGGAGTAGCACACCCAGGTGGCACACAAACTCTGCCAGAGGCGACTGCAACATGTGCCGCCTTTACCTGACCAACGAAGGCAAACTGGTGGTGAACAAGGAATGTGATGAGATTTGGAGCTCTGCTAATGACAGAGGCATGAAGTGATTAATTGTATATGAAAGTCATGTTTGGATGTCAGCTCGAGTCACCAGTAAACCTGCCTGCTGTGTAATCTGGCATCAAATAAAAGCAATTTTTCACAATGCATGAATTTGTGTCTTCTTTCTCTTTGCAGTGAGCTATGATCAGGATAAAGTGTGTCTCTGTATCTCAGCTCCTTGTGAATGAACAGAGAAACGACCTCTAAAGATACGTATTGTTACATTTCGAAGACGCTACAGGTGAATAGGGTAAAATAAATTAACTAATAGATATCACCATGAAACTTCCCCATTTGATGTCAACCTTCATGCTTTTGTTATAAAAACCTGCACAACTTTATCAATTTCCCCCCCAGGGATCAATACATTATTTCTGATTCTGACTCTGACTGCATGGTTGCGATGTTTTGTGGGGATTCAAGCAGTTGAACAGGACAAGAACATTCAGTTCTCATTGAAAAAAAGAGGGGCACGGCACTTCCCTCTCTGTCCCCTCTTTCTCTCTCCACCTCCAGCTTTGCTATAAAAACGGAGTGAATTTCACGTCTTGCACTTCACTCCTTTTCTTCTGCTTGCAGTCTGACTGAGGAAGGACATTCAACCCTGTAAGTATTCTACACTTTTATACTGATGAATGGATTCATACATGTTTGTGTTTAATGCATGAAGAAATCATTGCAGTTAATTGTAAAATGTCTGCTGTTGAAATTAAGCTTATGAAATGTGCATGAGTTTTATTGTGGGTATAACTAATGTAAGGTGAAAAATAACTACTATTAAGTAAAAAATAAAATAACTGCTGTTAAATAAATTAAATGTCAAACCAACTCACAAAACATATTTTTTGATGCATTTTCAGTGTTTTATATGGATTCAACACAGATTTTGCTTTTGTTGCAGAATCATGAGCAGGAACTACTTGTCCAAAAATGATGAGCTCCGCAAGGGAGACTATCTGATATCCAACAACGGGGAGTTTAAGGCTGTCTTCCAGGTGAGTAACTCAGAATATTTGTGCACTCCAGATATTTATCAGGATGCATGATACATGAGCACCGACCTGTGGACAAGTTAATGCAAAAGTAAGAGAACAAGTGTTTGAAAATGCATATTCTGATAAACATTTCTTTTTCTGCCTGCAGGAGGATGGTAACTTTGTCATCTATGGCTGGAAGCCTACGTGGTCTTCAGACACTGCAGGATCAGACGCTGTCCGCCTGTGCATGCAGGCTGACTGCAACCTGGTCATGTACAACAAGAAAGACGAACCCAAGTGGCACACAAACTCTGCCAAAGGCGACTGTAACATGTGCCGCCTTCACCTGACCAACGAAGGCAAACTGGTGCTGAACAAGGAATGTGATGAGACTTGGAGCTCTGCTAAGGACAGTGGCATGAAGTGATTAATTGCATGTGAAAGTCATGTTTGGATGTCAGCTTGAGTCACCAGTAAACCTGCCTGCTGTGTAATCTGGCACCAAATAAAAGCAATTTTTCACAATGCATGAATTTATTTCTTCTTTCTCTTTGTAGTGAGCTATGATCAGGTTAAAATGTGTCTCTGTATCTCAGCTCCTTGTGAATGAACAACTATTTTACTTGAAACTGATTGACAGTTTAAAGTGGTGCACATCATCTGAAAGCTGGGAACCTGAAGATTCATTTGTGATGCAGCTCAGCACTGTGTCAAGTTGTTATATAGTAAAAAATCATAAACATGAATTTATTAATTAAAATAAATTGTGAGAGTGTATAAGAGTGTAGAACATTATGATAGAAGTATGTGATGGTCATCGCTATACTCACTTATGTCTCATAAGTTGTTGCAGCAATTATACCATTTGTTACACAGATTTGTGGCTAATTTTAACAATTTCTTTTACCACTGGAGAATTGATAAAAACTCATTATTTTAGAATAAGAGAAAATAGCAAATTTATACTGCATGCAAAACACTGCATGTTTTTTGCCCCAAGCTGCATGTGATTATCATAAAGTGGGCATGTCTGTAAAGGGGAGACTCCTGGGTAGCCATAGAACCCATTTTCATTCACATATCTTGAGGTCAGAGGTCAAGGGACCCCTTTGAAAATGACCATGCCAGTTTTCCTCGCCAGAATTTAGCGTGTTTGTTTTCTCTTATAGATCTGGGGATCTCTGATTTATGATGGCTCAAGCCTGATCCTTCTCAAAGCCCCATTTACTATAAAGAAAGTATGATATTACTTTTAGGTGCTTTGTGATTATATATTTTCTTTCTATATACACTGTGTTCCACCCCTTTTTGTATTATAAAACAAATATGGCATCTATTTGTATGCCTCACAGTTAAGTAGTACTAAAACTACAATTCCCAAGAGGTGGAGCTTCTACCACCAGGGTGTGCACGGCGTACTGCAAACTGCCAATGGTTAGAATGTGATTGGTTATTTTTACCAGCCTGTCCATTGTTGAGTCACGTATGCTCGGATGAAGGTCTGACAGACCGAAAGCTCAGAATTAAGTGAAATGCTGCATAGATCTAAGTGTGCGGATATCTTTTCTATCATCTTTTGGACTAATTGATTCTTCCAGCACCTTAGCAAAGATTAAGACAGGTGGAGCGGTTGTCATCCTGCAATACCTAAATCTTGTGCTGTTGAATGATGAAGTTTATGAAATATAATATTTATGTTGCGGAATCATGAGCAGGAACTACTTGTCCAAAAATGATGAGCTCCGCAAGGGAGACTATCTGGTGTCCAACAACAGGGAGTTCAAGGCTGTCTTCCAGGTGAGTCACTCAGAATATTTGTGAACTCCAGATATTTATCAGGATGTATGATACATGAGCACTAATCTGTGGACAGGTTAATGCACGAGTAAGAGAACAAGTGTTTCGAAATGCACATTCTGATAACAGTCAAACGTTTCTTTTTCTGCCTGCAGGAGGATGGTAACTTTGTCATCTATGGCTGGAAGCCTACGTGGGCTTCAGACACTCATGGATCAGACGCTGTCCGTCTGTGCATGCAGGCTGACTGCAACCTGGTCATGTACAACGGGAGTAGCACACCCAGTTGGCACACAAACTCTGCCAGAGGCGACTGCAACATGTGCCGCCTTTACCTGACCAACGAAGGCAAGCTGGTGGTGAACAGGGAATGTGATGAGATTTGGAGCTCTGCTGACTCCAACGGCATGAAGTGATTAATTGTATGTGAAAGTCATGTTTGGATGTCAGCTCGAGTCACCAGTAAACCTGCCTGCTGTGTAATCTGGCATCAAATAAAAACAATTTTTCACAATGCATGAATTTGTGTCTTTCAAACATTCAACTTTTTCCTCTGGTCTAGTGTTAAAAAAGTGAACAAAAATCACAATAAATCGTAATGTCGAATCACAATACTTAAAAATCGCAATTTATATTGAATCGGCACCCAAGTATCGCGATAGTATCGAATCGGGAGATAGGTGTATCGTCCCAGCCCAATTATATATACTGTACATGTAGCAGCGTCATCATGCAGAAACCTACGTCAGGTCACGATGTGGGGAAAAGGTTTTAGAAGCACTTGAAGGGAAAATAGCATTTTCCTTTTCTTCTGCCTGAGGAAGGACATTCAACCCTGTAAGTATTCTACACTTTTATACTGATGGATGGATTCAGACATGTTTGTGTTTAATGCATGAAGGAATCATTGCAGTTAATTGTTAAATGTCTGCTGTTGAAATGAAGTTTATGAAATATAATATTTTTGTTGCAGAATCATGAGCAGGAACTACTTGTCCAAAAATGATGAGCTCCGCAAGGGAGACTATCTGATATCCAACAACGGGGAGTTCAAGGCTATCTTCCAGGTGAGTCACTCAGAATATTTGTGCACTCCAGATATTTATAAGGATGCATGATACATGAGCACTAATCTGTGGACAAGTAAATGCAAAAGTAAGAGAACCAGTGTTTCGAAATGCACATTCTGATAGCAGTCAAATGTTTCTTTTTCTGCCTGCAGGAGGATGGTAACTTTGTCCTCTATGGCTGGAAGCCTCTGTGGGCTTCAGACACTTGTGGAACAGACGTTGTCCGCCTATGCATGCAGGCTGACTGCAACCTGGTCTTGTACAACAAGAAAAGCGAACCCAAGTGGCACACAAACTCTGCCAAAGGCGACTGTAACATGTGCCGCCTTTACCTGACCAACGAAGGCAAACTGTTGGTGAACAAGGAATGTGATGGAATTTGGAGCTCTGATAATGACAAAGGCAAGAAGTGATTAATTGTATGTGAAAGTCATGTTTGGATGTCAGCTCGAGTCACCAGTAAACCTGCCTGCTGTGTAATCTGGCATCAAATAACAGCAATTTTTCACAATGCATGAATTTGTGTTTTCCCTCTCTTCGTAGTGAGCTATGATCAGGATAAAATGTGTCTCTGCATCTCAGCTCCTTGTGAAAGAACAACTCTTTTACTTACAGGGCGACAGTTTAACATATTGAATGGATACACTGTGATTTTAGCCACCTTTGTGGTGAACTCAAAGCAAATAAAACATGGAAACTGATTTGAAATATGAGTTGTGTTATACTCAGAACATGCACACATAGAACATAGATCATATATACATATACACTCATGCATAAAGGTGCTTAAATTGACGTGTTGAGTGTGAGACAGTAGCTATTTAATATAATAAAAGGTAATAAAAGACAATAGATTCAAATAATAAAACCAGGTATAATTAAACCAGATAATAAATAATCCAATCGCAGTTGTCACAAGAACTTTCTAGTCTCTTTGTCGTTTTGCCGGCCTGGCTCTGTGTCCCTGACCCGATCCCAATGTCCCCCCTAGGACCTGAAGCCCTGGACCCTCAGGGACTTGACTGATGTCACCAGGTTGAGTGTGAGAGGCTGTAAGGACTTGAAATGGTATTAATGGGACAGCACTTTGATGCGACATATCTCGTTACCTTGACGACACCAATTTTGGGTTTTATTTCACGTTTTTTGCTGCCCATTTCCAGGCTCCTCCCTTACGAGACTAGAGGTCGTTTTTGTCAAACCTCATTAATCAAAATTAAAAGAAATGGTTGATGAATTAACCAGGTGTGTCATATAGTGTGAGGCTTGCATTACTCTGATTTCATGTGTTTTTTTTAATCTTAAATCCTTAATGTTAACGTTTATGTGTAAATTCAAATATGCCTGGCTGAACAGGCATTATTATTTTATTTATCTTTTATTTATTTTATTTTTTTTACGCCTCTGGGCTTCCCCTGGTAACCCGGTGTTAAACGTCACAACGCTGTGAATTGTGGGTAATTCCCTCAGGCAAAGTCTGCAGAAATGTGGATTTACGGGAAGTGTTCATAAAGGGCTCAAAATGTCTGCGAGAGAGCCCTCGAATACTTGACGATTTGACAGTGGCACAGCCCTAAACCCTCACGGACTTGAACTCACGTTGGGATTGGGCCCCTGTCTCCAGCTCCTGCTCACCTGACATCTCCTCCCACCTGCACACCTGTTAACATTTCCTTCATCAGCTGTACCTGGGCTTCCCCCGCCCACCTCCTCACCTGCTTCTCATTCACTCGTCAGTCACTCCCCACATACACCACTTCAGATCATCATTGCAAAACAGTTTCTTGTTTCCTGCCTGCTGGATCTACTGACTCTTGAATCATGTAAGCTTAATCTTCAATAAATCTATGAAATCTTCCTGCTGCAATATCTCACTCCCCAAATAAAATTATATAATACTACCACTTGTTGCTATTTAAAACTTAGATAGAGGATGAACACAATAAATCGGAATGTTGAATCGCAATACTTAAAAATCGCAATATACATTTTTTTATATCGAATCAGCACCAAAGTATCGTGATAGTATCGAATCGGGAGATAGGTGTATCGTCCCAGCCCTACTATATATACTGTACATGTAGCAGCGTCATCATGCAGAAACCTACGTCAGGTCACGATGTGGGGAAAAGGTTTTAGAAGCACTTGAAGGGAAAATAGCATTTTGATGCTAAAACATACTTTGACCAAAATGTGAATGTTGGGATTTGAATACATGAAGAACACCACTGGGAAGATACAGGATGATAGAAAAACCTAAAAAAAAAAAAAAAGAAGTACAGAGAAAATAGAAAGAAACTGAGAGAGATTTTGACCCACTTTTCTATCATCTTTTGGACTAATTGATTCTTCCAGCACCTTAGCAAAGATTAAGACAGGTGGAGTGGTTGTCATCCTGCATTACCTAAATCTGTGCTGTTGAAATGAAGTTTATGAAATATAATATTTATGTTGCAGAATCATGAGCAGGAACTACTTGTCCAAAAATGATGAGTTCCGCAAGGGAGACTATCTGCTGTCCCTCAACAGGGCGTTCAAGGCTATCTTCCAGGTGAGTCACTCAGAATATTTGTGCACTCCAGACATTTATCAGGATGCATGATACATGAGCACTAATCTGTGGACAAGTTAATGCAAAAGTAAGAGAACAAGTGTTTGGAAATGCACATTCTGATAACAGTCAAATGTTTCTTTTTCTGCCTGCAGGAGGATGGTAACTTTGTCATCTATGGCTGGAAGCCTACGTGGGCTTCAGACACTCATGGATCAGACGCTGTCCGCCTGTGCATGCAGGCTGACTGCAACCTGGTCATGTACAACAGGAGTAGCACACCCAGGTGGCACACAAACTCTGCCAGAGGCGACTGCAACATGTGCCGCCTTTACCTGACCAACGAAGGCAAACTGGTGCTGAACAAGGAATGTGTAGAGATTTGGAGCTCTGCTCATGACAGAGGTCATCACATGAGGTGATTAATTGCATGTGAAAGTTATGTTTGGATGTCAGCTTGAGTCACCAGTAAACCTGCCTGCTGTGTAATCTGGCATCAAATAAAAGCAATTTTTCACAATGCATGAATTTGTGTCTTCTTTCTCTTTGCAGTGACCTATGATCAGGATAAAGTGTATCTCTGTATCTCAGCTCCTTGTGAATGAACAGAGAAACGACTTCTAAAGATACGTATTGTAACATTTCATACATTTCGAAGACGCTACAGGTGAATAGGGTAAAATAAATTAACTAATAGATATCACCATGAAACTTCCCCAGTAGATTTCTTACATTAAGACAATTATTTTTGTTTTCATGACATTATTGCTACATATGCATAAGAGTCATTATCTAATGCTAACTTTTGGTGAATTTAGGAGAAATCTACAGACGCAAATAGAGAAAGTAGTAAAATAAACCTAAGACTCTAAATGTGTATTTTGGATGTTTTCTTTCCACTAGTCCCGAGGTGCCCAAACCTTTTCCGTTGGAGGGCCAACAATGAAATTCAATGGTAGGCCATGAGCCAAAAGCAAACACCACTGTATTGTATTGTTTTTATTAAGATGCAAAATAGCCTAAAATTGACCAGTGCATGAAAAACAATGTTTTTGCCCGGGGTGTCTCCCCGAAAGTCTGAAAGTATAATCGGCAATATGTTGTCATTTGCCTTCATGCCGTCTGTTTTCCCAGTAAGTTTGCAGCATTGATGAGTTGTGCAGTTTGATGTAAAACCTGGCAAACAAGATAGAAAAGAGCCCCCAGACTTTGGTTTATATGATCGTTTCTCATGTCTTGTCTTGTTGTCTTCTATGGTGAGAAAAACATACGTCGCTATATGTCAGGGGTGTAGTTAACCTGACAAATATGTGGGAAAAGGGGGGATTTATTGCAATCAATGTGTCAAATGTGGACCCATCCCTCTGTATTCTGCTTGGGGGGGAACAGAGTGTCACTTTGTACTCAGATGAGAGGAAGATATGTATTTTCATCAGACATTGCTTTTTGGCTGGAGGGAGGTGACAGTTGGAACTTAATCTGATCTCAGTTCTTCTTCCAGTTACAAAACAAGTGTATAATCTTTATCTAATTTATTAATCTCCTTTTAGCTCTGTTTTACCTGGTTTTAATCTCCTTTTAACTCCTGTTTTACCTACTTTTAATCTCATTATAACTTTTTTTTTACCTGGTTTTAATCTCCTTTTAACTCTGTTTTACCTGGTTTTAATCTCCTTTTAACTCTGTTTTGCCTAGTTTTAATCTCCTTTTAACTCTTGTTTTACCTGTTTTTAATCTACTTTTAACTCTTTTTTTACTTTTAGTCTCTTTTTAACTCTTGTTTTACCTAGTTTTAATCTAATTTTAGCTCGGTTTTATAGCTTCAATCTCCTATTAGCTCTGTTTTACTGTGTTTTAATCTCCTTTTTTCTCCAATTTACCTAGTTGTAATCTCCTTTAAACTCAGTTTTACCGTATTCTAAACTCATTTTAGCAAAATTTTACCTAGTTTGAATCTCCAGTTTAGTTGTTTTTGACCTAGTTTTAGTCTTACGAGATAAAAACAGCCCCCAGACTTTGGTTCATACGATCGTCTCTCGTGTCTTGTCTTATTATCTTCTATGGTGAGAAAAAGTTACGCCCCTATATGTCGGGGGTGTAGCTAACCTTACAAATATGTTGAATTCACTGCCAAAAGGGGATTCGAATCAATTTGTAAAATGTGGACCCAACCCTCTGTATTCTGCTTGGGAAGGAACACTTTGTACTCTGAGATGAGTGTATTTTCATCAGACATTGCTTTTTAGGTTGGAGGGAGGTGAAAGTATCAGTTCTTCTTCCAGTTACATAGTAGATAGTGTATAATATTGGTATTTTGCAGCTGGGCCCAGGCAATGGTGCACGCACAAGCACTTTAAGCTATAAGGTCAGCTGTGACAGTACACTTAATTTGGAGGAAATGTTTAATATGGGACTGTCATCTATTTGTATGTCCATTTTTAATACAAAATGTGTAAACATTACATCCATTTGCATATTGGCAATATTTTTTTTAAATGGACACAATCTCAAATCACCCTGTTTCATAATATATCACCGATTGGTATAAAAATGATTCAATGTATTTGTCCCTCTTTCATATCCATCAATGACAGTCCCTTTGTCAAACATGTCAGCCTTCATGCTTTTGTCATAAAAACCTGCTTTATCAACTTTATCAATTTCCCCCCCGGGGATCAATACATTATTTCTGATTCTGACTCTGACTGCATGGTTGCGATGTTTTGTGGGGATTCAAGCAGTTCATCAGGACAAGAACATTCAGTTCTCATTGAAAAAAAGAGGGGCACGGCACTCCCCCCCTCTGTCCCCTCTTTCTCTCTCCACCTCCAGCTTTGCTATAAAAACGGAGTGAATTTCACGTCTTGCACTTCACTCCTTTTCTTCTGCTTGCAGTCTGACTGAGGAAGGACATTCAACCCTGTAAGTATTCTACACTTTTATACTGATGGATGGATTCATACATGTTTGTGTTTAATGCATGAAGGAATCATTGCAGTTAATTGTTAAATGTCTGCTGTTGAAATTAAGCTTATGAAATGTGCATGAGTTCTATTGTGGGTATAACTAATGTACAGTGAAAAATAACTACTATTAAGTAAAAAAAAAATAACGGCTGTTAAATAAATTAAATGTCAAACCAACTCACAAAACATATGTTTATATGCATTTTCAGTGTTTTATATGGATTCAACACAGACTTTGCTTTTGTTGCAGAATCATGAGCAGGAACTACTTGTCCAAAAATGATGAGCTCCGCAAGGGAGACCATCTGATGTCCAACAACGGGGAGTTTAAGGCTGTCTTCCAGGTGAGTAACTCAGAATATTTGTACACTCCAGATATTTATCAGGATGCATGATACATGAGCACCGACCTGTGGACAAGTTAATGCAAAAGTAAGAGAACAAGTGTTTGAAAATGCATATTCTGATAAACATTTCTTTTTCTGCCTGCAGGAGGATGGTAACTTTGTCATCTATGGCTGGAAGCCTACGTGGTCTACAGACACTGCAGGATCAGACGCTGTCCGCCTGTGCATGCAGGCTGACTGCAACCTGGTCATGTACAACAAGAAAGACGAACCCAAGTGGCACACAAACTCTGCCAAAGGCGACTGTAACATGTGCCGCCTTTACCTGACCAACGAAGGCAAACTGGTGCTGAACAAGGAATGTGATGAGACTTGGAGCTCTGCTAAGGACAGTGGCATGAAGTGATTAATTGCATGTGAAAGTCATGTTTGGATGTCAGCTTGAGTCACCAGTAAACCTGCCTGATGTGTAATCTGGCACCAAATAAAAGCAATTTTTCACAATGCATGAATTTATGTATTCTTTCTCTTTGTAGTGAGCTATGATCAGGTTAAAATGTGTCTCTGTATCTCAGCTCCTTGTGAATGAACAACTATTTTACTTGAAACTGATTGACAGTTTAAAGTGGTGCACATCATCTGAAAGCTGGGAACCTGAAGATTCATTTGTGATGCAGCTCAGCACTGTGTCAAGTTGTTTTATAGTAAAAAATCATAAACATGAATTTATTAATTAAAATAAATTGTGAGAGTGTATAAGAGTGTAGAACATTATGATAGAAGTATGTGATGGTCATCGCTATACTCACTTATGTCTCATAAGTTGTTGCAGCAATTATACCATTTGTTACACAGATTTGTGGCTAATTTTAACAATTTCTTTTACTACTGGAGAATTGATAAAAACTCATTATTTTAGAATAAGAGAAAATAACAAATTTATACTGCATGCAAAACACTGCATGTTTTTTGCCCCAAACTGCATGTGATTATCATAAAGTGGGCATGTCTGTAAAGGGGAGACTCGTGGGTACCCATAGAACCCATTTTCATTCACATATCTTGAGGTCAGAGGTCAAGGGACCCCTTTGAAAATGACCATGCCATTTTTTCCTCGCCAGAATTTAGCGTAACTTTGAAGCGTTATTTAGCCTCCTTCCCCACAAGCTTCAGCATATTTGTCCCTCTTTCACATCCATCAGTGACAGTCCATTTGTCAAACATGTCACCCATCAAAAATCATGCTTTTGTCATAAAAACCCCAAACCGGAATTACTGCATGTTTGTGATGTTTCTTTTTCTGCCTGCAGGAGGATAGTAACTCATGTTAGTGAGGAACCCAGGTGTCACACAAACTAGCTCTGTTTTACCTAGTTTTAGTTTCCTTTTAGTTCTGTTTTACCAAGTTTTAGTTTCCTTTTAGCTCTGTTTTACCTAGTTTTAGTTTCCTTTCATTTCTGTTTTACCAAGTTTTAGTTTCCTTTTAGTATTATTTTACCAAGTTTTAATCTCCTTTTAGCTCCACTTTACCAAGTTTTAGACTCCTTTTAGCGATGTGTTATAAATAAAGTTGCTTAAAAAAAAAAAATCCACCGTAAGTGCAGTCAGATTTTCTTAGCACCGTGGTAGTATTTTCCTTATGAATTAAGTCCTTATGAATTCTCCTTAACATCAACGTTTTCCATCGAGGTCAAGGAAAAGCGATTAGGAAAAGACATTAGGACGTAATTTTTGTTGGCTGCTCGACTACAGCCACACCCTCACCTGCATCTCATTCCCTCATCACCCTCTCAGTTCATGAACCTGCCCGGTTCCAATCATTCCCTGCCAGTTATTCAATGCTGATGTTGCTTTGTTGTTTCTTGCCATTTACTTTCAAGCTTCTGATCCCCGTACCATGTAATCCTGAATCCTTTTCAGATACATCTTGTAGTGTACTGTTTAGTTTTAATCAGCATTCCCACAAAACCGTACGGAAGAAATAGAAGAAGAAGAAGTTGAAGAAACCTTATACGAACAATACTGAGAATGCTGAATCGGCATTCCAACAGTTATTGTCTGCTGTTGTGAAATACAGTACTGATGATGAATTGTGTAAAAACGACAATTCTGTTGAAATGGGGCTCAGGACTTACTTTATTCCAATAAGTCATACGTTACATACTGCCACTCCCTTTCCATCCTCAGCTCAGATAATATGAAGATGGGGTGGGAATATCACCCCCTTCACTTCTGCTCACAGACTGACCGGTGTGGGACATTCAAGGCGGTAAGTACTCTATACTTTCGTATTGACTGAAATGCCAAAAAAAGCATGTGGTGTTATGCATTTTCAGTATTGGAACAGTACAACATCACAGCTTTAGTTGTTAGTAGTATTTGTTTGTTTGTTTCAGAATCATGAGTAAGAACTACTTGTCCAAAGATGATGAGCTTCGCAGGGGAGACTATCTGATATCCAACAACGGGCAGTGGAAGGCTATCTTCCAGGTGATTCACTGAAGAAGCTCATCAAATCTCATTTACCTGTCATGTGTGAAGTTAAAATGCTACAAAATAACTGATCCCTCTATATTTTGGTGTGATGTTGTTTGGATAACATCTCTTTTCCTGCCTGCAGGATGATGGTAACTTTGTCCTGTATGGCTGGAAGCCGGTGTGGGCTTCAGACACTGCAAAATCAGATGCTTTCCGCCTGTGCATGCAGGCTGACAGCAACCTGGTGATGTACAACGAGTGTAACGAACCCAGGTGGGACACAAAAACCAACACGGGTGAGTGCAGCCTGTGCCGTCTTCAAGTGACCGATGACGGCCAACTGGTGTTGTACAGGGGATCTAAAGAAATTTGGAAAGCTGCTAGACATGCATGAATGTCATGACATCACAAAGCTTTTGAATTTGAATGCTTTGCAAGTGAAAATCATCTTTGGATGTCAGCATGAATTACAATAAACCTGCCTGCTGTGCAATCTGGAATCAAATAAAAGCACATTATCACAATGTATAAATGTGTTTTTCTTCTTCTCTTTGTACTTACTGGGTTATGACTTAGTTTCTCAACAACAGTTCTACTTGCAAATATCTTGGTAAAGAGCACTGGTAGTTGTTGGGGTTAGTGTCCAGAAAAAGGGGGAGGAAGAAAAAAAAATAAAGAAGTAAATAGGAGAATATGAGTGTGTTTCACTCAAACAAAACTATAGCTTTAAACATTCTAATAAACTCAAATAAAAATAATTTTAATAATTAAAAAAAATGTTGGCATGATAGCTTGAGAGGGTTTGGTGAGTTTCCCTTCAGGTCAGAAGTTTAGTACCTCATTGTGCTTTAGAGACAGACATTCATTTATCCGTTATGCAAAATAATACATATATCTGATTAACTTGTGTAACATACAAAAATGCTCTTATTGCATGTCAGTTGAACCACCATCTACAGCAACCAGATGAAGAATATCAACTGCAGTTGTTTGCTCATCATTTGTATAATTACGTGTGAAATATCTGCTGCATATACATTTATCTGCAAGAGCCAGACGTCCACAGTGGCAATATTTTATGTGAATACACTGATGTCAACCATCTCAGCTATCATAAGGTGTAAAAGATATATTTATTGTTACTATTTGATTGGTATTAGGTTGAATTAATCCGCTTGTAAACCTGTTTTATTAAGTATTTCATACCAAACTATAGAAAGAATTGCTGACACTAAGGCATTAAGGAACCTGAGAATGAAGGTTAAACTCTGCATTCATAAAAACATGAATGTTTTCAAGAGTACAGACATTTTGTTATTCAAACTTTTGTCTAAAACAATCAGGATGTAACTCCAAGTCTACGAGTCTTAAAAACAGAATTGAAACCCTTTAAATGAGCCATACAAAAATGTTCTTGTTGCATGTCAGTTACAGCAACCAGATGAAGAGAGATTAACTGGAGTTGTTTGCTTATCATATGTAATTAACTACGTAATGTGCAATTTACTTACTGTATCTGTAGCACATTTACATTTCTCTGCAAGGGCCAGACGCACACAGTGGAAATGTTTTGCGAGCCTCTGCAGTATACAGTACCTGCTTTATGTGAATACACTGATGTCAACTATCTCACTGTTATATGGCTCCTCTTTGTGGAGCAGCTGCAGTAAAAGATTTCCCTTAAAATGCTGTGAAATAACCTACAATAACACGATGGATTCTGAACTTTAAATTTGCCCTCACGCTTTTAAAGATCAGTTTTATTTATTTGTTGTTGTTTTTAAAGGAATGGGCAGCATTATGGGCACCCAGGTTTATACCGCAGGCAGGTATAGGATCAACACGTACCTGGAGGGTCTATGTTGTTTTACCAGAGCAAGAGAGGCAGAAGGAGCCATGGTTTCTTTGTTGGTGTGCCTGCTAAGGTTAAATAAACATGAGAAATTCAAAACCCCATTATGGACAATGAGTACTATTCATATGGTGTATAAGTGGTCTTTTGATTTCAAGTTTGCTTCAAGTTTGAGTTTGATTATGGACAGACAGCCACTACACATAGTCATAGATGACTCTGAGATAATTCTATGTGTATGAAACACGCATGTTGTCTCATTTTTTTCACAATTTCTAATATATGACATAGTTTACAGACAATTTAATGTGAATATTTTTCTTCATCCTCTTGGACATGCAGCTCACATCCATGTTAAGTCCTGATTTGGGTAAAACACTAGAAGTTTTATGGGGCACAGGACTGCCAGATACCAAAAAAAGAGGGCATGGCACGCCTCCTGCTTCCTCTCCACCTCCAGCTCAGATGATATAAAGATGCAGTGACCAGCTGTGAATATCACCTGCTTCACATCTGCTCACAGACTGACTGGTGTGGGACATTCAAGGCGGTAAGTACACTTTTGTATTCACAAAAGAAATGCCAAAAACACATGGTGTAAATGCATTTTTCAGTGTTTTAGCCACATGAAACGTCACAGTTTTTGTTTGTTTGTTTGTTTGTTTCAGAATCATGAGTAACCGCTTGGACAAAGACAAAACTCTCAAGAAGGGAGAATGCCTGATATCCAACAACGGGAAGTGGAAGGCTGTCTTCCAGGTGAGTAAACCAGTTTTTTGCAGAAGTTCATCAAAATTCATACATTATTTACCAGCTTGTCTACGAAAGCAATTAGTCTTTTCTTTTTTTTTTTTGGAAATGCACATTTTGATAACAGCCAAATGTCTCTGTCTCTGCAGGATGATGGTAACTTTGTCATCTATGGCTCGAAGCCTGTGTGGGCTTCAGACACTTATGGATCAGATGTTTGCAGTCTGTGCATGCAGGCTGACAGCAACCTGGTGATGTACAACGGGGCTGGCATTCCCAAGTGGGACACAGACACATTTGTCCCCATGCCACGTCCCCCTCACCACGGACACAGGAAGGACTGCCATCTCGAACTGACCGATGACGGCGAACTGGAGTTGTACAGGGGATCTGACAAAGTCTGGAGCTCTGCTACCTCCAAAGGCGTTAAAAGGAACTAAATTAAGACTTCCTATATGTTGTTTCCACGGCCTAGGAAAGTTCAATCAATAGTTGTGAACATGAGGTATCTCAAAGCCGTAAACCAGAGAAGTCTCAAACTTGTGAAGTCATTGGGTATAAAGTCTGGAGCTGCTCCATACCCAAGTGTGAGCTTTATTCTATTGTATTGTTCTCAGTTGTGAACCAGAAAATGTACCATAGACTCAGTACTCTCAGTGTCATCTATAGCCTATAACATCTCTCCCAATTCATTGTCTATGGAGCGGCTCCAGACTTTATACTTGAGAGTTGTTCATGTTTACTAATATTGTTGGACTGTCTGAGATCATTAGGAATAACATGTATGAATTTTGAAAATGGCCGTAGTTCCCCTTTAAATGATGTCTTAACATGACATCACAAAGCTTTTGAATTTGAATGCTTTGAAATCTGCCTGCTGTGCAATCTGGAATCAAATAAAAGCACATTTTCACAATGTATAAATGTGTTTTTCTTTTCTTTTCTTTTCTTTTCTACATGTTGGCTAATGCAAATATCTTGGTAAAGAGCACTAGTTGTATCGAGGTGAGTGTCGGCTAGCAGAAAGTTGTGTTAGCCTACATAAACCAACTTCAACCATACTTGTCAACCCCCTGTCGTTTCCTGGTGGAAGAGAGCTGCTTGCGACCATTTAAAAAAATAAAAATTTAAAATAAAATATTATATATGTATATACATATATACATATATATGCTACAGTAAGGACATTAGGCATTACAATTGCAATATCTGTCATAAAACACAACATATTTTATATTTTTTGTGTATGAAGACTGACATCTATGGTTACTGTCTAAAATGTTCAGGGTGTAGAGAAAATAATAAAATTCCCTATTTTTAGAAAATGTTTTTATATCAATATTTACAATGATGCACAAAGCTTGATGAAAATGAATTTAAATGTCTTAAAAAAATAGAAATTAAAAAAGGAAAAATGTATAAAATGAACATTATAATGTTGCAGTAAGGACATTTAGTAAGAACAAGTGATGAAATCCATAAAAAATAAACATATTACAGATTAAATCTTAACAACTATATGTCATTTTTTGTACCTGTTTATGTGTAGTACATACTCTGATGGTTAAAAATTTAATTCATAGAGGTTGATCTTTTCTTAATTTGGGAGAGTGAAAAGTGACCGTAGTTGCAGAAACACCCATGAACGTATGTGGGACTAGCTAGGTGCAAAAGTTGTGTCTAGAAAAAAAGTAAAAATAGAAGAAGAATAAAGAAGTAAATTGGAGAAAATGAGTGGACTTCACTGAAACAAAACGAGTAGCTAGGTGTTAATCTTTGCTCCTTAATACACAATATGATTCTAGAAACATTCTGATAAACTAAAATAAATCTGTCTGTGCTTTAGAGACAGACATTCATTTATCTCTTATGCAAAAAAAAACATATATCTGATTAACTTGTGTAACATACAAAAAATGTTCCTGTTGCATGCAACCAGATAAAGAATATTAACGGAAGTTGTTTGCGTATTATTTGTATAATTACATGTGCAATTTACTTACTGTATCTGCAGCATCTACATTTCTCTGCAAGAGCAAGACGTCCACAGTGGCAATATTTTATGTGCATACACTGATGTCAACCATCTCAGCTATCATAAGGTTTAAAAGATATATTTATTGTTGTATTTGATTGGTATTGTGTTGAATTAATCAGCTTGCAAACTAACTGTTTTATTAAGTATTTGGTACCAAACTAAAGAAAGGATTGCTGACACAGTAAAAGATTAAATATCCTGCATGCATAAAAATATATGAATGTTTTTGGACATTTTTGCTATTCAAACTTTTGTCTGTGTGCATTATAAAACAATCAGGATGTAACTCCAAGACTACGAGTCTTAAAAACAGAATTTAAACTCTTTAAATGACTTGCTTTAACATACAGTATATGGTGCGAAGGAGGAACTTGAGTTATTGGAATGAAAGAAACTATTGCAGGTGCAACAAGGCACCACAAGATGTCACACTAATCCTACTGTAGTCTCTGTATCCACATATGCCTCGCCATGCATGCATATACCTGTCTATGGTTACATTACAATAAAAACATCTCCAGGACTCTGATACCTTTGCTTTAGTGGCAACTTTCTCTATAACTACTCCATGTTTCCACTTTTCCTCAAGTGGCCAACATCTAATTAATCATAAAGTAGCCCTGATGGGTAAAGGACAAAAAACTACAGAGAGGACAGATACTATGGGAGACTCTCCAACAATGCCAAATCTTACTTTCTCTGTCTTTAACTTCTCAGAAATGTCCCTATAAACACTTCATATTGTATTTATGTTTCAATCTTTCTCTTCTAAAATGGTTGCAATGATGTGCAGACATTTTAAAATTTCCCTTATGGCAAAATATTTACTGTTACCTATTGATCCTATACCCACCCACCTCCTGCCTTTTGTGCATTTTGTATATCGTCTCCAAGTCCCTATCGAGTACAGTTCACACAGCAATTATTAATACTACCGTGGCCCCCAAGTTTTCCGTAGTTTGTGGCAATTTGATTAAACAACTTTATTTAGGGAAATAAAATCAAATGGTGATGATGCAGTGGATCTGTGAGGGAATGGGGCAATCTTATTATAAAAGGCTGTATTTATTTAAAAAAATAAAAATTGATAATTGTAATTAAATAATAATAATAAATAATAATAAAGAAACATAAATATATAAAATAAATTAATTAATAAAGGGGGAAAATTATGATAAAAAACAATTAAAGAATAAATAAATAAATAAATAAGAAACATAAAAAATTAAAATGAAGTATAATTAATTTATTAATAATAATAATAATAATAATAATAATAATAATAATAATAATAATTATAATAATAATAATAATAATAATAATAATAATACTAATAAAGAAACATAAATATATAAAATAAATAAATTAATAAAGGGGGAAAGTTATGATAAAAAAACAATTAAAGAATAAATAAATAAATAAGAAACATAAAAAATTAAAATGAAGTATAATTCATTTATTATTATTAATAATAATAATAATAATAATAATAATAAAGAAACATAAATATATAAAATAAATTAATTAATAAAGGGGGAAAATTATGATAAAAACGATTAAAGAATAAATAAATAAATAAATAAATAAATAAATAAATAAGAAACATAAACAATTAAAATGAAGTATAATTAATTCTATTATTAAAATTATAATAATAATAATAATAATAATAATAATAATAATAATAATAATAATAATAATAATAATAATAATAATAAAGAAACAAATATATAAAATAAATAAATGAATAAAGGGGGGAAATTATGATAAAAAACAATTAAAGAATAAATAAATAAATAAATAAATAAATAAATAAATAAATAAGAAACATAAAAAAATAAAATGAAGTATAATTAATTCTATTATTATTATTATTATTATTATTATTATTAATTTTTTTTTTTTTTTTTATCTGTACAGGTGGGTGTAATTCCTGCTAAGCTCTAGGCTTGCCGCACCTCCACCGGTGCCCACTTGGTTATTAATAATAATAATAATAATAATAATAATAAAAATTAATAATAATAATAATATTAATTATAATAATAATAAAGAAATATAAATATATACAAATAAATAAATGAACACAAATAAATATAACACAAAAATGTAATTTAATTTTATTTAATTAAATTGCATATATCTTTGCATATATATACAGGCTCGGTTTCTAACCTAAATATACCGTGCGCACATGCTGGTGCCTTTACGGTAATTGCGCTCCATCTCTCTGCGCACCGCACCGTGCCTGCCTGGCTGCCTGCCTGGCATTGAGCTCGCTGCTTCGGATCCGACAACACTGACAATGACGCGTGTAGGAAGATGGTCGAAAAATCAGCTCTCCGTCGTAAAAACAGCCGATATCTGACGCGACCGAGCTCTCAGTCCCGCGGTGCTTCACGGTGAGCGGACAGCTGGGAATCATTTCGCAATCTATTTTGCACCCACGGCGCATGAAGTGTGGGGGTAGATTTTTTTCCCAGCCCGACCTTGCAGTGTGCACAGTGCTTATCTGAAGGAGGTGTGGGGGATTCTCACACACAGAGGAGCGTCTGAACAATATCAGCTTTTCTCTGCAAGATGTTTTGAGCGCGTCTGGGGGTTTTTCTTCACTGCGCACACAAGCGTTGGAGCGTCTCTGCGCCACCGCTCCTCTCCTCTGATCCACAACAAGGGAGGAGGGAGGGAAAGGAGAGGCAGGGAGCTTTGAGAAAGGAATCTGGAAACACACGGCGTTAAAATGACGATGTCCGTCCCGGAGAGGAAATCAGGATCGGAGGGGAAGGAGGAGGAGAGCGAGGATGAGAGTGAAATCCTGGAGGAGAGCCCGTGTGGCCGCTGGCAGAAACGGAAAGAGCAGGTCGGTCTGGTTTGTTTGTGTGTGTTTTCCTTCAAATGCAATCTACTCATCAATCAGGAGATAAATCACATGCTGGACATCCTCTTATGCAATTCTCCAGTCGAGGTGTTATTGCCCCCATGGTGTTTTTTTTTGCACCATAAATCTAACACACTGACACATCTATTTATACTCTGTTTAATTCTTGTGTATATATTGTATTGTATATTTGTAGATTTCAATTTTTTTATTCTTATTTTATTCTAACACTTAATTATCCTACTGTTATTTTTACTGTTTTATTGCACCAACCCACCAAAGCAAATTCCTAGTTTAAACCTCATACACCTGGCAATAAACGAGTTTTTGATTCTGATTCTGACATCCCTTGATCTGCTTTAGCCCACATGAAGTCTATTTCAGTGTGACAGGAATAGTTTGCTTATTTCACCACACTCAATTGTTTGCATGAAGGATTTCTAGTCCATTGAACCTGCAGTTTTATGATACACTTAAATTCAGGTTTGCAAATCACACTGACATACTGTGGGGTGTGTAAACAAGTCTGTTCACTTTATTGCATGTTGTATCATAACAGCATGCAGGTGTTTGCATAATTCAAGTTAATTTAAAGGGCAAATTCAACCAAATATAGACATTTTAAGTCAAGTATATTTTATTTAGGGAACCAACTACTGTCACCTCCCAAACATTTTCTGGTATCAGCTTCTTAAATGTGAGTATTTTTTGATTTTGTGTCATAAAGTGGATGTCAAGGTTTTGGATTTTGTGGGTTGGACAAAACAGGCAATTTGAAGATGTTCAATTTAAGGATATTGTGTTGTGAATTTTGTCATTTTATACACAAAACAATGATGATACCAGAGATAGGAAAACCTTATAATTAAAATAATAATAAAAAATAAATACATACAAAATATATTTAAAATAATAATAATATAGAATTAAGGAAGTTTTGAAAAATTGTGATTTTATACACAAAATGATGATGATCCAGAAATAGGAAGAAAATTATGCTAATAAAATAAAAATTAATAAATAAATAAATACATAAGAAATATAAAAAATAAAAAATGTAATAAGTTAAATGTGATATTAATGATACCAGTGATAGGACAAAATGATGATTATAAAATAATAATTAAATACATAAGAAATATAAAAAATAAAAAAGTAATACATTAAATACGATATTGATGATACCAGAGAAAAATGATGATAATAAAAATGAAATGCAAAAATTGATAAATACAGTACATAAGAAATATTAAAAATAAAAAATATAATAAATTGAAAATAATAATAATAATAATAATAATAATAATAATAATAATAATAAGAAAGCATTTAGGAAGTTTAAGGAATTTGTGATGTAAATTTTATGACATTTTATAAACAAAATGATGATGATGAATCAACTCATCAAGAAAACAATCAATAGACTGATTGATAATGAATATAATTAGTTACAGCCCTAGAACTAACCAATGATTATTTGATAATTGGTATTTCTGCCTGTTATAAAATGTAAAAAAACAGTGAAAATGCAGAGAAATTATTGGCAAGATGAAGGCGACCTCTTAGAAAATTAGTTACTTGTCTAATACTCCAAATATATTCAGGTACTATCAACTAAGACAAAGAAAAGCCACAATCCTCTAGTGCTGCAACAATTAATCTATTAGCTGTCAACTATTAAATTAATCGAGAACTATTTTGATAATCCATTAATCAGTTTGATTCCTTTTAAAAAAAAAAAAAAAAAAATCAAAATTCTCTGATTCCAGCTTCTTAAATGTGAATATTTTCTGGTTTCTTTACTCCTCTATGACAGTAAACTGAATATCTTTGAGTTGTGGACAAAACAAGACATTTGTTGACATTTGACAGGAAGTCATCTTGGGCTTTGGGAAACGCTGATCAACATTTTTCACCATTTTCTGACATTTTATAGACCAAACAACGAATCGATTAATCGAGGAAATAATCAACAGATTAATCAACATTGTACTTTTAATACTAAGTCCCTGTCTGTCCCAGATCTACAGCTTTATTTATGACTCTGCCACCTCTCCATGTGAAGGTCAGCTCCAGGCTAGACAATACATTAAAGAAAATAACCCAGTGGCCTTGCTTGAAGCTTCCTCACCCATAAATAATCCCATGTTTGTTTAATCAATCATCGTCAATGACTCATAGAGTCGCAGCACGGTGACATTCCCAGCTGCTGAAACATGTCCACATGCTCCATGTAAGGAATATAAGAAAAGTTATTATCAGAGAGAAGAAACGTCTAAACGTCTTTTTGTGAGGCAGCGGGCGTCGGCTCCACTAACAGCTCCAGATAAGGCTGAGTATTTAAATTGAAGGTTATCTCTCGAACGCACACGGCGTCCTCTGAACGCCGCGACCACCTGACCTCACTGCTCTTTCTGTGTCATTGAGCACTCACAACCTACCCCACCCTGATGGTTTTCCACCTATTGATTACACATCTGGGCTGCCTCTGCTGTCACATGTCCATCCATCCCCCCCCCCCTCTGAGAGCACCAGTCTTTTAGGGCTGGTTGCTATAGTAACAATCCATATCGGAATATCAATAGCAATACGTTTCTGATATGAGCCTATGTCATGAAAGTAACATAAAATAATCAGATTTATGTTCATTGTGATGAACTCTGTCACGCTGGTTCACATTACAGACAGGCGTCATTATACAGGAACTTTAATAACCAAATTCATTTATTTTTAATCACAATTTGCTTGGAAACCTTAATGTGGGAAGCATCATTTTGTTAAACAAAACAGAGATATAGAGCTCCAAATAATGACTTTTTTTTTTACTATCAGTCAGTTTGACTAATTGTTTGCCTAGTATAAACAACAACTTTATTGTGAGACCACAATTCGGCTTGTGGCCTTCATCAAGGTCATCATGAAACACATTACAAACAACATGTAAATAGGGTAGACCATGAAGCAGCAAGTAATTCAAAGAGGTAAAAAAAATATGACAGACATCCATATTTATAATATAGTTTTACTTGATCTCACAATAAAGTTGTTTTTTATACTACTATAAGTGTAGCTGGAGTTTTAAAATCTTCAGACATTTTCCCTTCTCCATGCACATTGGAAGTAGGTGAAGTTGTGCCAGAAACTCTGCTTCTAATTGTTTGCCTATAAAATGTCAGAAAATAGCCTAAAATGTTCCTCATAAAACCGTAAATCCAAAGGTGACGTCTTCAATTTGCTCATTTTTTCCAACCAACAATCCAAAAGTCAAAAAGTATTCAGTTTACAATCACAGAAGACAGCAAATCCTCACATCTGAGAAGCTGGAACCAGCTTTTTTTTTTTTTTTAAACATTTTTGCTTGATAAATGACTTTAAACAATGAATCAGTTATCAACATTTTTGTACATTAATCTTCTGTTGATTGACAGAATCAGAATCAGATTTATTTATTATAGGTACAATTTTTATGCATAACTAGGGCTGTCAATTGATTAAAGTAGTTAATCGCATGATTGTTCATAGTTAATCGTGATTAATCTCAAATTAATCACACGTTTTTTATCTGTTCTAAATATACCTTAAAGGGAGATTTGTCATGTATTTAATACTCTTATCAACATGGGAGTGTCTAAATATGCTATGCAAATATACAGTATGTATATATTTATTATTGGAAATCAATTAACAACACAAAACAATGACAAATATTGTCCAGAAACCCTCACAGGTACTGCATTTAGCATAAAAAATATACTCAAATCATAACATGGCAAACTGCAGCCCAACAGGCAACAACAGCTGTCAGTGTGTCAGTGTGCTGACTTGACTATGACTTGCCCCAAACTGCATGTGATTATCATAAAGTGGGCATGTCTGTAAAGGGGAGACTCGTGGGTACCCATAGAACCCATTTTCATCACATATCTTGAGGTCAGAGGTCAAGGCACAAGTATTGCAACAATCAAGAAACATAAATATATAACAGAAGAAAAAAAAAGAAAAATACTGTAAAAATATGTACAATATATCTGAATAAAAATGGAAGAGCTGTACAGTTTGGTAATTTTGTGCAGAATTGATTAATTGATTAGCCACAGCAGCAGGATGAGCTCATGATCATAATTGTCTCTATATTATCATTAGGGCTAAATGATTTTAAAAAGAATATCTAATTGGGATTATTTTGACTGATATCGCATTTGCTATACGATTTGCGATATTTTAGGGAATGATAATTTAAACAAAGATGTTTTGTTAAGTCTGTAGAATATGATGTGTAGGGCAGGACATCTCTGCAGCACCACAACATTTAAAATGGTGTTTTGATGCACACTAGTAGCCATATTGTGATTTTGATAACATTTGGATGAATTGTGCAGCCCTAATTATCGTTACTTGCATATCTACTGTCAGATTTAGCCTTGAATAAGCTTTTTTTTATGATGCAAAACAAGAGGCAAAACATCTGCCTCAGTCGCCATGCAGGCTGCAAGAATAACAAAATAAACCGATGTTATCTCTGTGGGGACAAGCTGAGCCAACAACCGTTGCTAACCCATTCATAAAGCAGCTCCAACAGGTTAAAGACACATCTGTCGTAACCTGTGAAGTCGCCCTGCTGTTGATAGACGTGTACAGTGCAGATGTATGAAATAATCAATCACTTGTCTTGTTATGATGCGTTCGTGTTGGACGGCTTTCTCCTCTCTCTGCAGCAGGCCTGGGTGTGTCTGAGCGGCAGGCTTGAAACGCTCATGAATACTCAGAAAATAAGTCAGTGGGTGAAAGTTGAGAAGACGCGCTGCCTTATCTGTTATTCAGCAAACACAGGCCGCAGTCACACGGTCAGCACATGGTATTGTTGCGTTTCGTGGCTGTTTTCTCAGGCGGGAATGGTTTAAGCATTTTCAAAGTGGATCAATGTGGTGCCTTCAAAGTCAGTTCATCCCTCTTGACTCAACGCACAGAGTATTGATGTTCCTGAGCGCTGCTGGTGTGTGATTGGAAAGCAAAGCTGCGTGAGCTGAAGCATAACAACCGTAAAGGCGGTGTTTTATATTGTGGTTTATTTGGTGAAAATCTTTCCTGGCTCAGATGTTTGTGAGAAAAATAAACAGGAAATATTTCCCTGAAGTTACAACACGAGATAACACAAGAAGTTGTTTAACATTTTCTATTCCAGGACCAGATAAATTAAAATGGGTGGATAATTGTTGCACATAGTGTTGACATACAGCTGCTCTCTTTGTGAACATGACTTACTGACGGGTGTCACGTATTCTCTGATTGAGTCATCTGTTTCTTCCCAGAATGTGGACATTCAGGCTAACGCACAACATTACACAAAGACAACGCAGTGACTCACTAGATATTGCTATTGAGACATGAATCTAACAAGTTTGTCTTAGAGCTTTGCAGAAAACAAAATCCTGCTCATTTTTCCGTGAAGAAATGTTGCACAAAATGTACAGAGATCAGACACTGGATGGTTGGCGAAGGCATACAACCACGAGGCGGTAGTTGTTTTTTTTTTTAAGTCGTGGCTGTGATACATTGCTCATGGACGCCATGGAACTCCTTTTCAGAGTCGTACCTCAGTCAAATCTGAACACAAAGACATCATACAGATATTTTCAAAATCAATGTGACGTACTCTTTCTGAGGATATCACTTTTTCTGTATAAACATCCATAAATCCGCTTAGAAACATAAAAAAAAAAGTGCTCCTTTTAACTCCAGAACTTGCCTGAGAATCATCACATTTTTAAGTTTTCTTCTATATCAAAGTAATCCAGTGATAGCTGTCTGTACACACATGGGTACACTGCAAAAAAGGGGCTGCTAATAGTTAATTCGGCATACTTTTAATGGTGCCAATTTATCAAAATGGAAACAAATATAACCTAAAAAAAACTCAGTCCACAGCTGACTAACTGCGTCCATGGTAACCTTATAGTTCCTGTCTCCCGCCTGCTCTAAAGAGTGATTGTTTGTGTCATAACAGCACAGTGGGAGTCACATCCAGCAGAGACTCAGTCCACCCTGACCTGTCACCCTGAGCTCTTTTTATTATAGTGAAGCCCTGACAGAAGATTATCACCGACCCCCCCCCCCCTGTGATCCTCAGTGTCGCAGCCTGACAGACATCCTGAAGGGAATCCTCACCCATCCCCTCTCACCGTGGTGCACCGGCAGCACATGCAGCACTCACTCCAGTAATTGCTCCATCTTCTATTTCCAGGACCTGCCTCCATCTGCTTTTACAGAGTGATGACAAATTTGTGGCAGCCTGGGTCGGGCAAGACTGCATTCATTTGTCGTGGCGTTAATTCACGAGCTCAGATGAATATGTGAGGTTGAATGTGGCGGGCAGACGCTGCTCTCTGCACTCGTGTGTTAACCGAAATCTCATGCATGTGTTAGTGCTCGCATGCATGTGTCAGGATTGAGACACTCGAGGTACACTTACAGCCAGGTGTGAGCAATATGAAAAAAACTAATATTGCAATAGGTCTTTTTCAGAGAGGACAGTTTGACATGTAGCAGTAAAAAAACACAATAATGATGGCTGAATTCCATTTAGCTGCTTTGGTTTGGCGTACACACACTTGAATAGAATGGAGCCAAATAATAAATCAGTGATATTTTACTAAAATATTCAAAATCACACAGTAAAAAGTCCATTTCTTTTAATGTTTTGCTGGAATAAAATCCTATGATTTTCAAAACAATATATGAAAATAAGCCCACAATATGCAGCTTTCATCAGCTGTGTGGTTGTATTGATTTTATTTAGCGCTGCCTGTGGCGCTCATTGGATCCCATGATGTTTTACTTCAAGTTACTAATAAACAAGCATGCTTTGCAGTTTAAACATACTGTAGGCAGCCTTGTTCCCTGTGAAGCGTCCATAGTATGAAATGTGACCCTATAGGGTAAATGTAAGGAATACAATTAGAAACAACCACAGCAGTGTAACATCATTAAAGGGAAACATTGCCAATGTTCAACCTTATCTCTATCTACCAGAGTTAAAGATATAGTGTAGTCTGAGAAACGCCTGCAGTTGTTGCTGTTGTTTTCTGTGTCTCTGCTGTTCTTGCTGCATCCAGCGCCGTCATTTGACGTGACAGTGACGTAGTTGGCAGGCTGGTCCCACAAAATCAATTTGTATGTAATCGTATGTTGATTCCTGCCAAGTAGTATCAAAACATACCTTTAATTTAATGTTACCAAAGCCCTAAATTATGTCTTCATATTGAAGTTTAGTCTGATTAACACTTCAAAATCAAAATATATTCAATTCCCATTACATAAAACAGAGAAAACACTCAATCAGAGGCCGGCCAGACACATTGGGATCATTTTATTAGTCAAATGAAAGACAGCCGAAAATCATCACCTCACAGCAACCAGGATGTATGATGTTCTGAAAACCTCTCATAGCTTTTGGATGTTTTCCACGTCTGAGGTCGTAAAGATGAGCTGTTAAACTGAGCAAACGAACCCTCAGCGCAGGGCATTGCCCCTCATAAGCCCGTGTCAAGTTGTGGCTTGCAGTAAGCGCTGCCTGGTCCGAGGGGGATCCTCCTAATGACTTACACTCTATAATAATCCAGCAGTGCAGGCATGTTTGCTGCTTTGACAGCTGCCCTATGAGGAATGACGTCCACTCCGATTTCCCTGGAGGGGAAACAGAGCAGGGACAGTCAGCTTTGATCCACCTGTTAACATGGTCGCTCTGCCAACCGCGGTCCTCCCCGCCCGGTGCTCAGGGCTTTACTAGGAAACACATTCACACCCATTCATTCCTAGAATACAAAATAATGATTTGTGCAGATGTCCATTGATTTTTGGTTGTTTTTAGCCATGCTAGCGGCATGGCTAAAGGGGTTAATAATGTCGCTCTGTCAGTTGGTCAGTACACCACTTTGTTCCAGCCTGAAATATCTCAACAACTATTGAATGGATTGACATGAAAGTTTGTACAGATATTCGTGGTCGTCAGAGGATGGATCCTACAGACTTTGGGGATGCCTTGACTTTTCATCGAGTGCAACCAAGAGGTTCAAATTTTTTGTCTTTTAGTAAAATATCTCTAACTATTAATTGGGTTGCCATAGACTTTGGTACAGACATTCATGGTGCCCAGAGGATGAATTTTGACTGACTTTGGTGATCCCTTGATTTTTTCTGTAGCACCACCAGCACGTCAAAGTCTTCACGTGTCCTGTCAAATATCTCAATATCTAATTGACGGATTGGCACAACATGTTGTACAGACATTCATGGATCCCAGAAGATGAATCCCAATGACTTTGGTGATCCTCTGAGTTTTCCACTTTCCACTACCATGAGGTTGACTTTTGTTGTTTTGAGTGAAATATCTCAGCAGCAATTGGATAGATTGAGATTAAACTTTGTACAGACATTTGTGGTTGCCAGAGGATGATTTGGGGATCCCTTTACTTTTTATCGAGTGCCACCATGAGGTTGAGATTTGTGGTTTTGAGTGAAATATCTCAACAACTCTTGGATGGATTGCCATGAAATTTGATCTCGACATTCATGTTCCACACAGGATGAATTGTAATAACTTTGGCGATCACCTGACTACTCTAGCCCCAAAATCAGGTCCAAATTTTGGGGGTTTGTAATCAAATACCTACAAAACTAATGCCATCCCATCATCCTCAGAAATGGACACATCTGCATGTTTGTAGCAGTACAGTTGTGTCTCTGGGAGGGAGGTATGATTAAAGCTTATTCCAGTTGAACTTGCCCATCTGCTGTCAGGATAGTAGAGACCTGCAGCTCCGCCTTCTCTGAACGCATGAATGGTTTAATGACGCTGTGTTATTTTCCCTCTCGTGTGTGATGACAAACTGTATTTTACAGCCTGGGCGTCTCTTCCCCAGCCTGCCAGATTACACTAGAGATAGCATGCTATTTTCAGCTGTTATTGTTCAATTTTACTACACAGCTCTCAGTCAGCGGGGGTGTTTAAAATGAAATTGCAAATTAATGGTGTCATGCCGCTGTTCACATGAGCTAATTGTTGTCTTCTGTGATTTTGGTACTGCTCTTATGCTCGGGCGGAAAAGCTGAATCCTTTCTGATGTTTACATGCATGGAGGAGGCCTGTTTATACAAAACAGCAGCTATAGCAGCACCTGCATGAGGGTTTAAGGTGCTCTTTTCATTGGTCAGCGTCTAGACAGGGACTCTGACCAATGAGTGTCCACCCTCAGACATACTCTGTTATCATCAGCTTGTAATATTGAGCACATTCCAGGAGTTCATTTGAGAGTGAGTGTGATAGCTGATGCTGTCATCTCAACTTTATTGCAGGTGATCCGAGGAGAGGAGGGAAGGCTTCGTGCAGCACTGTTAAAAGTTTCCACGCAGAATCTTGTATTAGCAAGATTATTAAATTGACCTGTGTAGTTCCTGTTTTTGAAGAGTCCTCTGTCTGTGAGTAAATCAATCGTTCCTGCAGATTATTTGTTCAAGGCCTCAAACTCGTGTGCGTCATAAACTTATTGCACGCGCTCAATTTAATCATTTGTGTCCTTGAAATACCTAATTTGTTCCCTCGTTCCCTTACACAACATCCACATCCCTCATATTATGCAGATCATGAATACAATCAGCCAAGTACGATAAACCATTCACATCAACCTCCCAGTTGTAGTTATAAGTAGGAAAGATGAGGAATTTCTCTCCCACTTGGTGCAAAGAATAGCATGTAAATGATTCAACATGTTTGTTAGATCTCAAGGATACTCATGATGCTTTTTGGTGAGAAACAGTGGCTGTAAATATAACTTTTATTTGTTCACAAGAAAAATCCACTGTGTGCACCGTTAAGGCACGGTCACACATGCACCAAATTAACATTTGCCACCCATTCACTTCCATTCTATGCAAGCTTCCGGTGGCGTAGCAAATTCACATCTTCGGATTCATGTGGAGTTCAACTTTGGTGAACTTTCAGGCAAATATCTCCTCCGCGATGGTCACTCACCTGCATTTGCATATGTGTGACGGCGCCTTTAAGGAAATTGAGTCAATGATTTATCAGAAATAACACGCCTTGACATCCTCTGAGGTCCTTCGCATTACATGATGGTTTATTGCAGCTACTGTCAGTGGAGAAAGTTGTCTAACTGCCTCGTCTGTGATGGATTTTTCCCGTATGATGTTTAATATTTGTGAGTCTTGAAAGAAGCTCTTGCTTTTATTTACTCAGACTGACATCAAAAGTTGACATTTACCCAAGTCCATTATCTGATCTGGGTTTTTTCCTGCTATAACTCCATTGAAGCTGTCCTGAAAATGGCATGTTGGGACAGTCAACAATGACACCAAAGAACTAGTGATGTTCTGAAATACAATATGTTAAAGGGGACATATCATACTCATTATCATACTGCATGCTAAGAATAGGTCCGCTGTCTGTCAGGTCCACTACAACACATTGTGAACTCAATATCTTTGAGCTGTGGTGTGAGCTGAACAGGTGGTGTTCAACCTATTAGGCTCCATCATTACCAGGCCTGACATCAAGCATTCATACATTTATCCCTGAACTTTTTGGCCTCGGAGCACTTCCATGTTTCAATCTGTAGCTGAAGAAGTTGTTGGATCATGTGATCTTGAGGGATCCCGTCACCTGGGTGTGAAATGTGAGCAGGTCGGGCCAGCGAGGCCTCTGGGGGGTCATCAGATCTGATGGGATACACAGAGAGGTATTTGTCAGCGTTTTCCACTCCAGCTGTGTGAAATGGAGCTACCCGGATTTTCTGCCAGTCGGCCGGGAAAGCTGGCATGAAAAGGAATCCTCTAGGAATGGCTGACATGTCTGCAGGCCTTCACGGAGCTGTCATAGTGGTTCACGTCACATGACACGTATGCCTCTGAGCAATGCCGCGCGCTTACTAAAGCGTGCTTTACACACAGTCGGCAAGATCTTCCAAAGACGGCAGTTTCCTAGAGTCATCTTTTCACAAACGACTGTGAAATGACTGTTTAAATGTCGGCATATTCGTAGAACAAACCTCAGTTTTTATATTTCTTGCATCCTGAATTCATGAGGATTTTGTCAATTATCACACAGAAACAGAAGTATTAACAGCACCGTTTGGATTTGCATAATTCAAACTTTATAGTGCCATCATTATTCATCTCTCTTCATTTACCAGCATCTACTATTAGAGCCTCTGTTTGCAGTTAAATGAACCACACTGGGGAACTTAGATGTTGTACTTAATATTTCTAGGTTTTTCTTTTCTTAAACGGTGTGACATCCCATCAAAATATTTCCAGAAGAGCACCAATGGAGCTTAATCACATAAACATATGAATATGAAAACCAGAGATATAAAACAGAAAACATTGTTGGTAAATGTCAAGTTGTCAGACTCAAAAAGCATCTGTTTAGACGGACTATTGTGCAGAAAGATTCAACAGTCAAAGAGAAAGAAAGTGTGTCAGTGTGCTGACTTGACTATGACTTGCCCCAAACTGCATGTTATTATCATAAAGTGGGCATGTCTGTAAAGGGGAGACTCGTGGGTACCCATAGAACCCATTTTCATTCACATATCTTGAGGTCAGAGGTCAAGGGACCCCTTTGAAAATGGCCATGACTGTTTTTTCTCGCCAAAATTTAGCACAACTTTGGAGCGTTATTTAACCTCCTTCGCGACAAGCTAGTATGACATGGTTGGTATCAATGGATTTCTTATTCGCGTTATTATCGCGTTAACTTTGACAGCCCTAATATATACAGTTTGTGATTGCAACCCATGCACTACATTTACACCATGAACCTGATTCTTTGAGAGAAATCTGGTTAAGGCAGGAAAGAAGGAAGTGAGGCAGCAGTCTGTACGCGCCCTTTAATAACCTATATCAAAATATATACAAACCTCTGACGTACAACAGTGGAAACACAACCGAGGGAATTTTCCTGTTCACATGCAGAGCTTTGTCTTGTGATGCTGATGCACACACACACTAGGTTATAATAATAGTTTTGGGCTCAGTCTAGTTCCTCTCTTGTGTTATGACGTGAAGCCTTTAATAGAGCTCAGTGAAGCCTTCCACTGTCCACACTGAGTGCTGACTGTCTGACGTCTGAGGCTGATTTACTGTCAAAGGGTTGTTGCAGAGAGACTGTAAAGACATTAAAGGAACAGTTATGGTCACATTGTTGTTATTGTTTCACCCTCGCCCTGCTTTGCGGCAAAGGCCAAGGTCCTCCACCTCCTCGCGTCTGCCCCGGCGTTATACTTGACTTTTGATCGAAGAACATGTGTGTGAATATCAAACAATAAAAAAAACATTACACCAATAGTTCAGAGTGCTCCAACCGCTGCAGGCCGGTGAGAATAGGTTGCGTAAAGCCTCAAAAAACACGACTATCTGTCTCCGCAAAGACTTGTGTGTTTTAACTATCAATAAAGGAGGGATACCGCATGAATGTTTCATATACACACACGTTTACGGCTTCAAAGGGATCTTTCCTCACTACCAGCTGATATGAAAACTCTGCGTGTGCAGGTTTCAAAGTGTTGATTCATTCCTCCGCACTTCAACACAGTCGGCTCCTATCTTGACCTTTGAAGCCAAATATCTTTGTGTGTGTGTGTGTGTGTGTGTGTGTGTGTGAGTGTTTGTGTGTGTGTGTGTGTGTGCGTCATATATGCACATAAAAAGGGACGTAGTGACAATCAGACCTTGTGGAGAAACATTGCGTCCATATTTAAGGTTTAAATGTGTAGGCAACTTATTATTCTAAGGTATTTATTTATTTGCTGTAAGTGAAGCTATGCATTTAATTTTTTTTGGAGGGCTGTGTAGACATGTTTTTAAGGTCATGTTGCACCAATTTCAAAAATATTTGCACCATTCTACTGCATAAACAGCCTAGTTTTATGAAAAGATCATCTTTCCAGCTGTGAAATATTTCTTTAAACACTCGGGTGATAATCTGTCAGTTAATTGAAACCACTTCTCTTTGACATGATGAAACTGAAGATGTAGCAAGAACACACAATCGGGAATAAAATACACAATCAAATATGAACAAAACCATCAATTCCTGAGCTGTGTGAATGTTAACTCCGGTGTTGTTGCTCGAGGCCTCATCGTTTACCTCCAGCTCTTCTCTTCTCAGATTTCCTCTCCCTCATAAATCTGCTGTTGTCCCCACGTGTCAGTCGCGACCCAATTTGCATTCAGAATTTGAATGTGTTGTTGATGCAGCTCAGACGGCTGAAAGTAAAGCAGGTTACTCTCATGCAGGAGTTGAATTAGAAGTGCATCCCAGCAGCCATCAATCAGGACGACGGCTAATGAATTAAATATGGAGCCGATGATTTAAAGCCCCCCCCCACCCTGCGCTGCACAGGGAGGTTCAAGGCCATAGCTGCCATTGAGGACACGGAGGTCATGTCCTCTGTATTTCCAGTTTACCTCACGACGAAAGATAAAATGATTGTTGCCGTGAGGTGTAAAGCCTCATAGTATTATAAAGGGCTCATAATAAACCTTCAAACTCATGCATCTGTTACTCTGCATGTGTGACCGTGCCTTTAAACAGTTTTAAACACGTGGTTAACGTTGTAAATTGAAACAAAACAATACTTCCTTAGGTTTAGGAAACAAAACTGCTGGGTTAGGTTTAGTAAAAAAACATCATGGTTTGGCTTAAAATGACTATGTGAACGTTTACTTTTAGTTTCACATGGGACACGATAGTGGTTTATCCTAGTGGACTTTCTCGCTTGTTATACTCGTTATTGTACCACGTAACTTTCAATAACGTTATTATTCCACGTAACGTTCATCGCTCTATATTTTAAGTCACATATTCTGCGCGTTGCTCGTTGTAGTACGTCACTCGCTGCAGCCTTCTGCGGACTATTTGTGATACGTCAAAGAAGAAAAAGAATGCAGTTCAGTTGAATGGGAACATAATGTTTAAGAGGCAGAGCTGTTCATCGCCTGTCTGCGGCCCTGGTGATGACAGCACACATTGTAGCTCCTGACGTCTTCTGCAGAGACTGTGGACAGGTAGCTGAGGGTTAGATAAACACACACTAACCCCCCACGTGGGGCTTTCACAGACACTCCTATTGAGCTTTGTCTATAAGCTTACATAACAGCAACAGGCACAGAAAAAGCAGCTTGCTGTCTCCATGCAGGTCTGCCAACGGGCTTTTGTTTGCACACGTGCTGGAGAGCCAGCTCAGGTTCACTTTTCAGCTTAAGATAAACGCCGCATGATAAACACAACCCTTTCCTGCTCCGTCATCGTGTTCATATTCCTTTTAGCCTTTCTCCACATGAGGCTTCTTTAACAAGCATATCAGCCACTTGACTAATTGAGGCCTATAAACGCAACAATAGCTGCGAGATAGACTACTCGCACCCCCCTCTTAAGTGGTTTCTTCTGCTCGACAATGTTGTTTTTCTTGCTCCTGCCTCCAGTAATGGGAGTGTTACGAGCTAATGTTAGTGCCATCATGCACGAGCACGCCGCTACCGCGCTCAGAGCGAGCTTTTAGCTGTTTGCTGGCTGGCTACTGTGGCAAACACTGAGTAAGCCTTGGCACTGGTTGCCAAGTCTTTTGAGCTTTTACCCTGAGTCACCCCTTTTGCTCTCGCTGTGCTGCAGTAACATGCAGAACAAGAGGAGAAGGGGGGGTGCGGTCGCTTGGAGCTCTTCCGCTGGGTTTGTAGTAGCAATGAAGCAAGCACTGTGTGTGGATTTACAAGCATGAATTGGGTAATCCAGTGGGCAGAAATTACCCCGCTTTATGGAGAACTTTAAGACTCGGGCGGACTCTGCCAGAAGCTTCTCCAAGAACACAGTCAATTGTACATGTTTTTAAGGAAACGGGAAGGCGGCCAGTTTCAGGTTGAGGCAAACACACACGTCTTTTTAGCAGCCTTTTAGCTGCTCCTTTTCCGAGAACTGGACCGAAAAAAAACTGACCAATTGCAAAATCCTTGTTTTGTAAACCTTCTCCTCTCTTTGGAAGTCTTCTTCTGGTGCCAAAGTAGTGGATGTGTGAGTGAGTGAGTGAGTGAGTGAGTTTGTGAGTGAAACAGAGGCCCTGTTCAGACCTGGTATTAACATGCACTGCATGTGATTATCATAAAGTGGGCATGTCTGTAAAGGGGAGACTCGTGAGTACCCATAGAACCCATTTTCATTCACATATCTTGAGGTCAGAGGTCAAAGTACCCCTTTGAAAATGGAAATGCGAGTTTTTCCTCGCCAGAATTTTGCCCAACTTTGGAGCGTTATTTCCTCCTTCCCGACAATCTAACATGACATGGTTGGTACCAATGGATTCCTTAGGTTTTCTAGTTTCATATGATACCAGTATCTTCACTTTGACTTTAATCCGAGCCCGCTACAAATAGCGCAAGTTGTGTTAATGATTAATTAAAAGAAATGAATGGCGTTAAAACCAATTTGCGTTAACGTGTTGTTAGCACGTTAACTCTGACAGCCCTAATGGAAACCTTACTTGAGTACAAGCACCTCAAAATTATTTTTAAGTGCCCCACTTGAGTAAATGCACTTTCCATTACATTCCACCACTGACCGCAGACTGGTGGAAAGTATGCATAAAGAGCCTTTAATAACTTGCTTTTCTCACCGTGGGAAAAACCCGGAGCCTGTGAGTCTGCAAGGCCGGACACTGGGACTGGGCCAGCGTTCAAAGAGCATCTTCCTGTTCAAAACAAGACGCTGGAAAGGAGACGTCACTCAGGAGTTTATAAGTGGGATGTTTGTGTTGTTCATTGAGAAGGCTTCGTTACTTACCGTGTGGATGTGACATGGGTTGTGAGTATGGTGAGCAGCAATCAATCAATCCCTGAGAGGAGAGATGATGATTCATACAGATATTCTACAATCATGACTCAGCACTTTACAGGAGCTGTAAAGTATCTGAATCAAGGTGTGAGCTTATGTAAGGATGTTTGGTGTGAAGGAGTTTTCCTGCATGTTGCTGCTGCTGCAGGAGAGAAGAGACGTTTTCTCATATTTTTTATGGCCCTTTTTCACACATGTAGCTCACAACAGGAGATTCTTACCTACTGGAAATACTCCGTTCGGTTTAGGTGAGGGGATGTGAATTCTCCGGACAGTGACCGGCTCTGTTCACACAATCGGACATTACGCAGACTTTGTACTCTGGAGCTGGCAGCGTAAAGTCTGTTTAATATCTGGTCCAACTGATTCGGACATTTGCATTCTCACATGCAGCTCCTTTGGGTAATAATATCTAGATAAGGTCAGGGTTGCAGTGCATGTGTGAAAGGGACATTAGTGAGATAAATCCTCAGTGTGAGACTGCCTGATTGATCCGCCACTGCAGCATTAACCAGGGACAGCTTTTAACACAAGACAGAAGAATCACAACATGCTTCAGGTGGTCATCTACAAGCTTTATATCCCTGCACAATCTAATTTTATGTGGCGACTGCAGAGCGTGCTGCTCTATAAGACTCCAATAAAACTGGAACCAGTTCTGATCCGAGGTCTGATTGATTTATTAGAGATGACGACACCTAACCTCCTCCCTATGAGGAGGATCACCACAAGTTCAACCATCATGTAATTTCATGTTTTATTCAGGCATAAAATTCGATTTTTAAAATAAACAAGTATTTTATTAAATGAAGCATGAATTATTCTAAGGATTAATGCGAATGGAAGCACAAATATTTGACACGATTCAAATTATTCCCACCTGAGTGAAGTGTAATTAACTTTTTTGCTGCGTTTATTAATTAAGCTGCGGTGCATCAGTTGTGGTCGTGACATCGTGACCTCCCTCTCTCCCTCCCTCCCACATTCGTCCTGTAAAATGAGCTCAACTCTCCTCAGAAACAAAGAATGATTAGATGGATGATAAGTGACTGAAATGTTGCAATAACTTCTAGTATTTGAGGGGGAAAAGCCAGAACAGATAATACGGTGGTGATAACAGAGCCCGATCATGATTTATGTTGCTACATTATGCAGTTTTAACCTCTAACAGTAGAGGAGAGCCAGGTGGGAGCTGAAGTGTGATACAGCGGGGCGTTATTTCTGCCACATCGGCCTTTCCTGTTCAAACTGAACCGTCAACTCATGATAGTTGTGTCTCTGAGAAAACCTACTACTCCTATATGTCTATGAAATATAAAAACAATATAAATGCTTATTAAATGTCTATTTTGTGAACTTTCTTGTAGTCCAAACAAAGTCAGGCTTGTGAACGGCAGGAAAATGAATCCCTCTGTTCTCCTTTTACCCCGTAAAGGTTACAAACATCAGATCTTTCTTATCTTCTTTATTTTAGAGGTTGAGCAGGAAAGTGAGTAAACACACACTGTAGTTATACAGATAAAACTCGACCTTGTGCCGTTTCTTTCCACTTAGTTGAAACACAGGAATGTTTGATTGGTAGAAGTGTGTGCGTGTGTTTTTAGGGCAGTGGGGCTTTTCAGCTCACTGATCCACCGGCTCCAGGAAGGTTGATGGGTTTGACAAGGACAGAGTTACGCTCAGAGTTCACAGCAGAGTGATGCTCTGACTCAAGGAGAGATGGATGCTGATTGGTGCTGTTGATTATTCGGTTAGTCGAGCGTTAGCAATCGATAAATCACACAAGTCATGAATAATCTGCTGATTCTCTGTTTTATATGATTGTAAATTGAATATCTTTGGGTTTGTGACTGATGGTCGGACAAAACGGGCATTTTTCACTATTTTCTGACGATTTATAGACTGAACGATTAATTGATTCACTGTAAAAAATAATTGGATCCACTTCAAAGTTGGTAAAATACACATATTTGTTAAGTTCAAAGTCAACAAATCTCTCAACAATAAGATTTCAACGATAAGATAACCGATAATTTCATATTTTTGTATTTTAAAAATAAGTTCACAACCTGTAGTTTATGCATACCTGAGGGTAAGAAAGGCTCAGATGTAGTGAGCAAAGATGGATGATTTAATACTCCAAATCTAACTGACATCACTATTGTTAACACAACAAAAACAAACAACAGTTCTGATTCTTCAAATGTTGGTTTTAGCTCTTAAATCATAAGGAACTCATGACTTTTGTTGATTAAAATTGTTGAAAGATAATTTATTTAGGCCTTCTTAAGGATTTGGTTTTGATAAAGTGCTAATTGAAACCTTAGACTCAAGGATTGTTAATTAACATCTCTGACTTGCAGTGTAAATTGGTGTGAAAACAACACGTCTTCACACAGACGCATGCAGGCTCATGTATACAGTATATAATACTCGCTCATCTACATTCAGCCGTCTCTTTGCTGCAGATAGACGCGAGATCAAAAGCCTCATTTCTGCGGAATCACTGTTAAAGGTTTGTGTAACGAGGCCGCTCGGCGCTTCCCATGCTCATCACATCCCAGTCAGAGCAGCTTCGGACTTCTTGAATGCAGTTGTGGTTTTGCCATCTCTCCCCCGCTGGCCCTATAAATCTGCAGCTTTGTCACTGTGACAATGGGAGCGAGGACAGCGTGGCTACTGTAATATTGCAGCCCTGGTACAGACTGAGACACAGACACAGACTGAACTGCAAAACCAAATGAAAGACAGCACCTGCAGAAACCAAACATTTTCTAATCTTTTGTGAGGGCGAAACAATACTTATCATGTCCCAGTTTCGTACAATAAAAGTAAAGGATTTGCTCAAGGCTGACACTCTTTGTTGAAGAGTTTTAATTTGATTTTATCCAAACCTTTTTATTAAAATGGGTCATTTTTACAGCACAATAGGACATGAAAAACTTCATTTCAAATTTTGAATTATCAGCAGAGCTTCATGAAAGAGGCTGAATAACTTGCTTCGACTATGTTGTGTCCTGTTTTCTGTTTGTTTTGCAGCGGCTCCCCCCTTTGTATCCATCTGCTCTCGCTGTCCTACATTCCTCTTAGCGGGGAGCTTTAATCGCTCCATGAGAAAATGAATAAGTGAGACGTGATGTGCGGCTGATTTGTCTAGTATCAGCTCATGTGACCTTGTGTGTCCTTTTGAAAGAGGTCGAAGCTTTTTACGCCTTCCGGAAAGTCGGGATCCTGGCAGCAGTTTGATTTAGATAATGTCGGATATGAAGGGCATTAATCTGAGAAAACGCTCCAGACAAGTTGACGCGATTTTGTCGGATGATTTAAAATCTCTCACGCAGACATACGCTGTCGTCTAACTGTGAATGCAGAGGGTTGCACATTTTCTGTCCCCTGCTTGACTTGTCACGGCTGGTGCCATCACTTTCCTCTTCACGCTGAGCGGACACACACACATTATTCCGAGACGCTGACCTGTTTGTGGGCTGCACATGTGACATCCTGGGGCGACAGAAAGTGGGAGATGTGGAGGCGGACTGTAGAGCGGCTGATAGCTGGTGAAGGTCAGCAGACGGTCAGTGGCTCAAGGCCCCGACGCTGACCGGACAGGAACAAGGAGTGCGAGACGGGCGGCAGGATGTCTCGATGATTGTTCAGTGTATTCACTGTAAAGTCTGGTTTGCTTTAGTGTTTGCTCATTAGCACATTAACGGAGCAGTGTTTTATTGATGATAAAAGGAACGTAGGCAAGGATAAATAAATATTAATTTCGTACTGCAGAAAAATGAAGGTTCCACCTACATCAAACACACGTGAATTATCTCCGCCAGGCATAAGCCTGTAGGGAGATCATGTGCTCTCGGTCATCTCGGTCATGTGTGCGTGTGTCTGTCTGTCCGCAGCTAATTTTGCATGCTACAGGACCCATCAGCCTAATATTTTTTGTGCACATTTATGACTGTATGCTTAAGAAAAACCTATTTTACGGACTGTTGTATACCATCATTGACTGCTGACTCGTCTCTCCTCTTATGCCTAGTTCACACTACGCGATTTTAGCCCTGATTGTCTGCTCCCCAATAGTTTTTGGAGCTCCCCGACAAAAGCCCCAGAACAGAGGTAAATTGGCTTTGGCTCGCCGCTCGCACATCGACCCTCGATCGTGCCATGTGTGAGAGAGAGGCTCAATGACGCGAGCCGATGCATCGCAGACACATTCCAGACATCTCGCATGCTAAATATCTGGACCTGTCGGGGACTCCGGCCACGAGCTACAGCCAGTGAAAGCGCAAGACACGGGTTGAGGGGAAACCGAATTGAACTGAAGAGGTTGCATCTTTTTCCCTTATTCACACATCCACATTGTGCAGAGTTAGAAATTTTCCACAACATTTCAGAGCAGCTCTTTGATCCTGCTCCTCTTTGATGCCAGTGGAGTCTCAGAGAGAGAGAAAGCAGAAAGAAGTCTGCACTCATTTACATACAGTACAGACGCCTCTAGCAAGTATCTAGTACAGACTGATGCAGATTACTTGGGGGGTGTAGCCCGTACGAAATCGACTTATTAAATATTAACGTGGTGCGGCGTATCGGCTCATCGTAGAGGTATGAGGTGTAGGACGAGGCGAGAGGCTGACGTCTGGGAGACAAAGCTCTTTGTCGCTGTAAAGCTTGGACCCACTCAGTCTCAGACAAAGACACTCTTTCATATAAGATGCCTCTGCAGCGCTGAAAGAGCTGCCGTACAGTACTCTGATTCCGGGCAATGAAACTGTCACTGCAAATGGTCCCGGCAACGGAGATTTGCACTTTCTTCGTCTTGGATGTAGCCAATGCAAGTGTGGCATACACAGATAGCAGGGTGTGTCTACCAACAATATACAGTGTAAACTAGGGCTGTCAATCGATTAAAATATTTAATCGCGATTAATCACATTTTTATCTGTTCAAAATGTACCTTAAAGAGAGATGTGTCAAGTATTTAATACTCTTATTAACATGGGAGTGGACAAATATGCTGCTTTATGCAAATGTATGTATATATTTATTATAAGAAATCAATTAACAACACAAAACAATGACAAATATTGTCCAGAAACCCTCACAGGTACTGCGTTTAGCATAAAAAATATGCTCAAATCCTATCTTATCATAAAGTGGGCATGTCTGTAATGGGGGGAGACTTGTGGGTACCCATAGAACCCATTTTCATTCACATATCTTGAGTTCAGAGGTCAAGAGACCCCTTTTGAAAATGACCGTAGTAATGCTGTGGTAATCAGGGTGGAGTGATACGCTGTAAGTAAGAAGAGAGTAACCAGTATTTTTCCATTACAAATCAAAATAAAGAGACCCATGTGAGTGAGAACTGTGTGGTGAGGTAATGAGAGGTTAGTGTGACAGCCTTCACGATCCAGTTCTACCCGGCTGAGATGTAGAGTTAACAAACATCAGAATAGAAGTTGTTTTGACATGAACACACGATCCCTTAAATCCCTTTCCACGCCCTAAACCCACCTCCCTGCCGGCAGCCAATCGCAGCCGAGCATCCAGGGTGCTGTTTACGAGTCTCACGCTACCACGACCAAGCAACAGACCCCTGGGATGTAGACGCTGGGACAGGGGGCCGAGTGTTTCTCAACATCTAGAGAAAATAAACAACGGCCGAGCCCTGACGCCGACATGATTCCTTCCCGACAGAAGGAATCCCCTCTCCTGTCAGCCGGTCAGGGGATTGTGCTCCAGCTCTGTAATACCAGTAATCAGATTATCATCTCCTGTAGAGTGGGAGTAGTGAGATTATATGTCATGCCTCCTCTGCTGCCCACCCGGAGCTGCTGCAGCTTTACTGTACTGCAGGTTGAGCAACAAACAAACCACAAACATTTACATTCTGAATATTTCTAGCAGCTTTTGTGGTCGCTGTGATTGCTGTTTGTCCTCTGCTCTGTTCGGTTCGGTTAACAGAACTCCTCCTGTGGAGCCGGATACAGAGAGGCGTCTTTTGACTCCATTCATCAACCCGAGTGTGAGATGATGATGTCATAAACGTGGTACAAGTGGGTCTCTTTAGGATACATCAATGGTTAGCATTTAGCAGTAATAAGTAGTAATTGAGGTGGAGAGAGAAGTCTAAATAATAGTCGTTCAGTCAGTCGCTACACCCTCATTAAGCTCAGTGTCACTTCTCATTACAGCATCATATCATTTGCTTGAAGCCTGGTGGCAAATGTTCTTTGACGTCGTACCACTGATTTATCGTTTTCAGTTTAACACTTAACAACAAGATCCTCCCTAACACTTTATTGATCCTCGTCAGGAAATCCCAGAGAGGTCAGAGGTCAGGGTCCTGGAGTCGGTAAAGATTTCTTGTTGCATAGTCAGACTTCAATCTAGTGAAGTGGAGTCGCGACCCGCCAGAATAATCAGGTTGGTGTTTGCAACCCATCCGGCGTAAACATCTGTTTCTATGCGCCTCCCCCTGCTGATTTTTAGTGATTATTGTGAATGTTCTGATTAATAAATGTAATATAAATAATATAATGCTTTGTTTGTGATAACAGTTTTGTTTAGTTTTAACAGCTAGCACCGATACCCATAGAACCCATTTTCATTCACATATCTTGAGGTCAGAGGTCAAGGGACCCCTTTGAAAATGGCGGGTTTTTTTTACCTCCTTCCCCACAAGCCAGTACTGTATGACATGGTTGGTACCAATGGATTTCTTAGGTTTTCTAGTTTCATATGATACCAGTATCTTCTCCCTAGCTTTAAACTGAGCCCGCTACAACCTAAAAATTGCAAGTTGCATTAAAGAAATTAGTTATCATCGCGTTAACTTTGACAAAAGATATCACTGGTACAGGCGATGTAATGTAAAAACCATTCTACAGTCTAAAATATGTTATTTTATTTTTAATATTATTTTGTTTTTCTCCACAACCATCTGGCGACCCCCTGAAATGATCTCGCGACCGCTGATCAAGTGATGTGAGGAAAGGTTAAAAAACAGTCAGAGCTAAATCTTTGAATTCCTGAGGCAACTACTGAATGAAATGACGTCAATTCTCCAAATAATTTCACAAGGATTAGTGGGAACTGGTGGTCTTGCATCATGGTTATTACAGTAATGGATTTACTCACTGCACCATCACTTCTACTGCATGAAAGTATGAGGAGGTTACATCAGGTCCTCCCAGCTGAGGCAGCAATATCCTGCAACGAGCTGTCTTTAGCTGTTTGCCGCTGTTGCATAAACACTCATGGAGCCTCCGGGGGTGTCTGGGTCTGCCAGATTATAGACCCAGCTACTGCCTCTTCACTCCACTCTGCTCCCCTTTTTTCTTCCTCTTTGTGATTCTCGGATCTCCGGTGCCTCCTCCTCCATCTTGTGTCTCGTCTCTCTAAATCCCTCATCCCACAATCCCCCTCACTGCTCCCTCTCTGTCTCCTGCTAATCCACTTCTTCCCTCTTTACACAAGCTGCTGCTCATCCTATCGCCCCTCTTCACTCTTCATCATCATGATATAGCTGGCTGGCAACATTTATCGTAACCTCAGTACAGTGGATTCAATCTTCCGTCTATGCGCGCTGACGCCTTACCATTCATTAATGGATGTAAAACTGAATCTCATGGCATTTAAATAAAAAATTAAGCCTCGTATACATAGCACTGTCCCAGATTCAACTTTTTATTAATGGAGCTGCCGCCGTCAGATCTCTGTGTGAGTGGATTATAGGGAGCTTTTAGCAGATATTACAGACACAGCAGGGGGTGATGACATGCTTTTTCTTGTTGAGTGTTTTAGCGAGGGCTCTGTGATGCTCTGCTGCTTCGCTTGGTTCACTCTCACCGCTCTCATAGAGTCGTTACCAAACAGCAGTTACGCTACATGTCAACCACATCCGGCGAGGACGCCATGGGGCACGCGCTGGTCCACTCAACTGGACGCTCAAGCCCGTGACGTATAACCCTAACGTGGAATGCATGTGATTGGTCCCTGGTTTTCTGGCCTGCTCATAAACTTTCTGTTTATTCACCAAAATCTACTGATTAACATGGGCATCTAAAGAGCCAGGTTATTCCCTCAGGAGTTGGTGGCCAGAGCTAAAATGAGAGTGAATACTAGACTTGCATTCATCAGATGGACACAAACACTGACTGTGTTGCTCCATATCTGGATGTGTAAATACCGTAACAACTTTATAGGATGATTATATGTCAATGTTGTGTTCACAGCTTAAAAAAAACCCAGTTAATGCAGATTTAATATCATGAAATTAGGACAGCAATAAATGAATACTTAAGATTTTGCAGCTGCAGTTCTACTGCTAGCATTATGCTAAGTCCTGCATGTGTTTCTGTCTGCCCGCCCCCTGCAGGTGAGCCAAGGTAACGTCCCAGGTGTGGAGAGTGCCTCCCTGGCCATGGACACAGAGGAGGGTGTGGAGGTGGTGTGGAACGAGGTGCTCTTCTCTGACAAGAAGGTCTTCAAAGCACAGGAGGTACTGTGACTCTTATTCCCTACAGCCAAGACGGGTAGTATTTATTCTGTTCTGAGGTTTTATTGGGGATTTTACCCAGGTGTAATGGAACAAAAGAACCAATACGAAAACATCTGAAAACAAAATATGAAAATGTTCTGCCTTTTTTTCCCACACTTTCTCCAGCAGCTGTTTCATCCCTGAAAACCCTTCTTTGTATACATTTCTAATTTAGATTTAGAGGTATTTGATGATTATTTTTTGTGTTTGGGTTACGGCCCCTCGGCTTTATAGCAGCCCTCCCCTCAGTGTGAGATCAGCAGACTCCACTGCAGCTCTTAAGTGCTTCCTTAAGACTCACTTTTACAAGATGGCCTACGCCTAACAATGTTTTCTTTTTCCATTATTGCATCACCTCATGTTTCCTCTTTATATTACTATTTTATGGTGCCTTATTTCAACTTCTAAATAAAAAATAATGCCAAATAGGCGCGTTGTAATGTAATAGCTGTGTGCTCGACCACCATCTAATTACGACTACCACGACAAGCCTAATGTGAAGATGTGTGTTTTTTTAGGAGAAGATCAAGGAGATGTTTGAGAACCTGATGCAGGTCGAACACCCCAACATCGTCAAGTTCCACAAGTACTGGCTTGACATGAAGGAGAGCCAGGCGCGGGTACGATTTTCTTTTTTATCCTCTCTGGTCTTCCTTTCCTGTCGCACACACACACTCTTGTGAATGAACTCCATGTGTGTCCCACAGGTTATATTCATCACAGAGTACATGTCGTCGGGCAGCCTCAAGCAGTTTCTGAAGAAAACAAAGAAGAACCACAAGACTATGAATGTGAAGGTCAGTGTTTTACTATACTTGTGTGCTTGCTCAGTGTGTCCCCTGGTGGTGGCTCCGAGTACTGCAGTCAATCACTATTCAGATCCATATTTCCTTCAGGATTAGAGATGATGTAACAGGACTGCTCAGACATATATATCTTGGGTTTCTCATCCTCTCTCTTTTCTCTCTTAGTAGTAACACTGCTATATTTGGTAATCTTCACATATATTCCTGATAATGAGGGAGGGATTTGTGTCTTTAGAGGATTCATGTTGCTCTGTTACACTATATTTTAGGCCTGGAAGAGATGGTGCACCCAGATTCTCTCTGCCCTCAGGTACTGACTGATTTCTTCCCCAGGACATTTAACATTTCTATTATCACAGCCATCACATTAACTGGAACGCTTTATTGTTCACTGGCAGTTATCTGCACTCTTGTGACCCACCAATAATCCATGGCAACCTGACGTGCGACACCATCTTCATTCAGCACAACGGCCTCATCAAGATCGGCTCAGGTCTGCTCCCAGCAGGGATTTTTATGTCACTACAACCAGCGTAGGCCGCCCATGTTGTAACCTCAGACTGTGCTTTTACTAAATTCATCTCTGCAGTTTTGCTAAACAGAATATCTCAATTGTGCTTAATTTTCTTTCCACAGTGTGGCATCGGCTATTTGTTAATGGTAAGAAATAGATCATTTTGTAGTATATATGTTCTCATTTGTGTGATATCTTTCATCTTATTTCATGTAATGTATCTATAATATTTGTGTCGTCTCTAACCAGTGTTTCCAGATGCCAGCGTTCACAGTAAAGCGAGGCAACATCGCGACGAGCAGAGAAATCTTCATTTTTTTGCTCCAGAATATGGATGTAAGTGTGATGGAGATTGTGTGCAGCTTTAATGCTGTCAAATCTATCTGAAAATTCAGTCATTACCTCCTCAGCCTAATGTGACTTTAAAGGGATAGTCTGGGTGTTTTGAAGTGGGGTTGTACGAGGTACTTATCCATAGTAAGTGTATTACCTTCAGTAGATGATGGTTGGCACACCCCCAGTTTGGAGAAACAGACAGGAGTACTGGCACAGGAGCAAAGTAATGTACTGCTGTGGACGGGGGCAGCAGCAAAACGTATTTTAGCCACCTAAAAAAAACAATTGTAAATCATAGAAGGGTTAATTATTAGTTTGCAATAAAGCTCAATCTGACTGCATTTTCATTTTGTGGTAAGCTTTTCCTTAAAGGTATCTACAGTATGTGTCTCACCTCCTTCATCTTTGCTTCTCCATTTCTGATTCTAGCTGAAGCAGATGATTACGCCATAGACATTTTCTCCTTCGGCATCTGTGCTCTAGAGGTGAGAGAAACAGATCTGTAACTTTCTCCCCTCAGTGTGTGTTCATGTGTGATCGTGTTAACAGATTATTTGCACCCCTAGATGGCAGTACTGGAGATCCAGGCCAACGGAGACACTGCTGTGTCCAAGGAGGCCATCGTCAATGCAGGTCAATCTCTGGAAGACCCTCTCATGAGAGTGAGTCTCAAAAATACTTCAAGTCCTAAATATACACCAGGGTAACCACGGAAACATGGAGATAAAGGCAAACTACACTATTAACACTCGCCCACGCATACCACCTTGCTTCTAGGTTCGTTCCTTACCACATGCAGAGACTTTAGAGTGAATGTTTCAGTAAAACACGCCAGGAAGTCCAGAACACAGCGTGATGCTCGGTAAACTGGGTCGTACTGTACAGTCATGCAGTAATGTGTTGGACTCTTTGCTCTCTGCAGGAGTTCACCCAGTCCTGTTTACGTCACGAAGCCAAGATCCGTCCTACGGCTCACGACCTTCTGTTCCACCGAGTCTTGTTCGAGGTCCACTCCCTCAAACTGCTCGCCGCCCACTGCCTCATCAACAACCAGTGTGAGTTTCTCACCTCCTCACGTCGAGCTTACCACACGGAAGTCTCCTCTTTCAATGCACATCACCATACACTTGTTTTGCATCTACAGACTTGCTCCCAGAAAACTGTGTGGAGGAGAAAACCAAGTCCTTTGACCCCAACGCTGTCATGGCGGAGATTAAACATGAGGACAGAGAGGGAGTTCAGCTCAAGTAAAATCACACAAGCACCTCACATCTTTGAATACTTGTGAATATCCTGACATGTGAAGCACAACACTCACTCTGTGTGTTTCTTCATATCCTGTAGATATTCCCACGTGTCCCCTTTGGAACTTGACAAGTTTCTGGAGGATGTCAAGTAAGTGGAGCTACAGTGGAGGACTCATATTGTATCAGTGATTACTGTGACTGCAGGGTGAAGTTCAACATGTTGTCCTGTCCCCTCTTCCTCAGGAACGGGATCTACCCGTTGATGAACTTCGCCTCATCTCGGCCTCACCCCGTCCCTCGCGCCCTCTCCTTGTCTCAGGAGCAGGTTGAGACGGTCAAGACGCCGACTCCTGAACCCCAGGAGTTCGAGACAAGGAAGGTTAGACTTTCAGAGCTCACCAATACTGTCCACTTTCTGCAATATGTCAAGAATAAGAAAGAAGATTAGGGAGACAACTTAATGTACCACTGAAGTTGTTTACACATGAAAAGACCTCCCTTTTGGTTACGTAAAATATGTAACAGGTCTGATTATTGTTATTATTATTATGCCTGTTTATTATCCCCCAAAACATATTAAAGATATGTTTGCTGTACTTATTATTCTCTGACCCTGTCTCTCTGTCGGTGTTGTAGGTTGTTCAGATGCACTGTAATTTGGAGTCAAATGAAGAAGGGACCAAAACTCATGTGAGTCACAAAGTATTACAGGTACTTTTGCCCATTTTAGTATAAACTCTTTTGTTGGGCTCCTTAACAATCAAGCAAATTGGATTTTTTATACCAACATTTATCGTAGAAGTTCAGTCAGTTATGTTGGTTAAACATGAATCCAGCTTGACTTATATTCGTGTTTTTGATCTCTCCCCAGCTCTCTTTGTTTCTGAAGATGGATGACAAACTTCACAGGCAGCTTAGCTGTGACATCCTTCCAAGTAAGTTGAGCACAACTGTACGTTAAAGGAGAAGGCCAGCGTTATTCTATATTTTTCTTATTGTCTGCAAATTCCATGAAAACCAAAACCACCAAAGCGTCAGCCTGTCTCTCATTACCGTCCAACTTCCCTAGCCTTTCTGTGGCTCTCAGACCCACATCACCCGTATGGTAACACCCGGCGCAACGGTGTGGTTCATTGGTGTGTATTTAATAGTTGTTGGACTAAAATGGAGCTCTATGGCACTGAAGAATAAGCTGCAGTATATCAGGCTTTTGATAAACAGACAATATTTGTTAGTTGGATCAATTCCTTGTTCATTTTGCCCTTTTTATTGGATTTGTTGACAATAAGAAAAATAGAGAAAATCTCCATACATATTCTTTTAAAAACAACATAATCCATAGGTTCATTTTATCGCACATTTTTGTAACTGAAATATTTCATGTGAAACTTTCAGCTGACTCCTCCAAAGACCTTGCCAGTGAACTTGTTCACTACGCCTTCATCAATGAGGTAGATATGAAAGATTCTTTATGTTTGTTCTTTGTCAACAACAAAAACTGTGATTTCTACATTTTTAAGTAAAACTGGTCTTAAAAAATGTCCTGTGTGCTGTGTAGGAGGACAGCGAGAAGGTGGCAGGGTTCCTGGAGGACGCCATGTGCCGACACCGGGTCCGAGCGCTCGCCTCTGGGGGCACACAATGAGGAGGGGTC